>CM052805.1:29840196-29918436 GCA_028533885.1 Nasua narica
TATGTACACGCCTATCTGTAAACAAATTTAGAATAACAGGAGTCATTGTGACCTTGCAGATTTTCCTACGCTACACGTGCAGCTGCTGTAAATAACAAGCTAATTTGTGAATACCTCTGGAATCGCACATGAAAACATCAAGAGAAGGGGAAAAAGAGACATTCAGCACAACGGGAAAACAATACTTTGTGATAGGAGAATCTGTCCTAGTCATTGTGCCTGAGAGAAAGGATTTGATGACTCAGGATTTGATGTGTATCCCTCACCCTCCCCTTGCCCCAGCTCTTAAGGTTCCTGTCACTCAAATTTTCTCCTGCTTCCCTGTCTCTGAGGTCAGGAGGCCACAGCCTTCTCGTCCTCCCACGCTGTCCTCTTTCATTCCGAGAACATGGAGCCAGAGATGTTAAGAAGCATTTCCCTGGGGCCTGAGCAGTGTTGGCCGTGACCGCGATGCTTACTCACGGGCTGCATGGCGACTCAAGGGACAGGGGGGCCCGCGTGTCCTTTAGGACATTTCAGTGTGTGCTTGTGATATAGTTGTGCAAAGGGGCTCCCTCCCTGCCTACCCAGAGGGTGCACAGCTCCCTGGGTGTGTCAGCCTGCTCAGGGCACCATCACAAAACACCCCAGGCTGGGCGGCGGGAACAATGGACCTTTATTTTCCCGCAGTCCGGAGCCTCAAGGTCAAGGAGTCAGCAGAGGCGCTTTCTCCTGAGGCTTCTTTCCATGGCTTGCGATGGCCGACTTCTCCCTGTGTCTTGCTGTGGCCTACCTTCTGTGCTCATCCATTCCTGGTATCCTTTTGTGTGTTCCACTCGCCTCTTTTTTTTTTTTTTTTAAGATTTTATTTATTTATTTATTTATTTAAGATTTTATTTATTTATTTATTAGGAAAGAGAGAGAGTGAGAGAGAGAAGGTCAGAGTGAGAAGCAGACTCCCCATGGAGCTGGGAGCCCGATGTGGGACTCGATCCCGGGACTCCGGGATCATGACCTGAGCCGAAGGCAGTCGCTCAACCAACTGCGCCACCCAGGGGCCCTAAGATTTTATTTATTTACATGACCGAGAGAGTGGGCACAAGCAGGCAGAGCGGGCAGAGGGAGAAGCAGGCTCGTCACTGGGCAGGGAGCTGGCTGTGGGGCTCCATCCCAGAACCCCGGGATCATGACCTGAGCAGAAGGCAGCCGTTTAACCAACTGAGTCACCCAAGTGCCCCCCAATCTCTTCTTTTAATAAGGATGGGTCAGATTGGATTGGGGCCCATCCTAATGGCTTCGTTTTAACCTAATGACCTCTTTAAAGGCCTTATCTCCAAATACACTTTCTGAGGTTCTGGGGGTTTGAGTTTGAACATATGAATTGGGGGAGGGGCTTGTTCGCAAGGAACACCTGATCTACTTAGTGCAGCCCTCTCCCACCCCTCTCTCTCAATCTCTCTCTCTCTCTCTCTCTCTCTGGCAGCTCCTCTTTGCCTTTTGTTCAGGTTCACTGTCCTCTTCCAAGACATCCTCAAGATTGGGGCCTGGGTTGTCATCCCTGCTTCCCAGACCAGTCCCCACCCCACCCCTACCTCAGTCCCGGTCAGGGGGAGCCGTACCTGTGGCTTCACTCGTCAGATGTTCAAGAATGACTCAAAAATGTGCATGCCGTGCCTTCACCTGTCCTCTGAGCTCCAGACGCACACATCCACGTGGCTGCTTCCCTTCCCCACACCCCCGGCCAAACCCTGGGCGCACCGCCTCTGTGAAGGGGGCCCCTCCGCCCTCCCTGGAGCGGTCCCTGACACCTCCCTCCCTCCCTGCCCCAGCCATGACCAAATTCAGTCCATTTATCCTAATTCCTCTCAAACCCACCTACCGCTCTTGAGCTCGCTCGGTCTCTGAAATAAATAAGTAAATAAATCTTTAAAAAAACCAAAAAAGTAAATACAAATCTAATTCAGTCACTCCCTCCTCCGAATGTTGCAATGGCTCCCTTTTGCTCTGAATGCCAAGCCTTTAATGTGACCTAAAAGGTCTTGCAAATAATTCCTCATTTAACGTAAGCATGTCTTCGTTAGTGATCAGAATGATTATATTTTTCCTCTTTTTTTTTTTAACAGTCACATGTCTGGGCATTAGGGTATATGGGCTCTTGAGGGCCATCCCCAGAAATGCTGCCAACTACACCAGCCCCTGAATGTAACGTCAGATAAAACGAACCGGGCAATGGCTCAATCGCTCATTGTTTAAAGCCCAGCATCTCGCACAATGCTTGGCCTGTAGAAGGCACTCAACAAATATTGGCCGAACAAACAAGTATTATGAGGCATTTCTGGGAATGTACCCCAAAGAAAAAAACTAAGGACAGACTCATAGCTTTTGCTATGGGAATGTTCATCCCTGCAGTTCTTGTAATAGTAAAGATGTAAAAAACCTAGAGGCCCAGTAATTGGGGGGTGATGATATTAGAGCCCCCCCCCTCCCTTGACAGGAGAATTATACATAGCTCTTAAAAATCATGGTATATGGATTTATACTTACTGATGGGAAAAATGTTCACAATATATTAAGCGAAAAAGCAGCTTATTGAAGTCATGGCTCCATTTCAATGTTTACAATATTTTTAAAAATCAGTATATCTTAAAGGATCCCTGAACTATTAGCATTGTTGTCTCCAGGGATGAATTACCTTCATTTCTCTTCTCTTTTCTCTTTCTCCTTCTCTTCTTCTTCTTTTTTTTTTTTTGCTTCTCTGTATTTTCTATAAAAAGCAGGTATTATGTTTTTAATAATACTTTCAAAATCACTTAACCTTCACAAACACATACACACACGGAGAGAGAGAGAGAGAGAGAGAGAGAAATGCTGCATATAAACCAGGCTAGAGGCTTGTTGATTCATTTGCTGAATGTGTCCCAGCCTCGCCACGTGCTGTGTCAGGGCTTTGCAACCCAAAGTGTACATGGCAGTCTAGACGCATGTTTTGTTTAGGTCAAGTTAACCCATCGTTAAAGCACGGCATCCTGTCCTGCCCTTATACACCCACCCCCTCCCCCGAGGAAAGAGGTTCAGCACATGCATGACCCTGGATCGGAAGGGAATCATCAAGGGGAACAGGTAGGTATATGCCCAACTTCCCAAACAACCCGCCAGTTCCCTAGCTCCAAATGATGCTCAGGACCACCCTCCCCCGGCGCGGCAGGAGTTAAGGGGGTGGATTGGAGTGAAGAATTTACCTATGCCAGAGAGCCCGTTGTGCTTTGTCTGGTGGCTTGAAAGCAAACTCAAACCTTTTCTTTTCTAAGGGGAATAATGGCCTTGTGGAAACCCAAAAACCTGGCTGTCTTGGGAATTTTTCAGTTGACATCAAGGAAAATCCCGAGATGAGTTCAGGTCCTGCCACTTAAGCAGTGTCTCTTAATCTCCCTTTTCCTCATAGGGATAATAGTATTTCACAGAGTTGTTGCAATGAGTGATGGCACAACATGACATTGGTAAACCAGGCAATGTTGAACAAACATAAGTCATGAGCAGGGTGGGCTTTGTGGGTGTGACCTATACTCGGAAGGGCCCCATGCTTGATTTCACGCTCTGCTGCCGCCATATTGAAATTCTTAATTTGTGAACAAGGAAACTTGCATTTTAACTTTCCACTTGGTCCCACAGATTATGTAGCTGGTGTTGGTTCTGAACCTTATTTCACGGCCATACCCATAGGAGGTCACAAGGGATGTATCCTATCTGAGATTTTGTAAAAACTCTAAATCCAGTGGAGGTCAAATCCTCAAAGACACAGACTGTCCTGCCATACCTTTGTTATTCATGTTGTGAAACCTGCAAGCTGTCCTCTTTGTTCAGCCCTAAGACCTTGTATAGTTTTTAGTTAGCAAATGCAGTATCTCCTCACTAATGAGTTTGTTTTGAGCTCCCACGGGAAACCTTATTTAACAAATTTTTGCCAAGTCTCTTTGAGTGGGAAAGGAAATCCCTCAGTAGAGAAACGTCTCATTTATAAATAAACATACTCCAGTAACTCTAGATGTGTCCCCATATCATCGTACAGATGCATCAGCTAGATGTTAAAATTCAGATTTTGGGGGGTTTCCCACCTTGCCAGTCAGGAGTTGCTTTCCTATGCTCCTTGCTTTTTCATCACTGACGTTTCAGAATCTCCCCTCTTAATGTTCTCAAATAATTTGCTATAGTCCTGTAAGACATTTCAGAGTCTTTTGCAATTTAAAAACAATTTTTTTAAGATTTTATTTTTAAGCAATCTCTCCACCCGACATGGGGCTTGAACTCACAACCCTAAGATCAAGAGTCACATGCTCTTCCAAGAGAGCCAACCAGGTGGCCCTGAGACTCTTTTAGAATAGATGGGGAACAACAAAGCATGGGAATGGTTTTAACCATTCTGGCCATTGTTTCAGTAAGATTTCAGATTCCTACCCGGTCCACCTTATGACCAGTAATTGTCTCTCGGGTGAGGCCAGGGCCTCTCATCTCCACTGCTGGAGCCTTTGGTGCTAGTTAATGACAAGTCTTGGAGATTGAGGGTGAACGTGACACACACAGTCCCTACTTTCTAGGAGCTTCCATCTGGGGAGAGAATATGGACAATAAGCAAGCAAGCAAAAAACAAAACAAAAACAGATCATTTCACATTGTGGTAAGTGCTCTAGAGAGAAAAATACAGAGGAATGAGATTGATGGGGCAGACAAAGAGATCTCTTTGTGATGGGGTTGTAGGGGAGGAAGAAATTTTTCTCCAATCTCTTAGGTTCTCTTATTGGGACCTGTTAAGTAAACCAATAAAAAAGATAGAGTAACAGGAGAAAAGGTACAATTTTATCTTACTCGCATGGAATTCATAGAAAAGAAGCAAAACTCAAAAGAGCAACTAGACCTAGGGGCTTATATACCATTTAACCAAGAGCGGCAAATTGTGGCTAGACCAAGGAAAGGGGATTTGGACTCCTAGGGGTGATAAACCGGAGGGAAGTGACTAGGAAATATGTGGGGGACTAATGGAAGATAGGGGGATTTAAGAAAGTTCTGCTTACGCAGACTCCTAGCATCAACTCTGTCCCCCCAAATGGGTTGCTCTCTCTTCCCGGTACAGAGAAGGCACTTTCCTCTTGGGAAATGTGTGCCCTACTTTTCGGCAGATAAGCAGAGAGCAGAGACCTCTTCTTGCATTTTTTTGTTTCTCAATTGCCTTTCGCTCAAAATAGTCCAAATGGCAAATTTTTGATGGCAGTCTGATCCCCTTTGGGGTCAGAGTGGCTTCTCTTCCTGAGCTGTGAGGTCATTTCCCTCAGTCACGGGGCACAGCTGCCGAATGGCTCCTTTAAGCATCTCTTTCTGTCTCAGCCCTGCTGTGAATGCAGGAGGCATTCTGGGTCTCACCTGCTGGAAGTCCTGAGAGCCCTATGATAATTCAGCCCAGAGGACAGACAGAGGAGGCAGCTGGCCCATGCCTGTTATTGTGGTAAAATACACACGACATAAAACTTACCATTTTAACCATTTTTAAGTGCATAGCTCTGAGGGTTTAAGTGCATTCACCCTGCTGTGCAACTACCACCAGCCAGAATACTTTTCACCTTCTCAAACCGAAGCTCTGCCCCCGTGGAACACTAACGGAAAGAAGGGACTCAACAGAGTTTCTGTTTCTATGGCAACTTAATGTCAGCAACCTACATTCTTAGCAACCTACATTCTTGAGACTGGTTTTCAGAAACAGCTTTTTTTTTTTTTTTTTAATTTGATGGAGAGCAGCGAGAGCACTAGCAGGGGGAGCAGCTGAGGGGGAGGGAGAAACAGACTCCCCCCTGAGCAGGGAGCCCTATGCAGGGCTTGATCCCAGGACCCTGAGATCATGACCTGAGCCAAAGGTAGACACAACCATCTGAGCCACACAGGTGCCCCTAGAAACTGCTTTTGAAGGGTCAGGCAAGTTGGTGCGGGTTGGTAATCCTGTTTTCAAGCTCTTGTTGCTCTTTTTATCTATCCGTTCATCAAATAATTACTGAGCACCTAACGAGGTTGGGGACTGTGCCCGGCTTTGGGGCATATCAGGTGGGCAAGACAAGAGTGGGGCCGGTCTGACGCTTGGTAACCAAGCAATTCTGTGGGTGTTCCTGAGAGAAACTTCCCACTGAGGACACCATCGAAAGCACACTGCTGGGTGGTGGGAGGTAGGGGGATATTTTTGGAGACAAACTGAAGATGACCATCCCGATGATATTACCTAGGGAAGAGTCTAACAATCCTGAACTGCCTACTTTGAAGCCACTGACTATTTCTGATTGCAACAGGGGATTGATTTTTGACTTTTAAAAAACTTGAATGCAGCCTTAAAACATAAGGAAATCCTGTCGCACACCACCCTGTGGGTGATCCTTGAGGATCTTATGCTAAGTGAAATAAGCCAGTCACAAAAGACAAATACCGCAAGATTCCACTTATAAGAGGTGTCTAAAGTTGTCTAACTCCCAGAGACGGAAAGTAGAATGGAGGCTGCCAGGGGATTGGGAGGGGGAGGGGGTCTCTTGTTCAATGGGCATGAAGTTCAGTTTTGCAAGATGAGAACATTCTGAAGATCTCTTGCACAACCATGCGCGTCTAGATAAAACTACTATACTGTCTGTATACTTTAAAATGGTTAAAACAGTAAATTTTATGTTGCATGCCTTTTTAACCGCAATTACAAAGAAAAAAAAAAAGTCTAGCACAGTGCCGGCTGCATAGGGACTCAACAAATATTTGCTGAAAGCCAAAAACAGACAAACAAAAAGCAGAAAGCCTTGACATCTCAAATCCTGGCCTCGTGTTTTTCCTGCACATTTGAGATAAGGGGTTTGAGAATGGTTGGTTGCTTGTCTTTTTTTTGCCTTTTTAGTACATGCGATTTAAGATATCACTGGGAAAACCCAAGTCATGATTTTGTTGGAAAGTTATCCAACCAGTGCCACCGCTTTGATGGACAGGTCTATGGTCTATGGGTCCGTCCGACACTGACCTTGAGTGTGTCAACTCCGGACCAAGGTTATCCTCGCACATCCACGGCTTCAGGGGGTGAGAGCAGGCCTGCTTCAAACAGCAGCCATTCACACCCAGGGGGTCCTTCTCGGTTTATAGAGCACCCCCATTTGGGCTCACCTCATTTTGGCCACCCTCTCCTCCTAACTGGCTTTCTGGTCTCTTCTCCACACTGCCAGCAGGTTCATTTGCAGAACTGAAACCTTAGTTAAGGTTTGTTGAGCTTTGTTTTTAAAAATTGGCTGTTCCCACCTACATTCCCTTGTGATATAAATAGAAAAAAAAAGAGGTTTAATTAGCAAGGCAAGACATTCGAGCTACGTCTACTTGATCCTTGAAAAGGAAATCTAAGAGGTTCTTACTATCACTTTTTCAATCCTATATAAGGTAGGTCGGTAAGGTAGCAAAAGCGCATGTTTTGTGCTGCTTCAACTTTTTTTCCTGATCCTTCTTGGGGAGAAATCTAAAACGGTAAGTAGCTGGTGGACTTAGCAGACCCCAGACTCTTCTTTCCTACATGTGTTCATATTAGGTTGGTGCATGCTGTGCTCAGATTTCTCTTTCCCCATGGACTTGCGTGAAAGGAGTCTCTTTGATCTCTGGTAGATGGGCTTTCCATGTTTCTGATTCCCAACCTTCAGGATAGAGAGCATCGTTTCCATAGAAGGAATCCAAGTAGTCCAAGCTGTATCCTTCCCCACGTAGAGTTGGCAACATTGCATTTTCAGTGTATGAACGCACCATTGCATTTGTAATATGGTTTACTTCTCATTGTTTCGTAGATGACTGTGTAAGTGATCGATGGTGCAAATATCATTCTTATAAGAAAATGGGATCAAGTCATTCTCTAAGTTGTAGTTTTAAATTTTGTCTTTGAAGAACATTCAGGAGAAGGCAGTGAGACAAAGGGGGCTGGGATCTTTTCAGGGTATAGTTAGTATGTGGCTCTCTTGTCCCTCCATTTAATACAATACCACGCTTATCACATTTAAAAATTCCCCACAAATACACAGTTTCCGTGGGCCCAGGAGAACGTAGCGCCCCTGGGCGTCCATTTTTCTGCTTGCCATTGACCACATCTCATTTATTCTGTGTGACTAGGTGGAAAATGAGCATCACAGACGTCCTTAGCGCCGATGACATTGCAGCAGCCCTGCAGGAGTGCCAAGGTAAAGGACAGTGGGGCAGGGGTGACTATTTCCTAACTGTTCACACCTCCAGCAAAGCTGCATGGATTACAATGTGGACTTTGCTGAAAATTCTTGGGCTCAGAGAGTAAAATTGTTGTCAATGAAATAGCTAGTTATAGAGCCTATGGTTCTATTGCTGTAAGGTGAAAGAAACATGAAATGTGAAAAAAAATGCAGTGAATGCAATGACTGCATTTCACCCAACCGATGAGACCAGCCCCGCTGGAGTCTTGGACACACAGCCTGTAAAAAGGGAAGCAGGGGGTGGGGGGAGGCACAGAGGAGGGCGGGGAGGGCGGGGTAGACAGGGAAGGTGGGGAGGGAGACAGGAGATGCTATCACAAAGCCATCCAGTCTTGGCTGCCTCATAATCTTGCACTAGTCAAAGCCCTCTTTGTCATTCTGTCTGTATTTATTTATTTATTTTTGAGAGAGAGAGAGAGAGAGAGTACAGGGGAGATGGGGCAGAGGGAGAGGGAGAGAATTCTAAGCAGGTTCCGTGCCCAGCAAAGAGCCCAATACAGGGATCAATCTCATGACCCTGAAATCACAACCTGAGCCGAAATCAAGAGTCAGATGCCTAATCGACTGAGCCACCCAAGTGCCCCGTCTTTTTTTAAAAAACTGAGAACTGAGCATCCCTATGGCTCGATGATATCATGAAGAGGGGTTTTGATAACCTATGCTTTCAGCACCTTGGCCCAAATACAGAATGTGACCCAATGAGCCTCAGAATAACCCTCTCTCTGTCCTTCAGACCCAGATACTTTCGAACCCCAAAAATTCTTCCAGACATCAGGCCTCTCCAAGATGTCAGCCAGCCAGGTGAAGGATGTTTTTCGGTTCATAGACAACGATCAGAGTGGATATCTGGATGAAGAAGAGCTTAAGTGAGTTTTGACCTGAGCCTGTGCGGTGTCCTTGACCTTGCTAGGTGGGTTGGGAACCGTGGAGGCCAGTTGGGTCAGTCTTTCTTCAATGACCGGTGTTGATGCTGGTTGTTCGGCAGAGCCTCACAAGGGGGAAGACCATGAGTCAGTGCGCCATGCATCTAGTGCCCACTAGACATGGTCACTGAAGAATGTAGGTGCAAAAATTCATCCATTGTAGGTTTTTTTCTTCAGCAAATGGACTTATCAACAAAACTCTGAAAAAAACTCTTTAATTTTTAAAAATTTATTCATTTTATTCGTTTGAGAGAGAGAGAGAGAGCACGAGCAGGGGGAGGATCAGAGGGAGAGGGAGAAGCAGACTCCCCACAGAGCCAGAACCCGACATGGGACTCGATCCCACGACCCTGAGATCATGACCTGAGCCGAAGGCAGTCACTTAACCGATTGAGCCACCCACGCATCCCCCTGAAGAAGGAAAAAAAAAAAAAAACTTTTAAAAACAAAATGCCCACCAAACCAGTAATTTCTACAAGGAAGGCAAGTTTGGCTTGTGAAGACCTTTGACGGAATATTGCAACGGCCGAGAATAGGTGGTTTGCTACAAGAGAAAATGGGGAAGCACAGAGACAGGTGGTCTTTCAGAAAATTCCCATCAATCTTGATTGTCCTGCAGGTTTTTCCTCCAGAAGTTCGAGAGCGGGGCTAGAGAGCTGACAGAGTCAGAAACCAAGTCCTTGATGGCGGCTGCAGATAATGACGGAGATGGGAAAATTGGGGCCGATGGTATGTTCACACTTGTACCCAGCACAAAAGAATTTAGCTCTGGAAGCAATCCGGGGGACTTGGGCCAGGAGATCAGGCAGACGTGGTTAAGTGACAATCCCCCTTTCCTGACCTTGCTGAGCTTCAACCTTCTCATCTGTAAAATGGGCCTTCTGTGAGGATACCAATGATGTATATAGAGACTAGTGTGATGCCTGGGGATTTACCATTGAACCTGATCCTGTGAGTCACTGTCTATGCCCCGGAAAATGCCCTTCACCTGACCGGGGGACTAGCTATGGCCTGGCTAACGAATGCACCATTGCATGACACCTTAATGCATTGTGGCAATGATGTAACGAATTTCTACCACTGGGATTTGAGACCTTCTGAATAAGGGAAGGATTGACATTCTCAAGCGTGTCTCATATCAAAATGTCTATTGACATGAGTAGGAAAGCCTCTTAGCTTTCAAGGGTTTAAACAAACACATTTTATTGGACATTAGCCCAGCGAGTGGACAATATGAGAAAGTAGATCAAACATGAGGTATGGAGTCTTTTTCATCCTATTCAATTATGTTGCTTACATGCTTTTTAGCTACACTGCGCATGCCAACTCAGGAGAATTTACGCATGGTCTTTACGGCGGTACTAACTGGATATTAAAAATTCCTGTTAAATCCTCCCTTTAAAAACCGATCCAAAATTATACCACTGTAACTTACTACCCAGGAGTTCATGTAGCTTCTATAGATAGCTCAGAAAAATAGTTGAGATAAGAGAAGATTGATTTATTTAAATCTAACCACCAAAAAAAAATTCCAGATAGGCAAAGTGTGTGTACCGATAAATATAAAGCAAAATCCCAGTTTTCCATTTCAATCAGTCACATCCGCTCATTTTTATCATCACCACTATCATCATCATCTTTTAGTAACATAAACTCTTGGGGGTAAGGTTGGAGTTCATCAGAGAAAAGTGAGTTCCAAAGCCCACCCTATGAATCGTTTCCTACATTTGTACAAAGCAGCTTCCGAAAAGAGGAAGAAAACCCCTTTCCTCTGTCTTAAAGTAGCCAGACAGAGCACTGAGCGATCCCAGATTGCAATCAGGCCAAACCCATGCGCGGTCAGAGAGAAATGCCCGGGCTCCCAGGTTCCAATACAAGGGGCTCTACTGCAAAGCGGAAGATGTTTGTTAGATCGCACAGGAAGATGGGACACTAGAGGACATCTCCCTCCGCAGTCGGTGACACATTTTCCCCCCTCCTTTTGTGCCCTTAGAGGGGGCCAAGCCCATCATCTGACAATCTGCTTCCTTTCCTCTTCAGAACTTCCACCAGCCATGACATGTGTATAAAAATACCCGGTCATCTCCACTGATGCTTTCTTGCCTCTTCTGTTCTAGAATTCCAGGAAATGGTGCATTCTTAAGAGCTCCAGGCTGTGGAGATAGAGACAATCAGCCCGAAGGCCTCCAAAGCCCCAGGAATGGGAAACCCCACTTCCTCCCCCTAGTTTATTTATTCATTTCCCCCCAACACACACACACACACACACACGAGTGCTTCTGCAATTGGCTTCCTGTTCTAGCAAGGTGGTAAGACGGTCATTCATGAATTTTCGGTGGTCAGTGTGCCCTGACGACCCCTGTAAGGCCCTCGGCAGACAATGCCTTTAAAATCCATCCAATAAAGATGCATTTCTCATCATCTACTGATGTGTGAGTGTGGTGTTGTCGTCGTCATCGTCATAGCAAGGTGCAGGGATGAAAGCAATTTGGGGGCCGAGGGCTTTTCGAAGGAATTCTGGCCCTGTCAAGCACTAAGCCAGCCACAGCGGGATGTGCCAGCAAACAGAAAACAGGATGGGGGAGAAAAAGTCACGGGTAAATGGCACTGTCAGGCTGGGATTTTCTCAGGGAGTTCTCAGAGTCTGAAAGTAGCATGAAGGGATTTAGAAAGAGCAGAAAAGCACCTTTGCTTTTGCATTAGATGGCCATAAGAGAGATTTAAAAGCCAACAGTACAGAAAAAAAGTGGGAGGCTACAGTGACCCTAAAACTAAGGAGACTTGCTCTGCCGGATGGGCACACACCCATTTTCAAGCTTTAAAAAAAAATTTTTTTTTCATAGAAAAATAAGCTATCTGAGACTTGCCTGCTCTGACCCAACCTCCTGCCACCTCCCCCTTCTCTTTTTCAGTCTTCACTTTCCCGGCTCGGCTTGAAATACCACTTGAGGCAATTACACCAGAAATTGCCTTCACTTTGGAGGTGAGCCTTGGGGTTCTGTTACAGAGTTTTCATAAGGGAAGGGCGATGTCAAGCCAGGAAACTCTGGCGACGCTGATGTCCAGGTGGCAGGTTCAAGGTGTTGTCTCTGGCTGACCCCGAGAGTTGAGGACTCCAGGGAGGAACTGAGGCATTTTCCTAGGAGCCTTTTGAAAGGCTCACACTTTTCACTGTCCCCCCAGGTTCCTAAGGCCTTGGACTCTCCTGGATTGCCTCCTTCACACTTAAGTAGCTCAGTGACTTTCGGAACCCTGCTAAATTTTTTAGAGGGCCGTGTTAGGGCAGCTTTTCGAAGTGTGGGGTTCATACAACAAGTGGGCCTCCAGGGATCGACGTTTTTATTTTAATAACCATGTATTTATTTTAATATGCATTCGGAAGAAAGTCAATAGCACAAACGTGTGATTTCAATATCATTAGAAGGAGGCTAAGGGGAACAGGAGACATTTCAAACCGGTTATCTCCAGCTGCAAGGATGACGGGACAGTGAGATAAGATTGAGGCCTTTGAAGAAATGCACCATGGTAACTAGGGAAATGAAAAACAGATGTAGAATTTACCCGATTTTGGTCACTAAGCCAAAGTAACAATTTTGATTTAAAAAAACTTTCAAGCCAAAGATATATCCCACACTCCGATGAATGAAAGCCCTGCATACTACTCTGTTCTGGAAATTTCTACTCATTTCTTTGGACTCATTTATATTTTTACACACTGAGGAAAAAATTTTAAATAGAACATATCCAGAGTAGAATCAAAAGTGGAAAAAATCCTGAAGTTGTAACAATCGGGAAAATGGATTGACAAGCAGCATGTAAACAATTTTACTTTTGTGCTTGTGTTGTTGATTTTTAACTAATTTGCCGAAGACCACCAACCTCCCTCGAGAAGGGGATGCTCTCGACAGTAGAATGATATATTTTGGCTTTGACACGAGGACCTAGAGTGCATGCCAGGTGACGGAAGTTTGTTTTTCCTACTTGCTTATAAAATAGAGCTGTGACAGTGGCTTTAATTTGAACTATTTTTACTTAATTGTGATTTTGACTTACAGGTCAATAGTTTATAATTTAATGGAATGTGATCCGAAAGCCAGTTTCTTGAATGTGCTTCATTGGTGAGGCTAATACTAAGAATGATTAAAATACTTCAAACATTACTGGGCATTTTGCTTCAGCATCTGTACATTACGGCATATTGACATCCGTTTTTTAAATCTATAGGTTTCCACCGAAGTGTTTCCCAGCTCAGAAACAAAACGTAGAGAAACAGTGAAGATGTGAAGTTCTGTCTGTTCTTTCAGGTTGACGAACCGCATAATTAATTCTGTGGGACAATGCAGTTTAATTTTGTGTAATGAGTACTCAGGAATCCAATTTCAAGCAAAAACTTATCTTCTATCTCTCCTGCTAATGTGAACGTATGGTATTACTTTGCAAACACTTAAGACGACAGTGAAATTGGAATCACGAGGCTCATTTCCACCTGGCTTGTTAACTTATTCACTGGGAAGGCTACTCGTTTACGTGAGGTTTTAACTGGTTTCAAAAAGTCAGCGTTTTGGGGTAAGGAGTAGATATGGACATTGTTTTCCTAGGAGTTCTACGGTGAAGGTAAACGGATTCACATCCCTGAGTTATTTTTGAGTGATGAAATATATTTCAAGAACATAAAACACCTGCACCCCATCCCCTCACTTTAATCTTGACACTTCTTGTGCGGTGGCTTTGTAATATGGCAACCTTCCGGGGCTGTAGGTTCCCAGTCTTAGATGGGCCTGAGATTTGGGGGCTGGGAGCCCCCAAAATGTGGATAGCCATTGTATTTATGCTCCGGAGCTGAGCAGGGGTGATCACATATCTGCTGGATCCCCTCCTCGGTGTGGGGTCCTCCCTCCGCCCCCAGCCCCAGGTGTGTCTTCCCTGCTGTGACAAAGTATATCAGCTTTTCCTAGTGGAACCTCCGTCATCAGGGCCGGAGGCTGGGAGAGATGCACGAACGTTCCAGTCTATCCTCACTCTCCCCTCTTCGTCCTGTCCCGCTTCCCTTCCTGAACTGCTGACCAAACTTCGGCATCGAGGAAGGCAGCAGCCTCACAGAGACCGGCTAGACAGAGGTATACAGATGTCTCCTGCTTTTCAAAAGTTCAATTTATATGACTTCGCTTTTACAAAAAAAAGCCTGTGTTAGTACCTGCTCACCAAACGAAAGGAATCAAAGTAGATTTCACTTTCACAAAAAAGGGGGAGGTGGGAAACAGAAAGAGCATTCAGTGTTGGTTTTGTGGGAGAGCGGTGACAGAGACAGGACAGATCTTATTTATCTTATAACCGAAAGTTTGTATCCTTTTACGAGCCTCTCCCTGTTTCCCCCACCCAATAACCCCTGGCAACCACCATCCGACTCTGTTTCTATGGGGTTTGGTTTTGTTTTCTAAGGCTCCATATATAAGTGAGAACCACAAAGTATTTGTCTGGTTTATTTCACTTAGCATAATGCCTGGCCAGTTCATCCAATGTTGTCCTGAACAACAGGATTTCCTTTTTTCTCACGGTTGAATAATATTCTATCCAACACATATAAATATATTTTGTTCATTCATTCCTCCATTGGCCGACACTCCGGTTGGTTCCATACCTTGGCTATTGAGAATAATGCGACAGTATAGACGGAGGGCAGACAGATCTTCTAGATAATGATTTCATTTCCCTTGGATACATTGCCAGAAGTGGGATTGCTGGATTATATGGCAGTTCTACTTTTAATTTTTCTGAGTACCTCGCATACTGTTTTCCATAGTGGCTACACCAATTTACATTCCCACCATCAGTGCACAAGCGCTCCCTCTTCACTATGTTCTGGCCAGCACTTTCCTTTAGTCCTTTTGGAAAACTGACCTAACAGGTGTAAGGTGATACCTCATTGTGGTTTTGGTTTGCATTTCCCTGATGATGATTGATGTCTAGTGTCTTCTCATGTACCCACTGACCTTTTCCTTTGGACAAATGTCTGTTAGGGTCCTTTGTCCATTTTTAAATTGGGTTACTTGGGTTTCTTTCTATTGAGTGACATGAATTCCTTGATATTTTTTTTATTAACCTTTATCAGATGTGTGGTTTGCAAATATTTTCTCCCATTCCATAGGTTGACTTTCCATTTCATTGATGGTTCCCTTGGCTGTGCAGAAGCTTTTTAGTTCAATTTACTCCCAATTGCTTATTTTTGCTTTTGTTGCCTTTGCTTTGGGTGTCAAATCTAAAAAATCATTGCTGAGATCAATGTCAAGGACCCAGGTTTTCTTCTAGGAGTTTTACTGTTTCAGTCTTTATGTTCAAGTAAAGATTTAATTTTGCATTCAAGTCTTTAATCTATATTGGGTTGATTTTTGAGTATGGTATAAAACAGAGATCTAGTTATATTATTTTGCATGGGACTATCCTGTTTCCCCAATACCATTTATTGAAGAGACCATCCTTTCCCTGTTGTATGTATACTCCTGGCTCTTTTGTCATAAGTTAATTAACAACATATGCATGGGTTTATGTCTGGGCTCTCAGTTCGGTTCCATTTGATCTATGTGTCTGTTTTTGTGTCAGTACTATAGTGTTTTGATTATTACTACTTGGTAACATCATTTGAAACAAACTTTCAAATGCAATTTAAATTCTTTAACTGGTCTAGTCAGATCTGTTTCTTCATTATTCAGTCTTGATAAGTTATACGTTTCTAGCAACATCTCCATTTCTCCTCTGTTATCTAATTGGTTGGTGTGTAATTATTCACAACAGTTTCTTAAGACCCTTACTATTTCTGTATTATCAGTTGTCACGTCTCCTCTTTCACCTCTGATTTTGCATCTTCTTTTTCCTTAGTCTAGCTAAAGATTTGTCAATCTTGTTTATCTTTTCAAAAACCCGCCTCCTCGTTTCACTGACCTTTTCTGCTGTCCTTTTAGTCTCTATTTCATTTAATTCCAATCTGATTTTTGTTTTTCCCCCCCTTTCCTACCAAATTTTGGGCTTCGTTTGTTCTTTTTTGTTAATTCCTTGAGGTATAAACTCAAGTTGTTTGAGATCTTAATCTTTTTAAAAAGAATTTATTTATTTGAGAATGCAGGAGTGAGTAGATGAATGGGGGAGAGGGATAAGGGGAGAGGGAAAAGCAGACCCCTTGCTGGGTGCAGAGCTCAATCCCAGGACCCTGAGATCATGACATGAGTTGAAGGCAGATGCCTAATTGACTGAGCCACCCAGATACCCCCACTTTGTTTTCTTAATATAGGTACTTATCTCTATTCTTTTGCCTCTTGGAACTACTTTTGCTGCACCCAGTAGTGTTTGCTATGTTGTTTTCATTTCCATTTGTTGCAAGATATTTTTTAATTTCCATTTTTTAAAGACTGATTTATTTTAGAGACAGAGAAAGCACGTGCATGCACACGTGTGAGTGGGGAGGGGGAGAGAGGCAGAGGAAGAGGGAGGGAGGATCCTCAAGCAGACTCCCTGCTGAGCGCAGAGCCCAACATGGGGATTGATCTCACAACCTTGAAATCGTGACCTGAGCTGAAATCAAGAGTCAGACACTCAACTGAGCCACCCAGGCACCCCCTCATTTCCATTTTTAATTCTCCTTTGACCCATAGCTTCCTCAGGAGAATGTTGTTTAATCTCCACATATTTGTGAATTTTCCAGTTTTCTTTTGGTCGCTGATATGCAGTTTCATGTCATTTGCAGTCATAAAACATGCTTCATAGGATTTCAATCTTATTAAATTTTGTTAAGACATTTTGTGTTCTAATACGATCTATCATGGAAAATTTTGTGTGTGGGCTTAAGAAGAATGGGAATTCTGATGCTATAGGATGGCATGTTCTGTAAATGTTTGTTGGGGCCATTTGGTCTAACTTGGGGTTTAAGTCCAATGTTTTCCTATTTGATATTCCGGTGGGAAGAAAGCGCTCTCTGCGCTCAGCCCAGGTGTATAGCCACTGGAGGGCGCTCCTGTCCTATTAAAACCTGCTTTTTGCTGTGGTGCTGAACGGCTCGGCTCTCGTAACCCTGGGGGCTATCAGAGCCAGGTAATTTGGGGGCCCATCCCTTGGGTGGGGACTGTAAATGTTGGCATACTACATGTGTGGACAAACTTCTTCCAGGGAGATACTGGGGACTTGGTTTTATTATTCAAGTGAAACAGAGGGGAAATTTGGGTGTGGTGCCAATCAGCTATTTTAGGCTCCAGGAAGGACTGCAGCCAGCCCCTAAATATATGCTAAATTGGAAGCCAGACCCTCGGGCAGCAGCTTGTAAAGTATACAGTCACATTCCTTCCAGGGAAAGACTGACCGGTATTTTCCCTGCTCCCTCTGTACTGGGTTTTGAGGGGATCGCCATGGTGAGGGCTCACGTGCCCATTAAGAACTCCTTCTTTGCTATAGTCTTGTGGTTCTGATAAATGCAAGTCCCACAGGCATTCAAAGTTAGGTGTTTTGCAGATAAGGGTGTGGGTTGGAGTCTTAAAAGTTGGGGTGCTAGATGTACAATCCAAACCCAGGGAGAAGCTAGGAGTTGAGAGTTCCCTCCTCATTGTGTAATGCTGTGCTCAGGTGGGGGTTGTGGTGAGAACGTGTCTCAGCCTTTCCTACCCATTTTGATCGGGGTATTTCCTCATTCAACTGATGTGTGTAGGAGTCATTCAGCTTGTTTCTGGATTTCTCTCCGAAGGAACTGCGCTATGTGTAGATGTATATTCAGTGTATTTGTGGAAGGAGGGAAGTTCAGGAGCCTCCTCTATCACCACCCCCAGCTTCACAAGGAAGCAACTACACATCCTCTCTACTCTGAAGTCTCCAAAAACATCTAAATGTCTATCATCACCACTCTTCCCACACTGCATCCATGCACACCCTCAGACTGTGAGAGAAGGGAGTGCATCAATGTCTAAGCTTTCTTGCCTCCTTGGCTTTTGAAACTTAAAAAGCACGTTGATTTCTGGGGTTTTGTTTCATTTTAGTTTTGTATCATCTCTTCCCTGTGGCAATTAATTAAACTGAATGCATGCCGAGGAGACAAAGTATACAAGGAAGTAGAAGGGTGCTGGGGAGAAAGCGTGACTATTAGTATGAAGGGCTCTTGCCCCACATTTGTGTAGTACTTTGTACTTTACCAAGTGCTTGCATTTGGATCATCTGGTGTAATTCTGCAATAACCCTGCGAGGCAGGTACTAACTTTATTTTGCCAAGGTGGAAACTGGGATTGAAGAAGATTAAGTGATTAGTCAAAGTTCGTTGAACTGATAAATGGCAAAATGAGAACTAAAAATTCAGGTGTTCCAACTTCAGGCCTGGGCTCTTCTACTTTTCGAGAAGTATTTACTCAGAGACAAAGGAGGGATTTCTTTAACCTGGAGTTTTCAAACTATGTCCTCCGAGTCACAAGGTCCCTGGCAGGGGCTTTAGGGTCCCCAAGGGAGATGGGAATGGTGGGTAGCCCCTGAAAAAAGCCAGAAGGTACCCTTATACCTCAGTGACTCACAGATGGTAGCTCTGTATCTATTAGAAACCCCCCAGAATTTTTGGGGATAAAAGCAAGATGAGAAGAGAGGGGATTCTACAACCTTAAAATCGTTTTAAATTATTTCTTTAATACCAAAACAGTATATCTAGTGGAGAATTTCATGCACCAGAACAATTTAGTTGGGAAAGTCTTTCAAGAGCAAGTTATGATAACCATTTGTTGAATAATTCTGAAGTGCTGGACACTATATGTACAATTCATAGTCCCATTTAATTCTTAAAGCACTAGTCCTACTAGACAGGCATTTGCTATTAGTCATTTTACAAATACAAACTGGAGGCCTGAGAAGGTAGGTAATTGGTCCAAGGTTTCACACCTTTGAGTGATAGGGCTGGAATAAGTACCCAGATCCATCTCACGTCCAAATTCCAATGCATCTCCTCCCTAAGCATGAGGGTCTATTCTGCCAGTTTGGATAAGAGGAGCTGTTTCTAAACTTCACCTGTGACAGTTGAGTCAAACTAAGCCAAGGTCGTTTTGAGTTTGGCCAAGCGGTCGGCTGCAAGGGTTTGAACTCAACACGAGAAGCCAGAAGTCACGAGCTGTTCCAACCATGTCACAATCCACAGAGCTCAAAAGCAACTGACTCCCCAAAACTAAGAAAGGGCGATGCCCTGCTCGCCAAGGTCCGGGACTGGGCACTCCGCGCGGAATGCCACACTCTGGTCCCGCTTTGACCACACACGCCTCGCCGAGCCCAGCGCTTTCACATCTGCGCGCAATCTTCCTCCCCGAGGCACTGGAGTTGGGGGAAGGCGCAAACCCCATCGGCTTGGTTTGATCCATCAGTCACCTGAGGTCTCTCAAACAGGGATCAAGAAAACCCATACACGCCAGGAGGGACCCTGGACATGTTGGAAGGGGGCAAATCGCCCAGCCGACTGCACATCACGCAGAGCCTTCCTTTGCGCCTCCACTCTCCCTTCCAAAAAAAAAAAAAAAACAAAACCATGCCCGGTCTATTTTTCTTTAAATACGCAGCCCTCGCTTCAGCCAGGACAGATATCTGGGAGCAAACTAAGAAGTTTCACGTTCACCGTCACTCTCAAATAAGAAACACCTGCCAGAGAAACAAACGGGCAGGAACCCTCACAGGTGCTCGCCAGAAGAGGACGCTGGGCGGCGGCTTCTTATTCCGGGCCGGTGGCGACCACTTCCGGGGCGGCCGCGAGCGAGGCGGAAGTGCGGTCTCCTCAGAGCAGCTGTCTCTGAGCGGGCAGAGGGAGGCTCCCGTAAGCGGGGGCCGGCCGGGATGGCGGCAGCGGCGGCCGGCGCTGGGGCCGGGGCGACCCAGGAGAAGCAGTTCCCGCCGGCGCTGCTGAGCTTCTTCATCTACAACCCGCGCTTCGGGCCGCGCGAGGGCGAGGTACGCGGAGCGGAGCCGCGCGCCAGTGGTAGCCGGCGGTCGGAGGAGGGCCCGAGGGCGGGGGCGACCGGGCGGACCCGCCACGGGCCGGGGGAGCCGCGGGGACGCGCCCGAGAGGGGACGCCGCGCAGCGCCTGCCACTCCCCTCCTCGGGCGGCATTGACCGAGGCTTTGCGCAGGGTGGGCGCCCCGGCCAGGGAATAACTGGGGGCCGGACAACGGCGGCAGGGACTCTCTCGGGTCCTGGATCAAAGCCTCTGTATTGAATGAAGGCTCAGCGGGCTAATTATCTCTCCGCACGGGTTGAGTCTTTGCGCCAATCCTGGGCGACTAAAATTGAGCTTATATTTTTGTTCCTGGGTAGTCACCGACTAGAAGCGTGGGTCGAGAGTGGTGGACTGTCACCCTAAAATAACGCAGGCTTGGAGGACCCTAGGAAAGTTTTTTCCGAACGGTTAAGTAAATTCCAGGGATGGGTTTTTGTTCGTTTCATAGGTGGGGACGGTGACTTCCTCAAAGGCTGTCGGGTTCTGTTGGCAGCAAATCACGACCCTTTTAAAGGCGGTCAGTCCAAATGCGCGTGAACCTGCGGAGTTTTACTCGCTGGGAGGCGAACGTGTACGCACGTGCGCACACGCTTATTTCTTACAAACGTTAGTGTTTTGCAAATTAGCATGAGGAAAGAATCCGTAAGCTCGAGTTTTCAGAATAATTTAGTGCGCCTCCAGATGACATGTGACTTATGGAATATCACAGTTGCCTTCCAGGCTGGTGAGCGTTGTTTACATACCGAGGGGAAGATAATTCTTGATTTTTTTTGAGAAAGGTTTTTGTTTTGTTTTGCCGCTAGCAGGTGCGACGCGAAAGGTTGACGTTAAACAGCATTTTCAACAACAGAGATTAAAAAAAAAAAAAAAGCTTAAAAGCTTATATTAATGTGGTGATTCTGTGTCTTCATATTTTAGGAGGAAAATAAAATTTTGTTTTACCATCCAAATGAAGTAGAAAAGAATGAGAAAATTAGAAATGTTGGATTATGTGAAGCTATTGTACAGTTTACAAGGTAACGCCTTTAAATGCGCTTTTGTAGAGCTCAGTGAATTCTTACAACTTGTACGACTTGGAGAACCGTCCCCAACATATTCTTTTAACCTTTTTAGGACCTTTAGTCCATCAAAACCTGCAAAGTCTTTACATACACAGAAGAATAGACAGTTCTTCAATGAACCAGAAGAGAATTTCTGGATGGTCATGGTATTTACATACACAGTACATCTTTTTGAATCTGTATAGTGAAGTTATGGGTGAGCTTTACTGTCAGGACTTTAGGAAAGTCCTCTAGCTATTGCAGAGTAAAATTACAATAAAGGTGGTTGCAATATTAAAATCGAATTCCTATGCAGTGTATCTGTTCTTGGGACTGTTTTAAGAAGTTGTGTTTTTGGTGTTGTGACATGTTCAAATTTCTTTCATTTAAGGGAAAATTTAAAACTTATATAATTGGGTCATTGTGTAATTTCATTCTATCAAAATTGTATAGGTTGTTCGGAATCCTATAATTGAAAAGCAAACTAAAGATGGAAAACCAATTGTTGAATACCAAGAGGAGGAGTTGTTGGTAATGTGTCATTTTTCACTTCATATTTCTAGAAAATGTATTACTGAATGTGCTGAGTGACTTGGTAAAATTTAAGCGATGTCACTTTTGCAGAAGATTCTCAGGATATGCGTAGTGAAGTTTCATGTCTATTTACACCAGCACAATTGTATAAAAATGTATATCTTGTCTCACTAATGCCTTCTAAGCATCTGTTAAAAGCTTTCCTAAACCTGGGCTTACTGTTTCATAACTGAATTTAAATACATTTGATTGTCAACACACAAGTGTTGTGGGTGCAAGCTTATAAGCATTATGTTGGGTTGCCAGGAGTTACTGTATATTTGATGTGCTGTGGACTTTTTTTTTTTCCCCCTTAAATTAAGATACTGTGTTATAGTATCTTAACACTGAACACACTTTTTAATGTGTTAAAAAAAATTAAGATACTGTGTCTTTGTGTTTGCAGGACAAGGTTTATAGTTCAGTGCTACAGCAGTGCTACAGCATGTACAAGGTGAGCATGACTTTCTTTCCCAATTGAGTCTAACCAGTTACCCCTGTTTACAGGAATTGTTTCAAAATCTTAACTCTTTTGATGACTGTATGGTGATTATGTATCTGTTTTAGGGGAGGAAACAATGGGGCCTTTGAAACAGCACTAAGGTTTATGTGTACACTTATTCACTGAGTATTGAGTCTTTCTCTATTCCTGGCCTTGTACTAGGAATGTATCCCTGTTGGTAAACAAGAGGGCCCATGTGTTTGAAGAGAAGGCATACTGCAGATATTTGTGTGATTTAAGAAGTCTGGTGATATTATTTATGTGAAGTGAAATTTAGGTGTGAGTGGAGATTAAAAAAAAAAAAATGCAGGGCACCTGGGTGGCTCAGTCAAGTGTCTTGACTCTTGATTTAAGCTCAGCTCTTAATCTCAGGGTCATGAGTTCAAGCCCAGTGTTGGTCTCTACGCTGAGCAGGAAGCCTGCTTAAAAAACAATGCCCCAAAGGATTAGGAGATTACATAGAAATATCAATTAACAAAGTATTGATTTTTGTGTGTGTGATTTATTTTATAATTCAGGCTTTCTCATGTTAATATTTTCTGCATTTAAAAGGAATAGAGGGGATTAAATAAACTGAATTAATCTAAAAGGAAAAGAATTTGTTACACCAGCAAATTGAAGGGTATAAGAAATTTACTTTTTAAAAAATCTTTTACATCATTAGCTTTTTAATGGTACATTTCTGAGAGCCATGGAAGATGGAGGTGTCAAGCTCCTAAAAGAAAGATTAGAGAAATTCTTCCATCGGGTAAGTGTTTTGACTTTTATTTGTAATTTTAGTAGTCTTCAGACAGGCTTTTAAAAATATACATCGAAGTTTGTTTCTTATTTGCAAAAAACTTAGGACTTGAAAGTGACAAAAACTAAGATACACTGTGGTGAAACCAGAACAGGGAGAAAATTTCCCTTCCATTCTTGAATCTTCTGTAACCTCCTGTGCAGGATCAGAGCGTCCTGCCATTTGTGTGCACCCCTACATCTTAGAAACACCTTTTGGCTTCATCCTAGTTCTACTGTGTCTGTGTGGGCTTACTCAAAAGCGAACTTACTGCGTGGTGATTGGTTAATTAGCCTAGTTTAAACTCTCTACCTGAGTCCTACATTCTTAAGCATTGATGATTGTTTACTAAACGGGAGTATTGTTTAATCTGTATTGACACAAAGTAAAATTTCGTACCATGATAGATTTTATCACAGTGGTCGTTATTTGTGAGATTTTTCCCAAATGAGAAATGAATGTGCGAATATAGTTGTCACTGTTATACTGTAAGTTAAATTTTATACAGCTTACCTCTGGTAGAATTCAGGCTAGCTTTTAGAGAAATAATTCTTTTTTTTTTTTCCCTAAACTACCTTTGATCTGTTTTTGAGTTATTTCACTTTTATGAACTACTTTTGTTTCCTGCTTGTTCCTGCACTTTAATGACCATAATGATTTACTCTCATGCTGTCTCCTAATTCCTGTTCTCGCCTTCAGTAATTACTCTCCTCCCTGCCAACAACTGATGGCCTGTCCTTCCCGTTTTATTTTAGAAGATGTCACTGTCCATGATATCATTGTATAGATCCCTAATAAGATTAATATAATTTGAGGAGCACTCATATAAAGAATTAAATAATTCCAAGAGATAAGACAATCCCGAATAATTATTGACTTATGTTTGAACTTTATATTTTGAAATCGGTACCTTTTTCTCATCGAGTTCGCTATGGCCCACCTGCCTACTGGTCCTATCAGTGTGCTAGCATGTAATCGTGCCATAAATTGACTAATGATTCTCAGCTGTCAGAGTGCTATATTCAGTGTACTCTTAGTAAGTTTAATGCCTTATTTTTTCCTACAGTACTTGCAAACGTTGCATTTGCAGTCGTGTGATCTCCTTGACATTTTTGGTGGAATCAGCTTCTTCCCACTGGATAAAATGACTTATTTGAAAATCCAGTCCTTTATTAATAGAATGGAGGAAAGCCTGAGTATAGTCAAATACACTGCCTTTCTCTATAACGATCAACTAATCTGGTATGTACACCCTAAGGCTTGGCATATAAAAGAAAATCTTTTAGGATAATAAAAACAGCAATGACTGGATTGATAGCAGGTAGTGAAACGAATGAATAGCAAGGGGCCAGGGTAGGAAGCGTCTTTGTAGATAACTGTCAAAATAAAGCAGTGATTATTGAAACCAAAAGTAGGGTAATTTGGGTTAAAATGATCAAGCAGGAGAGTTTAAAACTGGTTCCATGAAAGGTGGAGAAAATGTTCCTGTCGAGTTAAGTTTAGGAATCCTATTTTTATTTTAGTGTTCTTCCAAAAACCTCTTTAAAGAAGCAGTATAGTACATGTGGAAAGCATATTTTTCATACTTTTAAAATTGGGTTTTTAAAAATACCCAGAGAAGTTAAATGCGCTATAAAACCAGGAATTTACCACTGGCTACCAAAGGTGCATCCCGTAGTAAGAACAAAAGCATAATTTCCCTGAAAGTGTTGATACTCAAGAGGAAAAGATAAACTATAAATGCTCTCAGCTACCTAAGACAACTCTGGCAAAGCCAGATGAACGTGCAGGTGACCGTGACCCTATAGAGGCTGTTGGTCTGAGAGGCCTGGAGCCGGCAGATGATCTGAGATGGGCTGCTGGGGTTCGGGGGCTCTTCCGGGGGCTGACTCGTGTTCAGTTTTTATGTTTACTTGGACTGTATCCCACTTTCTGCCGTTCAGGATGTGGCCATATTTGAGCCTGAAAACTTGAGTGCAGCTAACAAAACGGGCAGTTGTGGTTTCTGGAAACCCATCCTCTCCCTGCTGAGATCTTATAGCATCATTTTTAGGAAGAGAGGGAGGCTAATCGAAAGAAATTTGAATCTGTTCCTTAAACACATCGATGAGTGTTCATATAGAATTTGTTTTCTCCTGTAAAAACAACATGAAGTCCAGATGGAAAGGCGTCTCCTTTTTTAACAAATCGTTTAGTGGGATACTTACTGTCGTATTAGCTGGCACTGTTCTTGTTGCTTTTAATGATAGTCACACTGTGGTAGTAAAATGAAATTCTTAATGCTGCTGTGAGGGGTTGAAGGGGAGCTCCATGGGGTTGGAGGGTGTCAGATCTGAGGAGCGAGTGGCCCTCCAGAGGCAGAAATTCCAGGGAGATGCTGGGAAGGCTGCACCCGGCGAGGACACCGAGGGATGGACTAGAATTTCATAGCAGCCCTTGGCCTCGGTGCCCCTGTCCGAGGAAGGTAGCTCAGATTCCGATTCGCCTGACACAGCATAACCCCTGACATAGGCGTGAACTCTGGGAGTGAGAAGGGATACAGGCCTAGAGCAAGAGGGTCTCCCTCAAAGTCAGCAGCTCTGCTGAGAGGCCGTGGAGCCAACCCAACCAGCAGGGTTGGGGTCTGGAAGCCTCAGCTCACAGGGCTGCCTGGGGATCCTCTGGCACCTTTGTCTTTATGAAGGACATTCCCTGGAGTTAAGCAGTGCCCAACTCTGGTGGCTGCACAGGACTGCTCTGGGGTCCCACCCCAGTATGCCAACGGGACAAGGTTGGCCCCAGGCAGTCATCCTAAGAAGGAGCTTCAAGGAAAACAACACATCGAGGGAGGCAACTGTTAAGTACAAAGCTAGTATGTTTAAATATCAGTAAAGTATTTTATATTTCACGAACAAAATATATATTCTCATTGCTTACTATTATATATGCATGTTTGTGTATGCACGTGTGTATTTAGTTTTGAATCCTGTTTTGTCAGGTGGGCCCCAATGTTGTTGTTTTGTTGTTGTTTTCCACTCACTTTTATTTTTTTCATCATGATAAGTGCACTCTTTAATCCCATCCCCTATTTTCCCTGTCTCCCCACCCATGTTCCCTCTGGTAACCATCTGTTTGTTCTCTATAGTTGAAAGTCTGTTTCTTGGTTTGTCTCTTTTTTTTTTTTTTTTTCTTTTGCTCATTTGTTGCTTAAATTCCACGTATGAGTGAAATCATATGGCATTTGTCCTTCTCTGACTTATTTCACCTAGCACGATAGTCTCTAGCTCCATCCATATTGTTGCAAATGATAAGATTTCATTCTTTTTTATGGCTGAGTAATATTCCATTGTACGTACATACCACATCTTTATCCATTTACTGATTTATGGACACTTGAGCTGCTTCTATAATTTGGCTATTGTAAATAATGCTGCTATAAACATGGGGAGGGGTGCATATATCCCTTTGAATTATCCCTAGCATTTTTGTACATTTTAGGTAAATACCCAAGAGTGCAATTGCTGGATTGTAGAGTAGTCCTATGTTCAATTTTTTGAGGAATTGCCATTCTGTTTTCCACAGCGGCCGCGTCACCACCACCTTGCATTCCCACCAACAGTGCAAGAGGGTTCCTTTTTCTCCACATCCTTACCAATACCTTTTGTTTCTTGTGTTGATTTTTGTCATTCTGAGAAGTGTGAGGTGGTACTTCATTGCAATTTTGATTTGTATTTCTCTGAAGATAAGGGATGTTGAGCTTCTTTTCATGTGTCTGTTGGCCACCTGGATATCTTCTTTGGAGAAATGTCTGTTCATATTTTCTGCCCATTTTTTTTTTTTAAGATTTTTTATTTATTTATTAGAGAGAGAGAGACTGACAATGAGAGGGGAGA
Source organism: Nasua narica (assembly GCA_028533885.1). Lineage (NCBI taxonomy): Eukaryota > Metazoa > Chordata > Mammalia > Carnivora > Procyonidae > Nasua > Nasua narica. The sequence continues at coordinate 29,867,113 of CM052805.1, forward strand.
AGGTCAGAGGGAGAAGCAGACTTCCCGCAGAGCCGGGAGTCCGATGTGGGACTCGATCCCGGGACTCCGGGATCATGACCCGAGCCGAAGGCAGTCGCTTAACCAACTGAGCCACCCAGGCGCCCTCTGCCCATTTTTTAATTGGATTATTTTTTGGGTATTGAGTTTTATCCATTCTTCATATAGTTTAGATATTAACCCTTTGTCGGATTTGGGAGTATCTTCTCCCCATTCCGTAGGTTGCCTTTTAGTTTTGTTGATTGTTTCTTTCATTCTGCAGTAACTTTTCTTGATGTAGTCCCAGTAGTTATTTATTTCTCTTACCTTGGGAGACGTATCTTGAAAAATGTTGCTACAGCCGATGTCACATATTACTGCCTGTGCTCTCTTCAAGGATTTTTATGGTTTCAGGTTTCACATTTAGGTCTTTAATCCATTTGGAGTTTATTTTTGTGTACGGTGTAAGAAAGTGGTCCAGTTGCATTCTTCTGCATGCTGCTGCCCAGTTTTCCCAGCACAATTTGTTGAAGAGACGGTCATTTCCCCATTGGGTATTCATTCCTCCTCTGTTGAAGGTTAACTGACCATATAATTGTGGGTTTATTCTGGGTTTTATGTTCTGTTCCACTCTATTTTTACGCCAGTACCATACTGTTTTAATCATTACTGCGTTATAATATAACTTGAAATCAGGAGTTGGGATGCCTCCACTTTGTTTTCTTAAGACTGCTCTGGCTGTTTGAGGTCTTTTGTGGTTCCGTATGGATTCTAGGACTGTTTGTTCAATTTCTGTGAAAAATACTGTTGGTGTTTTGATGGGGATCGTGTTAAATATGTAGATTGCTTCGGGTCATATAGACATCTTAGTGTCTGTGTTGTCTTGAATTTCTTTCATCAGTGGTTTATAGTTTTCAGAGTTTAGCTCTTTCACCTCCTTGGTTAAGTTTATTCCTAGATATTGTTTTCAGTGCAGTTGTAAATAGGATTCTTTTTTTATTAACATATAATGTATTATCTGTTTCAGTGATACAGGTCTGTGATTCATTAGTCTGTGTAGGATTCTCAGTTTCACTTTCACTTTGTTATTAGTGTATGGGAATGGGACAGATTTCTGTACATCAAGTTTTGTGAATTTACTGAGTTCATTTATCAGTTCTAATAGTTTTTTGGTGGGCTTTAGGGTTTCCCGTATATAGTGTCATGTCATCTGCAAATAATGAGAGTTTTACTTCTTCCTTACCAATTTGGATGCCTTTTTATTTCTTTTTTGTCTAATTACTGTGGCTAGGACTTCCAGTACTATGTCAAATAAAAGTGGTGAGAATGGACAATCTTTGCCTTGTCCTGACCTGGGGTGGGGGGGGACTGTTTTTCCTCATTGGATATGATGGTGGCTGTGGGTTTTTCATATGTGACCTTTATTATGTTGCAATAAGTTCTCTCTAGGCCTACTTTGCAGAGGGTTTTTTTCATGAATGGATATTGTACTTTGGTGAACGCTTCTTCTGCACCTATTGAAATGATCATATGGGTTTCATTCTTTTTCTTATTGATCTGATGTATCACGTTGTTTTGCAAATATTATCCACCCTTGCATTTCGAGAATAAATCCCACTTGATCATGGTGAATGTTTTTTTTTCTAATGTATTGTTGGATTGGTTTGCTACTTATTGTTTTGAAATTATCTGAGGGTAGAAACATCTGTCCCAGGACATGGCCAAAACCTGGTATACTGTAGATGCTTGGTAAATGGTTGTGAGTTCAAAACAAATGGTTAGTAGAAAATATCTTCTAGTTCAGTTTGGACTTTGTTGCATATAATGAATGGATTTGGTTTTGGAGCGGCCATGATCGGATTAGACATTACTGCTGTTTGGTAGGGGGATGTCAGTCAACTTTCTTGTCCAGAGTTCTTGGCCTGTTTTTTGAGAGAATTTTCTTTTTAGTGAATTGATTTACTTTCCAGGGATTACTGCGTTTATAAATAAATGCTTTAGATATTTCTTAAGGTAATCAAAATTGACCATGCCCTTGGATCTTGACTCGATTATTTTATATTAAGTACATGCAGTAACACCTGTGTTGTAGACAAAACTGATCCTGATTTGAAAGATTCTGCATTGCATTCAGATGCATCAGTTGAGATTTAAGCTGAAGAAAAGATTTGGGTTTTTGTTTTTGTTTTGTTTTCAAGAAAATAAGTATAAATTAAAAAAATATTTTAAAAAAATAAGCTTAAATAAGAAAAAATTATTCATATTAAACAACCATATTTGAGAGGCTTTGAGAGTGCTCGCTTCAGCAGCACATACACTGAGAGGCTTTGAGAGAACACCTACACTTCTGAGCAGGCTATTGCCTGTTTGATGTGAACCATTGATGGAGTCCTGAGTCATTTCCTGTCAGTGCAGGAATTTTTTGCTCTGTGTATTTATTTATCTATTTGTTTATTTGCACTAAGGAAGGAAGGTTTTAATTTTTTTTAACTTTTATAAGAACTTTCCCCCAATAGTAACATCTTCCACAATTATAAGGCATTATTGCCTCATTTCCTGCAGGGGAGTAGAAGTAGGGACGTGGTGGCAGACACTGGAGAGAGGCCTGCTGTGGTCCAAGCTCCTGCAGATCCTGCAACTAGAGCAGGCCTCTCTGTAGGCAAAGTAGGAATCGCCTACTTGGGGTTTTGTGCTCTGAACACCTGGCTGCAACTTACTATTTTTCTTTTTAAGTTTTCTATCCAGATGACAATACGAGGTATTTAATGCCTGGCATTAAATCTGAAGTGAAATAATAAGCCAAAGCCCCAGTCACAGCACATGGGGTGAGCAGTTCGGTAGCACTGTCTGCCATCTCCTCTTAAAGGGTTTTTTCTACGTCATGTCCTATGGTGTAGGACTGCGTCGTTCAGTAGGAAAATCATGCAGGGGCTCCTGGGTGATTCAGTCAGTTAACCATGTCATGCTTGATTTCAGCCCAGGTCATGAACTCAGGGTTGTGGGATCAAGCCCTGCATTGGGCTCCACGCACAGAGGGGAGTCTTGGAATTCTCACTCTCCCTCTGCCCATCTCCCAGTTTGCTGGCTTGCTCTCAAATAAAGTAAGTCTTTTTAAAAAAAAAAAAAAAAGAATTTATGTATTTACCTGAGGGAGACCGCTCTTGAGAAAAAGAGAGTACAAGCAGGAGGAGGGGCAGAGGAAGAGGGAAAAGCAGACTCCCTGCTGAGCAGGGAGCCCTATGGGGGGGTGGGGGGGACTCCATCCCAGGAACCTGAGATCATGACCTGAGCTGAAGGCAGATGCTTAACCAACTCAGCCACCCACGTACCCCTAAATAAGTGAATCTTAAAAAAAAAAATACAGTGCAAGTCAAATATATAATTTTAAGCTTCCTAGTAGCTATATTCAAATGAAAAGAAACTGATGAAATTAACATTTTAGCACCATATATCTAAAATTATTTCAACACGTAAAAGCTTAAATTATTAATGAGCTATTATAAACTTATTTCAACACGTAAACAACGTTAATAATTAACGATCTATTCTTTCCGTGCTAAATCTTAACAATCCAGTGTATGTTTCACATTCATTTCAACGAACCACATTTTAAGTGTTCAGTAGCCAGATGAGCCCAGTAGCTGCTCCTTTTTTTTTTTTCTTTTTTTTTAAGATTTTATTTATTTGAGAGAAGGAAAGTGAGCGAGTGAGCAAGAGAGAGAAAGAGCATCAGTGGAGGGAGAAGGAGAAGCAGGCTCCCCACCGAGCAGGGAATCTGACACAGGGCTCGATCCCAGGACCCTGGGATCTTGACCTGAGCCGAAGGCAGACACTTAACTGACTGAGCCCCCCAGGCGCCTCTCAGTAGCTGCTGTTATTGAAAGTGCAGCTCTAGAAGGAATTGCCCAGCCCATAGTCAGTTATGTACAGTCTTTTACCTATCATCAACAACCCTCCCCACTGGTACTTCTTACTCATGTCTTAAAAGGAAAATAACATCCAGAACCTGTTTCGTTTTTCTCTTTCTGTCTTCTTACCTCAGTTATTTCTATAAAAGAAAACAAAACAGGGGACTTTTCATATGTTTGATTTGGAGATTCCATCTGCCCAGCTGGCTGCATGGTACTTTGAGAGTTAGAGTTGCTGCAGGACGAACGAGACAAACCTGCCAGCCCTTGTGGTTTCAGTTGTGGACGAGACCTTACAAAAGTTGCCCTGGAAGGGAGAGAGGCGGTAGAGGAAGAGGAGGTGGTGAGACAGCATTGGAAGAATCTCAGGAAGGGAGCAGCACATATTTGCCAAGGAAAGCCAAATTTTTCTAACAGATGGTTTCACTGGGAAAAGAAGGGAGAGCCTCTGGAATATGGTGTAGAGGCTTGATTTATAATAAAGTTGGATTTCATCACAGGATTATTTTTTTCGGTTGTCTCGAATAGAAAAAAAAAATCAGACACAGACTCATGGTCTGTTTATATCCCCACCTAGAAAACTGATCTCCAACAGGGTCTGCTGCTAGTGTCTCAGCCCTGTTCCCATGTGCTACTTACCCTTGCCTCATTTCAGATTAGGCTTGAAAGGTAGACCTGAAAGTGTGTTTCGTTCTCTTCCTCCTCCCTCCCTACACAGAAGTCCTAGAATTAAAATCCACATCCGTTTCTGAGACTGAGCAGGAGCATGGTCCCCAGGGGCAGCATGCCAGTGGTTCCCAGGAGGCTGGGTGAAAGCATGTGGCATTTCTGTAGAGCCTGGAAAGCGAAGTGAAATCTACCTGGAGTGGAGCATTGTGGTTATTAACGTTCCCCGAAGAATCCCACGTGGAATTCAAGCAGGGAATCAAGTCAAATCCAATCAGACCAGTGACTGTTCGTTTAAAACGGCATATAGAATACAAAATGACACAGTCGTAGCCCTTGCCGGCTCAGGATATGGTGCTAGCGGCAGACTAGTTTAATTCATTCCCTTCTGGAACTTCTCAGTCAAGGAAAGGACTTCTGGGTAAATGTAAAGAAGCAAAAAAGAGGAGCGTTATTTTGGTCAGGGCCACAGGAGGAAGACCTATCCCAGGCTTTTAACACCATGCTTTTCTGATGTTTCAGGAGTGGGTTAGAGCAAGACGACATGAGAATTTTATACAAATACCTCACCACGTCGCTGTTTCCAAGGCATATCGAACCTGAGGTATGGCCGGGCATGGTTCTCTCTCCCTCCCACCCCCACCTCTCTCTCTGTGTACGCACACCCGGGCTGGAGGGCTGGGGGTTTGGGGGAGGAGGGTGCAGTAACGCGGTGGTTGGTGGGGCAGCTCTGAGCTATATATCACGTTGCTAGTGTGGTATTGATGTGGTCAGGTAGCCCTTAGCACAGAAAACCACATATGTCAGCTCTTCTTCCTTTTGTCACGTTCAAATACAATAGCAAGGGTCTGTTTTTAAGAGGAGCGATTCATTGAGTAGCGGAGAAACGGGTTTTAGGTAGAGTTCTGGGAACTTGAAAACACCCGGGATCTTTGACAGAAGAAAGGTGAATCCTTTGGATTGTCACCTACAATCACCTACAAAGGCGTCATTCAATGGATGTTCTCTTGCCCGTCTGACTTTTCCACTGTGTGATACTTACTTTCCCAGTTTTCTGCAGAGAGCTGCATGTAATACTGCAGCCTTCTCCACAAAGTGTCCTGCTGCTGCTCTCATTGTGTTGGAGATGAAAAAAATACCCGTAGCCCACGAATCATTTTGGCTGAGATGCATATACACCCTGGCTCCCTCCCTCCCTTTCCCTCCCTCCATTTAAGGCTGTGCCTTGAAACAAGAAAAAAAACCTCTTTGATAAAAAACTGAAAGTCAAGGTTTATTTTAGTTCTTGGGGTTTTTTTTAAGATTTTATTTATTTGACAGAGAGAAAGAGGTAACAAGTAGGGAGAGGGGGAAGCAGGCTCCCTCCTGAGCAGAAAGCCCGATGCAGGACTCGATCCCAGAACCCTGAGATCATGACCTGAGCCGAAGGCAGAGGCTTAACCCACTGAGCCATTCAGCTGCCCCCTAAAAGTCAGGTTTTAAGAAGGACCTGGTCCTGCACATAGGTCCTTTCTAGGCAGTTGGAGTACTGTGGCTTATGTTTAAGTGCGTACTGTGTCCCAGACGCTGTCCTGAGTGCCCAGCAAACATGCGTGATCTCCTGGCACCCTGACAACCGTCCCGAGTAGGATACCTTCTCCCCACTTTACAGGACGCACCGGCTGGGGGGCCTAAACGGCATACCCGGGGTCACCTAGCTGGGAAGTGGCAGGGCCACGACTTGATCTCGGGATCTGCCTGAGGCTAAAGCACCTGCTTACATCCACACCCTCAGGAGGTTTTTCCATGTGTGACAGTGCAGCTACCCCAACAGAAAACTCTGGTACTTTATTATCTACCCAATGGGTTGGGCTTAGAAAATAGGAAACCACAGTATTCAGCATGGCAGTGCGAGTGTGGACGCATGAGGCCTTTTTTCCTCAGTACAGACCGCCTACATGAGAGTCAGATCCCCGTTTTTACTTTTGGATTTAGAAATTTTATATAGACTAAATGAACGTCAGAATTTTTTTTTTTTTAGAAGAATGAGAAGTTTCAGTTAACATGACTATTGGATTTGGATTTTTTTTTTCCTTTTCCTGTGCCTATTGAAATAGTACATCTTTGCAAAAGAGTGTTAGGAGTGTGCTACAAATACTAATCCGGGAGGAGGAGTGATGTCCCGGCTGAAGGCTTTGATGTCAGACAGGCGTGGGGTTGACGCTTGGCCCTGGCACTGAGGAGCCGTGTGCGCTGGGGAACTTCTACTAACCTGAGTTTCCTCAACAAGAAAATAGGAAGAGTGTGCTGCCTCTAGGGTCCTAAGAGGTGGTCATTGCCTAGCATACGTTAACCACATGGGAAATTTTGGTTATTGCTAAGAAAGGAACTAAATCAGTATATGGAGTTAAGGGTACGAGGAAGTTTTGATGGTTCTGATTCATATCAATGCATTCTTTATGTAGCTCTTGTAATCCCCCTCTCTTTTATTGGTGGGGAGGAATAGGAGTAAATGATACAGGAAAATGGCGTGGAGCCAACTAGTAGGTATGAATGCGGTTTTTAAAGCTTTGAAAGGAGAAAATCTACTAAGTCATTTCTCAACATTGAATTTGTTTACAGTTGGCGGGAAGGGATTCTCCAATAAGGGCGGAGATGCCAGGAAATCTTCAACATTATGGAAGGTAGAACTTACGTTTTTTGATATACAGTATTGGGTTTTATTATCTTTTTTGTAAACGGAAAATCATCAACTCTGAATTATCTTTGTACTATTTATTGGCAGTCATCAGCAAAGGAAATGCTGTTGTTTCCAGTGAATTAAAACTTTATCATACTCTGATTTGGTGTTTTCAAGTAGTGTCTGGCTTCCCAAAAAGAAAATGAATATGTATTAAGTGGGAATATATTCTGTTTTATATATTCCTGTTTATTTTTTATCTAACTGAACTGAGTCATTTCTGTGCTTGCTTTTCAGATTTCTTACTGGACCCTTGAACCTTAATGATCCAGAAGCAAAATGCAGATTCCCCAAAATTTTTGTAAATACAGATGACACTTACGAAGCACTGCATTTAATTGTTTATAAGGTAACAACTGTTTTTCCCTCCAGCATTACAGATTAACGTGAACATCAATCTTTCTTGCATGTGTACACGAGTGTGTGTGCCTACACGCCTCTGAAATATTTCTCAGGACGGGTGTTGAAAGTTCTCGTTATTGTAAAACTCAGAATGGGTGCTCCTCTGGAACGGTGGGTTTATTTTCAGCTCCTTTTCCATGCTTTTCTTATTAGTGAAAGTATCACTGTGTGACACCGTCTGAGGCTGTGACTCAGAAGCATTTGAAGTCCTGTGTGCTCACTCGTCAGAGGCCAGCGACGGTGGCATTGCTTCGTTGTTAGATGCCTTCTGGTGTGGGGTTGGCCGCACCTCCGTGAATTCTGCTTTCGTGGATTGGAGAGCACAGATTTGCTGGTTCTATAACGGTAGTCCAGTTATAGCTCAGATGTGTGAGGTTGGTTTTTGTGAAGGTGGTTTTGATTCAGGAAAGAAGGCTAAGCATGAATGTTTATCTTCTTCCCCACATGAGAGTATAATTATGTCGTAATTTGTAAAGGCCTAGAAGTGGTGGTGTGAGAGCACAGGGCAGAGGTGGGCATCAGAGTGGGAGGGGTTCATCTCTTCCTGGAAGGAAGGGGGTGTAAGTGGGGTGCTGATGGATGCAGTCTGGCCAAGGACGTGAGTGGAAGGGGTGCACGAAGGCAAGAGCCCGCCAGCCCCCACAGAAGCCCCGAGAAGCTCCTGGCTTGGAGATAGCACCTAAGGAGTCAGGAGTGGGAAGCAAGCTTGGAATGAAGTGGAGTAAGCGAAGTGTTGTATATAAACCAGCCAGACACCCCTTTTCCCATCCTTAGGCAGGCAGCCGAGCACCTCCCCCTGGGTGAAAGTCAGGGGTCTTTTTTTTTTTTTTTTCCTGGGATCATGACCTGAGCCAAAGGCAGACCCTTCCAGGCGCCCCTCAAGGGTCCTTTTAGAGGAAAACCATGTGGGGAGCCCTAGCGCGGCTAGGGTGGGTGTCAGCCCCTGAGCATAAGTGGTGATCGCAGGAGCCCCGATCCTGCTGCCCTCATCCTGCACCGGAGCAGGGCCTCCTTCCCTGGTCAGCCGCGCACGCCCTCATCCTCTAGTACGCCTGGAGAAAGCAAGCTAGGCCTTGAGAGAGAAAAATTACTTGAAACAGAACTTCTAAAAACTAGCATCCGCAGAGATTAGAGAAGTGTATCTATAAAACTGAAACAGGACGACCTGGAAGAGTCAGGGCTAGAGTAAACTTTAGGGTAATTGAAAACATAATTTTATTCATTGGGGCAAGATATGCATAGCATAAAATTTGCCATTTTAACCATTTTTAAGCGTACGGTTCAGCGACGTCAAGTGCGTTCACAGTATTGGACAAACTCACCACTGTTTCCAGGCCTCGTCTTCACCCCAAATTCTGTACCCGTTAAGCCCTTCAGTCCCTGTCCCCTGAAAATACAGTTGTTGACACGAGAACTTCATTAGAAGGGTTAAAGATAAGTTGTCCTGCTTTGAACGTAAAAATGATAAGAGATGATAAAATGATAAAATGATAAGAGATGAAAATATGATGGAGAAAATCGTTGAACACTACATGAGAAACTAATGTACTATATATGGGCTACTTGAATTTAATTTAAAAAATAATTCCTTTAAAAAGGAAAAAAATTTTAAAATACGGAGAAAAGATAGGAGAGAGGGATTTTCACATCTGATTCACAGAAAGTTGGAGGAGAGGAAATTAGTCAATATTATAAGGACATGTCTAGCTGAAGAGGAGCACATTTCCCAGATTGAAAAGGCCCCCTGAATGTCTCACAGTGAATCAAAAAGACCCACTCCAACCCACACAATGGGCAGTTTCAGAAATATAAAGAGAAGATCCCAGAAGCTTCCAAAACAAAAATCAGGTCACCTGTAAATAAAACCGGCACGAGCAGCCTGTTCTTTACGGGTAGCAGATGTTAGGTGACAAGGGAAGGAAGACTTTCAAAGTTCTGAGAGCAGGGTTTTCAGTGTGGAATTCTTTGCCAAGCCAAACTGTCCCGTCACAGGTGAGATCGAAGAGAGGTGTGTGAATGGTGAAAAGTCTCAGAAAGGTTACCCCATGCGTCTGGTGTTCGGGTTTGCGTGGTTTGTAGGTCAGAATCCGTGGGGAAACCGAGAACGAGACTACCTCGGAATCCAGGCGGTGGTCCCGATGCATGAGAACAGGAAGAAGGCGGCTTGCGGTGACGGAGCTCTGAGTCTGGGATGGAGGTAGCACCTCGGGGACTTACGCGGTGGAACAGAGGACGGGGGGCTCTGTCCTGGGCACAGGGGCTCCAGAACAAAAGGATGTTGCATTCATAACATAGTAGGACTAGAAGATTTGATTAAATGTTGGGTGTTCTAAGGAATGGCACAGGAGGAGAGAATCCCAGGGAAGATGTACAAACAGACGTGTCTGAAAATGAACCATAGCCGGGGTAGGAAAAAGCCCACGTCCCTAGCAAGTGAGAATATCTCTGAATGACTCAAGGTAATGGCTTCGAACCCTGGTGGAAGAAATATCCTGGTACACTTTGTTGTTTATTGGATTTCTGTTTTTAGAGTCAATCAATAGGTAGAATTTTAAGCGGGAAGATGGCATCACAGTTACTTGAAAAAGTTATCTTTTTTCAAAACAGCTTTATTGAGATACAATTCGCATACTGTATAATTAGCCCATTTAATGTATTCAGTTCAGTGGCTTCTCGCTGCAAAGTGCAGGAGTCCTCAAGACCACTCTTGCTCCTGAGACACTGCTAGCTCAGGGACCCCCAGGACCACCCAGGAGTTCGCTAGAGGCACTCACAGGACTCAGAGAAGCCGGCCTGCCCTCGGTTACAGTTTATTACAGCAAAGGAGCGCAGATGAAAAACGGCCCAGGGAAGAGGAACACAGGGCAGGACCCGGCAGTCACCAGGCCTGAGCTTGTCCCCTCCCGATGGAGCTGTGCAGACAGCACGGGGCCTGTTTCTCCCGCAGGGACGTGTGACGTGTGCGGAGTCTTACCGTCCAGGGCAGCTCTCTCGAGCCTTGACATCCAGAGATTTGGACGTTGGCCACGCAGACACAGCTGACCTCCGGTGTTCCTCGCCTTAGTCTCCTGCTCTCAGGAACTCTCCGGTCTGCTGATGCGGCAGGGGCTCAGAGCCAGAAGGGGTGTTGGCATGTGGTTTTTTTCTCCTTTTGAAGTCTAGTCTGGTTTGGGTATCAGGTTACTACTGGCCTCAGGCTGAGTTGGGAAGTGTCTCCCCATCCCCTGTGTTTTGGAAGACTTTGTGAAGGATTGCTGTAAATTCTTTGAATAATTGGTCACACAGTGAAGCCATCTACACCTGGGCTTTTCTTTGTTGGAAACCTTCCCATGATGAAAGAATGTCTGTCCTTGTTCTAGGCCTTACTGTCTCTTCTTGAGTCAGTTTCAGTTGTTTGTGTCTTCCTGGGAATTTGTTCTGCTTGTTCTTCAGTTCGTATATAATTTTTCATAGTATTATAGCCTTAAAATCCTTTTTCCCCCGTAAATCAGTAATGGTGTCTCATTTTAGTGATTTGTGTCTCATTTCAGTGACTTGTGTCTTCTCTGCTTTTTACTTGGTCTAGGCGGTCTAGCTAAATGTTTTTAATTTTGCTCATCTTTTCAGAGAACCAGCTTCTGGTATTGATTTTTTTCGTATTTTTGTTCTATTCTCTATTTCATTTATTTCTGCTCTGATCTTCGATATCTTCTTTCTTCTCTTGCTTTAGGTTTAGTTTGCTCTTCTTTTTTCCAAGGTCTGAGGATGAAAGTTTAAGTTCTTTTTTTTTTTTTTTTTTTAAAGATTTTATTTATTTATTTGACAGAAATCACAAGTAGACAGGCAGAGAGGGGGAGGGAAGCAGGCTCCCTGCTAAGCAGAGAGCCCGATGCGGGGCCCGATCCCAGTACCCTGAGATCATGACCTGAGCTGAAGGCAGAGGCTTAACTCACTGAGCCATCCAGGTGCCCCGAAAATTTAAGTTCTTGATTTGAGATCTTCCTTATTTTTAATATAAGTGTTGATGGCTCTGAAGTGAAGACTTAATCTGTTGATTCTCAGATTTAGTGGATGTTCTTAAACGTTCCTCCATTTGCTGTCTGCCCTTCGGATGGTTTCCCTCTGGAAATTTAAAGTGTTTTTTGTCATTTTCTTCAATTAGGGTGTTTGAGGACTCTGTGGAGCTCATCATGCTTCCATTTCGAACGGGCTCCCATGTCCTGGTCCCCTGTAGACACCTGCTGATCTGTGTCTGGAGATCTGATGTGGCATCTGAGTTGAGCATGCGGGTAGGGGAGCGGCGTAGGGGAGGACTGTGTGACAGCTGACAGTCACTGGGGAGGTGATGGCCTGCAGGATTCGTTATGTTGTTCTGTGTGCTTTTCTATGTAATGGAAATTCTTCAGGTTTTTGAACAGGGACTTGAAAGGCATATTAAAAAAAAACCCAACCTGTAAGGAGTCACATATGCAGCTGCCCGCAGGAGCCCCTGCAGATGGTAGACTGTCGGGGATGGGCCTTCAATGTGGAGTGGCCTGTGAAACAGCGCGTCGCTCAAGTCTCAAGGAGGCCAGAGGCCACTCACCTCCACGAGGTAGCACCTTGGAAAGCAGAGCTGGTGGTCTCAGATGGCCTGATATCTCAGGAGAGGCTGGAAGTTGGAATCTTTGTAGGAAGCCAGTGGGCATCTAAGTCAAAATTACACAGAAAGAAACATACTGGATGGAACTCGCCTGTGGGCCACCAGTGTTGCACCCTGTTTGCAAGCGGTGATAGTTAGGATCACTTACAGAATAGTGCAGGTGTGCTCTAGTGTGCCTGTGTGAAAGCCGTAGCAGCTGCTGGGGGTTGGGAGGGGGATGTGGGGAGAGGTGCAGGCACAGGGGGTGGGGTGCTCGCGTAAAAAGCAGCCATCCAGGAGTTGATGCCTGCGACTGCGGTGTGAGAAGTGGGCCCTTTGGGGCTGCGAGGTGACCTGTGGGGAAGCTGGAGTGGCTGTAAACAGCGGGGACCAAGAGGAAGGCCGATGAGGGGTCATTCCTGCCGGGACGTGAGTAGGGATTCAGTGTGACATCTGAAGGCCACAGTGGTAGAGCCATGGTCTCTCAAACCGTCCAAGTTGTCTGCCTGCAGGAAAGGGCCTCAGGAGGAGCTCTGTGGCTTTTTCTGAGGCTGTATGTTCTGTGTGACCACTGTGCAGTGCATACAGTAATAAACATGTGCGGTTATTTGATTTATGTGCTTGGTTGCTGTAGCCAGTGTCAGCACTGCAACATTCACTAACACGAAAGGGGAGACAAGGGGACATTAATGTGCTAGGGCTTTTTAACCGTGTTCATGGAATTTTCAAACATACACAAAAATAGAGACAAAAAGAATGAATCCCCAGACGCCCATCACATGGCTTAATTTAATTAACGTGCTAATCTTTCATCTGTTTTCCTTGTGTGGCTTTTAATTTTTTTTGCTTGCACATGTTAGATCATGTCATTTCACTTGTAAATGCTTCAATTTGCGTCTCTAATGAGGGCATCTGTTTCCACCTAACCACCATGTTATTAGCACACCAGGCAGAATAAACACTTTCCTTAATGTTCTCTGCTCTCTAGTGAGAGAATCTAGCTCGATTTCTCCAGTTGACTAAAAAGTATCTTGACCAAGTGATTCAAGTCAAAATTCAAGCAGGGCCACCGCATTGGGTTGTTGAATCTCTTTTTTGTGCCGTTTTGTAATCTTTGGTTTGTTTTCTCATTTCAGGCCATGAGTGCGGCTGTGTGCTTTATGATTGATGGTAGGTACGCACCCGTATCTGACTTCAGCACAGTAGATCGGCCTTCTCTCTCCACGCTTGGCCGTACTCCGTCCTTAAACAGGGACTATGTCATTGTAGAGGCTCTGTTAGCACGGCTCTCCTGTGGTCGCTGCCAGAGAACGCACTCTCTCATACTTTTAAAGTCCTGGCCTACCTGCTTCCTAGCAGCAGGCCCTGGGCACCTTTCTCTGCCTCCCTCCCTGTGAAGTGATAACAAGAATAGCTTTTTCAAAGGGGGCTTAGGGGGCTAGATCGGGTCATTTGTGAAGCACCGGAGGGCTGCTGGCCCCTGAGGGTGGTGTGCTGTGTGTTAAAATATTTGACCTTCAGCCAATTTACCACCCCACGGGGTGTGCTTAAGTTGATGTTCACAATGAGATAGGTCTTCTACTCTTGTACACCTTAAATATAACTTTGACTCTTCTGTTTCTCTTCTCCTTGGGAGGGGAGGGAGAGCCAGTCATTTAATGGTTTTATTTTCCTGATCAGTAAAGTTTTCATTGGAATACTGTAAATAAGACCGTTAGATGAATATTGACCTTTTCAACACAAAGAATTCTAAAACTTGTATTTTTTAAATTACTCGTTAGCCTCTGTACAGCCCACGTTGGATTTTTGCCGAAGACTGGACAGCATCGTCGGGCCCCAGCTGACGGTGCTGGCATCTGACATCTGTGAGCAGTTTAACGTCAACAAAAGAATGTCTGGGTTTGTACTTTGCTTCGTGTTTACTTTCTAGCATTTAACTGGTTTGGGAAGAAGAAGTGTAGTTTTTACTTAAGAATATGGATGGTAATATCACTTGTGTTTTCTCTGACTCCAGAGAACAAACATGCAGCTCAGTCCTGTCTGAAAAGCTCCCTGGGGAGCCGGTCCCGGCTCTTCTGCTCCGCGATGATGGTGGGGGCTGGCTCCTCTGTGAATGCCGTCCCTCAGCCCGGCCCTGATTGCAGCCCAAAAGGACGGGCTGGGTGTGCTAGCTGCGCCTGTGGGCTGGACCCCCTGAGGGCCACCTCACATCCCACTGGCCCAGCCTGGACGCTAGTGTTCACGCTGGCTGTGGTAATCAGCAGGGCTTTGCCTCGTGTAGACAGAAAGTACTTTGCCTCTTGTGCGTACATGTGTGGCGGAGAGTTAGCCGTGCTGTAGGCCATTGGGGCGTTGGGCCGGAAGCTGGTGCCTTGAAGATTCTAGCTCCAGTCGTGTGATGCGAGACTCAGGTTAAACTCATTTTGGTTCTAAGAACACTGGGAAGTTACTGAACCTCCTTCTACTCTCTTCTCAGTGTAAAGTCATTTACTGTAAAGATTAAGCAAGCACATGGGAAGTACTTTGAGAAACAAAAGCCCTCTTTATATGGACTTTCTGTAAGTTTCAGAAGTTACTAACATTATGAATTTATGTATAACCTGTGTTCATAGTGGTCCCATGCTATGCGTGTATGATCTTCTGGAAGCACCAGCTTGTAGAGAGAACACACACGGTCCGGGTGATAGTAGTGTGGGTTTTGTATCTGCGTGTGGATTGTTGGTGTCAGCAGCTTCGCATCAGAAAGGATAAGGCCAAGAAATGAACGTGCCTGACCACTTTCCAACTTGGTTTAATTTTTTTTAACTTTGATTTAATTAACATACAGTGTATTAGTTTCAGAGGTAGAATCTAGTGATTCATCAGTTGCACGTAATCCCCAGTGCTCATTCAAGTGCCCTCCTTAATGCCCATCCCTGTTACCCCATCCCCCAATTACCCTATCCCCCCCCACCTTCCCTCTAGCAACCCTCAGTTTGTTTCCTAGATTTCAGCATCTCTTACGGTTTGTCTCTTGAGGTTTAATTTTTTCACCATGAAACTGTCAGATTTTCATTTCTGAAGGAAGCATATGAGTCAGATCTTTTTGGTATCATGCAAGTTGTAAACTGCTGAGTGGAGAGAGTGTAGTTAGTTCCCTGCTTCCCCCCCTCCCCCGGGAAATTGCTGGACATGTTGACCGTTCTGCTCGTGCTTTCCGTGGATGTGACGGATTTTCGTTAACTCACCAGCGAATATTGAGGAAGTCTTGCTTGTCAGGGACCTTCTATTCTGCAAAGGTTAACTCTCCTTGGGAGAGTTTATACAGAAGTCATGTCACGTATTTTTCGTTTTTTAAACTTTGGTTTTATTGTTTTTTATATAAGTTTGGGATTTATATAGTCCATTTCATTAATCACTTCCTTTAGATTTCTGTCTTCGGTATCATACTTGTGGCTTTCTATCCCAATATCCTAAAACTATGCCATTTTTATCTCTGGTCCTTTAATGGTTTTATCTTTCGTGTTTCAATCTTTAATTCACCTGGAATTTTCAAGGACTGGAGGAAGGGCTCTAAAATTTCTTTTTTCCCCAAAACAATAGTTTGAAGAAAGGAAAGGGCCATGGCCATTAACAATCTAATTGCACTAGAAAACTGTTTTCTCTGGTATCTTATTATGGAAATTTCCAAACATAGGAAGGTGGGGAAAATGACACCGTGACCACACACACATCCCCCGACTTAGATTCGACAGCACTTCGCTCCGCATGGTCTGGTACAGCTCCGTCTAGCGCGGGGGGCGGGTTGTGACTGTTAACAGAACCGCCGTGTAGTATCAGCAGCCCCTGAAAGACAGGCGCCTGGGGGACTCCAGGGTAGAGTACACAACTTCGGGCAGTGCCCGAGAATAGAGACTCTACAGACATAGTTGTTTTTAGTCTTTGAAAGTTGACCTCAGGGTGCTCTCGACGCATCTGAGACTCTGTACGTAATGGGGCTCTCACTGGCCAAGCTGTTAAGTATCAGCTGACCAGAGGAAAATGCTCTTCAGTGCAAAAAGATCATGTGCTTTTCTTCTGGATACGCTGACCCAAACCAAACCATTTTGCACACCGGTGCTAGGACCTCCCAGACTCACACCCCAGCTCCTCCCGGCATCGCTGAGGGGTGAAGGGTGCTGTATGGGGCAGGCAGCTGACCCCAGAGGTCAGCGCCGGGAGCCCGGGGCCCAGCTGTTCTGTCAGCCTCAGCCGCAGGGCAGGCTCCGGGCGTAAGGTCTAGAAGATTGAGGTCACCCCTTTAAAGAATGGCATGAAATAAGTTTGATCTTTAGTTTCTATTAGATATGTGACACCTTGATTTTTTTTTTTTGCTACTCAGGGACTTTGCAGTTCAATTATTTTAAAGTTTTTTCTTTCTTTTTTTTTTTTTTTTTTTGAGACTAATTTATGTCTTTAATTTGTATTTTTTTTTATTTAAAAACATTTTATTCGAGAGAGAGAGCAGGAGCAGGGGTGAGAGGGAGAAGCAGACTCCCCTCTGAGCAGGGAGCCCAATGCGGGACTTGATCCCAGGACCCTGAGATCATGACCTGAGCCAAAGGCAGACACTCAACTGAGCCACCCAGGCACCCCAATGTCTTTAATTTTTGAATTCAGAAATATAAATATTGGAAGTCTCTCGTTTAGCTTGTATCTTTTTAGACTTGTACACATAGGAAAACAGTGACATATACACAGTGTTCTTTATAGATGGATTTCTCAAACTATGTCATGTTGTAAATCTATAGCTCTTAAAAAATACATGGCAGAGGGGCGCCTGGGTGGCTCAGTCGTTAAGTGTCTGCCTTTGGCTCAGGTCATGATCCCAGGGTCCTGGGACTGAAGCCCCATCGGGCTCCCTGCTCAGCGGGAAGCCCGCTTCTCCCTTTTCCACTCCCCGTTTGTGTTCCCTCTTTTGCTCTCTCTCTCTCTCTGTCAAATAAATAAGTAAAATCTTGTAAAATACACATACGCACACGTGTGCACGTGTGTGTGTGCAGCATGAACATCATTTTAAACCAGTAAATCTGGATCTGCCTCTTCTCTTTCAGGGCTTCACAGTACTTAATTGGATAGATGTGCTCTGTTTGCTGAATCCTTGTTGCATTTGATGGGTAGTCTGGTTCTGGCCATTAGCATTAAGGCAGCTCTGTATTAATGCAGTCTGGGGCATACGTGTACTCCTCCTCTCAGGAGATGTCCCTGGCATGGGGCAAAGGCAATGCACAGTGACTGTGTGGGTCACCTCCCACAGGGGCCACCACCACTCATTCTCTGTGCTGTGTCTTGACGTCTGCTAGGTGACATCAAGGTTAGCATTTCTGTCTCTTCCACGAACTGCCTGTGTCCACTGGCTCTTCCCACTCAGGTGCTTTGTCTTTGCTTTTACGTCCACGTCCTCCAGTCATACCACATATTTTTGAGAGTTTGGTTTTACTATTGATAACGTGTCTGGGATTTATATGTAGTCCATTTCATTGGGCCTTTCCTTGAGATTTCTCTTTTCACTGGCCTACTTAACAGCTTTCTATCCCAATATAATTTTTTAAATGCCATTTTCATCTGTGGTATTTTTATGGCTTTATGTGTCTCAGTCTAATTCACCTGGAATTTTTAAGGGCTGGAGAGGACAGGCTCCAATTTAAGACTTTTCCCCCAAAATCGATAGTTTTCTGAATCTGAGACATTTGTTTCTGTTTTTTTCACATATTCCTCACTAGCTGTTTCCTTACTCACTAGCTGTTTTGATTGTTAAATTTGGAAAGGTAGGAGGAGGAGGAAGTACAAAGTTACTGGGAAGGGAGGCTCTTTCCTATGAGCAGTTTTTGTAATTCCTTTTTATCAGTCACTTTGAATACATTTGTAAACCAGCCCCGTTGCTTGGGAGGTTGATGGCGCTAGGATTTCTAGTGAGGAGTGCACCCTTGATGGAAGGTTGGTAACGATGAGACTCAGGACGGGATGCCAGGCAGGAGGGAAGCGAGAAGGAATGGGTTGGCCCGGTTGGCATCTAGAGGGAGAGCAGGGGCAGGGAAGCCTTCCTTCCAGGGTGGAGTTCACGTGCATCTTTAAAGGGCTCAGCTGTGCCCCACTTCCTGATTACCCTAGACATGCAGAGGAGCAAGAGCTGTACTGTGGACAATCTACACATCAGTCCATTCAGAATCTTACTTTCTAGTTCAGTTTGTTAAGTGAGGAATAGGCATCTTCACCTAGAAGCCACATGTGTGGCAACCTAAGCCATCTGGAACGAGGCCCAAAACAAGTAAAGCCACCAGATGGTCTCGGTGCTCCCAGCCAGGGTGTCCACAGGGAAACTCCACGGACAGTCCAGCACCTGCCGAACCTCTGGTGATTTCCTCCATCGGTTCCAAGCCTTTCCTGGCAAGCTCTTGGAGTTTGGATGGGTTTTCACATACCTGGACCTTAAACACTGAAGTCTCGGGTAGCTCAGTACAGCTGATGCTGTTTACTCGTGGGAAACCTCCCTGTGACTCTGCCAGTCAGATACTTGGGTTTCAGCCGATTGTAGAAAGAGGCAAAGGGATGTGAAGAAAGGGTTGACAAAAAACAAAATCTTCTCTACAAACAACCACTTAAGACAGGCCCCACCTTTCCATGTTCTTTGAGGATATCGTTACTGTGCTAGGATATTTTAAGCCGAACTTTGTAACAGATCATTAAGAATTCTGTATTTCCCTGTGTTCAGTGTATTTTATATTGATGTAGTTAACTGTATTTTAGCATGTTCTTTTTTAAGGAGGCAAGAAATTTACATTTCTGTGTTTAGGGGAAAAAATGCTTTGGTGTTTAAAAGGAGTCTGTTTCCATTCCTTGGAAAAGATACCAGGTGAATGGGGCTGCCACTCCTTCAAAACTTGCACACCGTTTGTGAGATGTTGCTTTTGATAGAACTAATGAGCCTGTAGGATGAACATTATCCTTGCTGTTTTTCTTGCCAGCTGATCTCTCCTTTTTCTTTCATTAAGAGGACAAGTTAATAGTGAAAGAGCAAGTAGCAATTTTTCTATTCCTGTTTTTATGTCCTCCTTGTGGAAGGCAGAGTGCAAAGAGGCCACATTGGTCCCTGTCTTAACTACCGCATAGCATTTGCTAATGTAAATTTCCATCAGAGGTACAAAAGAAATAATTTAGATCTTCTTCATTTTACATACTCTGATAGAGGGAGGCCGCAGCAAGTGTTTTGGGGTGACATGGAACAGCCAGGACTGTAGGCCTGATTGTGGCTGGGAAGAAGTTTGCCCGGATAACGAAATTCCCAACTCTTTCCAGATGTCTTTTAAATGTTCCTTCTTTCCAAACAGTGTTTCTTGTAGTTATACTTGCTTTTCTTAGTTTTAGGGGCCTACTGAAAACATTCTGGTTTTGTTAAGAATGCTCTTTTCATTCTGGACACTAAGCGATCCACATTCTTTCTTTGCCTAGATGTAAAGTATTTCAGTAGTAACCCACTTTCCTGGAGGTCGGGTTTCCGGCACCCTCAGCCCACCAGCACATGGCTGCTAACCCCGAAAGAAGCAGAGAAGCTTCTGAGCTCCCCAGTGGCAGGGCTGCCCAGGCTGTCCCCAGCACCCAGGGTGTACCTGAAGTAAGGGTGCAGTGAGCAGGGGGGGCGGGAGGCCGTGGGAGCTGTGGCCTCGCAGTCAGGGCGGTTCCCTCAGGAGCCCAGGCTCTGACCTGGGAGACAGTGTGGTAGCCTTGTCCGGTCATTTCAAATAATAGATGTGCTCCAGTTAAGGTACTCATTATGCTTCAGCAGAAGAGCCCAATATGCCTTAGAATGGTCTCTCCCTCTGGGTGGCAAAAGCTTTGTTACTGGAGTAAGCTTCGATTCTGCGGCACATTACATGCAGGGAGCGCATTCGTTCCGCAGCCCCGCGGGATAAAGGAGCCATTACCCTCCTAAAACGGGTCAGCAAACAACTTCTGCAAAGGGCCACATAATACACATTTCAGATTTTGTGGGCGGCACGTGTTGCAAGTACTCCATTGTTGTGGAAGCGGCCACTGACCGGACTTGAGTGCATGGGTGTGGCCATGGGCGCTAAAGCTTTATTCAGGAAAATGGCCACTTTTGGCCCCAGGGCCACTAATCGTTTGCTGACCCGTCTGCTGGAAGACAGGTGGCCTGTGTGTAGTTTGCATTTGTTTTTAAAAATTCAAAACGCAGAGAATAATCAAGTGATTGCCATTTCTAAAGCATTACTATTGAGAAAATCATCACAAAAATGGTTATAATACTGTTTTTTCAAAAAGATAAGCTTCAGCTTTCTGGAAAATTCCATCATATTGAATACTTCAGGGTTATCAAGTAAGTTACTAGTAAACGAGGAGCCTATTATATCTTCACTGAGATTCTTGATTTGAAGGCCCAGCCATTGAAAATACAAGGCCTTAGCCACATGGATTTTAAGGTTTTAACAATGTAGTGCTATTGTTTGGATAATTATTCTCTGAGAATGTTACCATTTTAATGACATGTGTTCACAGGTCTGAAAAAGAACCCCAGTTTAAGTTTATCTACTTCAACCATATGAATTTAGCTGAGAAAAGTACAATTCACATGAGGAAAACACCTAGTGTATCGCTTACATCCGTGCATCCGGATTTAATGAAGATTCTGGGTGACATCAACAGTGATTTTACTAGGTAATTCTAACAACTTCTCAACTTGGACTTCCTGTTTCTAACGAGCGAAGCATTGAAGGAATCCTCTTGGAAGCAGAGTGGCCCAGAGCTGCCTCAGAGGGGCCCCCCTTCCGAAGAAATAGGCCCCAAAGTCACTGGTCACTTGCACGTGACTCCCCAGTTTTCAAGCCCCTGGTTTCTAGTGTCTGGTCTTAGAGTGTACGTGTCTTTTTGCTCTAGCCCTATAACAGACTGTTGCATTGTGGAACTCGTGTCTTGCAGAGTGGATGAGGACGAAGAAGTCATTGTGAAGGCAATGAGCGATTACTGGGTGGTCGGGAAGAAGTCTGACCAGCGGGAGCTGTATGTTATTCTGAACCAAAAGAACGCAAACCTGATTGAAGTCAATGGTAAGTAGGCTTTGGGACTTGAGCAGAACTTGAGTGCTGTCCCTTTGGCGTGCCTGGAAGCCTGCTGGAGAGCGAGTCACGGCGGTGGGGGGTGGGGGATGAGGGATGTTGAGCAGATGCCTGTTGCTTAAAGGAAACCATGATTTGATCCGTTCCGTGTTCTTCTGGAGCAAAGGTCCTTGAAAAAGTATGTGAAAAACTTCCGTGTGTTACAGGAGAGTTGGCAGTGGCTAAAGGAAACTTTTCTATAATGCTAAGAGGAAAAAAAAATCCCATGGCTTTATTTATTGTGTATAAAAATGTCCGCTTTGATTTCCAGTGATAGAGAGACAGCCTGAGGCGGAGCCGTCAGGTTCACTGGGCAGGTCACAGCCCCCGGGGTGTGGCTGTGCAGGCCGAGGGTGCGGGAGCTCCCTCCCTCCGCCTTCCAGCCCTTGCGGCGGGCCTGGTCCCGGGCGAGCGCACTGTGGCCGATCCTGACAGCTGCTGGCGCTGGAAGAGAGGGCCGTGTCCCCTTCACTGCCTCGGGCTCTCTGGCTGCTCCGCTCCAGCGGGACGGTTGGGGCAATGGTCTATGTGGAAGAAAAGTTAGGTGTGTGGTTTCGTTTTCTGCACAAATCTGCTAGGACACAGTACGTTTTTCTCTTCCTGGTACTTGTAGCGAGAGTCATGTGAGTTAGCAACAGGAGCAGACACACCTGGCGCGGGGGGACGGCGCCCCCTCTGGGGAGCACGGGAGCCCCAGCCCAGGTGGCAGCTAGGGTTCCTGGAGGGTTGCACCCGTGTGCTCAGCGGTCCCCCAGCCCGGGGATATGTCAGGTGCCTGCGCCTCCCCAGGCCCTCAGGAGCCCTGTGTGGCACAGTGCTGAGGTCTCGGGGCGCACGGCGCTTCGTTGTCCTCTCTCTTGATTGGTGAATGTTTCGGACCCAGGCCTCGGAGACAAAAGGTCAATAAATGCAGACATTTCTTCCCAATTGTGTTCCAGAAGAGTTGAAAGTACTAATACATATCCTGTAACCTTTTAAGTGAAAACCTCGGTTTCTTACCTCCCTGTTTTCTGTTTTGTTTTTGTTTGTTTTTGCAGAAGAGGTAAAGAAACTCTGTGCAACGCAATTCAATAACATATTCTTCTTGGATTGACCTATAATGGCTCGCCGAAACATCTTTTAAAAAAACAACTCAGCAGGCATTTTGTTTACCACTGCAGGTTCTCGGTCATATTACTGACTGAATTAGTGACAATAGTTAAGCAACACTTGCTTTGAAGAATCAAATTTCTACTCAGTCTGATGATCTGCTGGGGTTTTTAGATTTTAAATATTTATGTGGACATAATTAAAGATAGCTACATCTCTTTCATTCCATTCTTTTGACATTATGTGAATATTTTACTGGAAAATGAGGCGAATAAATTGTTAAGGTTTTTAAAATTCTGCTTTGGCCGTGAGTCTCTCGCCTGTTGCTAGCTCGGGGACCCCGCGGGCCCCGGGCTTGTCCTTGAGGTTATTCCAGCAGCTACAGCTTCTCGGAGTTCGGGTCCCTCCCCCAGTTGGTAGACAAGCCCAGAGCATTTGGCTGAAGTCATGGCTAGATCTGGTTTTTCTCTGGAGTCCTAATACGAGGGACTGGAAGTACTTGCGCCAGCGCGGGCGGGACGCCGAGCGCCCTTCCTTTGTCCCGTAAAAGCTGGAGTGGCCACAAGCGCTTGCATCCCCACAGCTGAGATGTCGCTTGGCTGGAATTTTTGTTGCCATTCTCGTGTCTTATGTAATTTTCTCTTCCCATTATGAAATCCTGAATCACTCTTAACCGAGTTACCGGAGACTGTGTGTGTTTCCGGAGACAGAAGGCGTTCTGTATCATGTGTTCACTGCTGACTTACTAATTGCAGCACGATCAGATCATTGTCTCGGATGTATCCTTTGAAGTTGTATTTTTCAACTTAAAATTCAGTCAGTATTTATTTATTCTGTGTTGCAGTCTTGCTTTTGTGTGTTGAGACTTTTCAGTTTCCTTGCTTAAATTACCCTTACTTGGTGTTTCCTCCCTGTAATTCTGCCAGCTTTTGCGAGGCCATCAGGTAAGGTGTTTATGAATAATGCATCTTTTGGGGGGTTGGTCCTTTGATTATTTCTGGTTTTATTCCTAGTCAGTTGTTTTAAATTGTTTTTAATTTTTTTTTAAATTTTAAGATTTAGGGGGAGTTGAACCCCTAACTAAGTTAGCGGGTGGAGGAGCAGAGGGAGAATCTCAAGCAGGCTCCACACCCAGCTGGGCTTAATCTCACGACCCCTGAGATGATGACCTGAGCCATCCTGGCACCTCTACATTTTTTTCTAATGTTGCTTACGATTTCCAGTCATCTCAATTAGATTTTCCTGGTAAATCTTTTTTCATATCTTTATTTTCATCCTTTGTCTGGTTTTAAGAAGTTTCCCTTGTAAAGAGTAACAGTGAAACAAATTGCGATTTTGAACCTGGTCTAATTATCTGGGGGCTTGGGCGGAGGAAGAGGGAGTTGAACGTGCTCACCCTGGTGAGGTGTACCAGCACGCTTCCCCCCAGCTTTGGTGATGTCGGTTTCCAGCCTTTTTCTTTGTTTTCCCTTTCCCCAGCTTCATGTTGGACAACCATTTCCTTCCTTCCCCTCTTTGGAAGCTATAGATTGTATTTTCATGCTTTTGGTGGTTATCCTTAAATGTCCCACAGGTTAGCATGACATTTTCTAACACCGACATCAGGTTTCCCCTCAGCCCGCCGGCCATGGCCGTTTGTCCTGCACCGTTCGCTGCACCGGGGAACTGGGGGAGCAGCGGCCGAGTGGCTGCCAGACCGTGCGTGAGGACAGGTACGATGTGGGCAAAGGAGGTGGTCCAGGCTCTGGCAGGGGGCCCTGAAGAAACGTTTAAATCAGTCTGTCCACGGCCAGCTGTCTTCTGATGAGTTTTATCAGATTCTAAACTTCATCACCTGGACTGCACTTTGAAATAGCACGCATGGATGTTAAATGCATGCGCCTTCAATATATATGTATTTTCTTAAATCATTCAACTCCGTTTTCAAAATGCAGGCACTTCCGTGACTCAAGTATGTACGAAACACGAAATGCAGTGGCCCAGGCAGTGGTATTTCAAAGACACTATGATAAGAAGTAAGACAATTTTATTGGTCAGGAATTGTGTTACTATGCTTCCATTGTAAGCGCCTTTTACATCTGCATGTTCTTGGGGCTTATAATCTCTACTTTCTCTTTTTCTTACTTGTGACGGGCTTGCTGGATTGGGACACCGCCGTGTCCTCTTTAGGGGGGCTCGGAGTGAAACTTGAGGATGGGGCATCCACCGGTTCCTTGAGCACAGTGATGTCGACGTCATAGTCTGGTCTTTTGGCCTCTTCCTCTCTCAAGCTGTTCAGCCTAACGCAAGAAGCAAACAGAGGAAGGTACTTTTGATTTTTCTTTGCAATTCTGAAACCAGTTCTATGCTCTACTTTGTTTATGCCAAGTAGGCCATCGTGAAATTTCAACAGTTTTTGTAAGCAAAGTTGTAACTTGTCCGCATTTGCCTGAAATACAAAGTGATGCCACGTCTGGACCGTCCAGAATAAAATGTTCATGTATCTAAAGTGATTTTTGAGTCATTTTCCTGTGTAACAACTTAGTAGGTGGTAAGTGGCCTTTTAAAATACTTATGGTCTTTGCCTGTAAGTATAGTTTAATGCTCTCTTCAACAGACCACTCGACGTGTGCTTTGCAAAGAGCAGGCTTTAGCACTCAAGCCAGATGTGACTGCACAGTTCTCGACCATGGTTCTAGAAAGGTAGGCGAGCGGCAGATAGTGGGTGCTCAGCATGGGCCAGACACTGTTCTAGACACTTCACAACATCAGCTCACTAAATCCTCACAACAGCCTGATAGGGGGGATTATCTGCACTTACGATGGGGAAACCAAGGCACGGTGAGTGGATCTTGCCCAGGGCCGGGATCTGAACCCAGTAGCCTAGCTCTGTGTGCACCTTGGGGCCCAGGTGTTCCCACCACCCAAGAGAGCCGGTGGTTCTTCTGGCAGTTAGGTT
This sequence comes from Nasua narica, assembly GCA_028533885.1. Classification (NCBI taxonomy): domain Eukaryota; kingdom Metazoa; phylum Chordata; class Mammalia; order Carnivora; family Procyonidae; genus Nasua; species Nasua narica. The sequence goes on from CM052805.1 coordinate 29,892,560, forward strand.
CTCAGAGCCACCTCCCTGAGGAAGTTGTACGCTTTGAATTAAAGCATTTGGGCCCCAGCCACAGAGGTGGGAAGGGAAGATGGAGAGAGGAGCTGAGAGGTTCTGTAGTTACCTGGCTTCCAGCTCATCATTTTCGAGCTTCCTCTGGTGGGCCATGGCCTCCTCATGCAGCCTGTTCTCCTTCATTTTCTGCTTGAGGACTTCTTCATGTTTATGTGCAGGGAACAATATGTTCACAAAAAAGATGTACATCCTTGTGACCCACATGGCTAGTTTTTCCTTTTGTTCGTCCTTGGGTTTTTCTTTTCTCTCTGGAAGAAAGTTTAAAAGGAGCATGAAGACAATTCCAGTTCTGCCACTTCCTGCCTTGCGTGAGCATCTTCAGCCCCTGTAAGATGGGGTAAGGCTCTGCTTCCTCCCAAGCTTGGAGGGTCAAGGTCACCACGACGGGCTTCACTGACTACCTGGAACAAGGCAAGTGGCAGTAGACCAGAGCTATGATTGCCAGCATTGAGTCTCTTGGTGGTTTGTTTTTTTTCAAAATGGCATAGGCATTTTGGTTTTCTAAAATTAAAACTAGAGAAAATTTGCATGTTTCACAGGAGGAAAACAAACCTCTTGATTTTTGCATGCATTGTCTTTAAAGACAGTTTTCATGAAGAAAAATAATGAAAGGATTTGCTTAAGGACTTTATTATTTAGAGAGTGCAAGCGGGGGGGGGGGGGGGAGGGAAAGAATCTCAAGCCCAGTCTGCCCTGAGCCGAGTGCAGAATTCAGCAATGTGGGACTCGATCTCCCAACCCCCAGATCGTGACATGAGCCGAAACCAGGAGTCAGACACTCGACTGACGGAGCCACCCAGGTGCCCCATGAACGAGGATTTTTAACTCTTAATTGTATAAGAAGGTAGATAAAACTATGGCCTTGGGCCAACAGCTATGCACTTGGGAATGTGTTTAAATAGCTGATTCTGGGAAGATAATGCTTTCAGTAGTTCGGTAATACCAATAAGCTGAGGGATCTCAAGACTGCAAGTGTTTTTCAAGTGTTTTTAGCATGGCTACTCTGCTGTATGCGGGTGGGATGGGTGAGGAGAGTGGGGATGATGGAAAGGGGCAGGGCTGTGAACAGTCCACCTTCCCATCTCAGGAGCCGCTGTGGCGAGCACAGGGTGGAACACTAATAGGAAGAACCTTGTGCCAATGCAAGATTTTACAAAGACGGAGGGAAACCATGGGCACTTCCCACGTGAGTTCCAAGGTTCTAGAATATCCGTACCCCCCACGGCAAGCCCAGGCTTCGGAGAATGTTGTGCATGGAGGTAAGTGATGAACGGTTCAAGGGGATTACTGACCCTCTTCCAGGCTCTGGGCCCCATGTCGCCGATCCCAGCCTCTGTGTCGGAAGGAGCCGAGTGCAGTAGTGCACAGACGTGAGTTAGCTCTGCCCCTTACTAGCTGTGCAAGCTGCAACTGAGTATCTGTGCCCTGGTTTCCTCATCTGCAAAAAGGGAACCATGGAGGACCCACCTCCCAGAGGTGGGATGAAGGCTGGATGATTTAATAGTAAGCACGCAGTGATAGCCTAGCGGTCTTCCCACAAGCCATGCTTGCCAAAGCAAATAATTATAAAGCAAAAGGTCATGCACCAGGAAAAAATATCTGCCAAACATACCAGATGAAGAATGACTTGTATCCAGGTTACATAAATAATTCAATGAGACAACCCAATAAAAAAATTTTAAACATACCACTAAGTTTTGGAGAGGACAGGGAAAGACCAGACCTTCTCATATATTACTGATGGCAGACAGAATGGTCATGCCAATTAGGAAAGCAGTCTGGCTATTTATATTACACAGCAATTCCACTGCTAGATATCTATCCAAGAAAAGAGAAAATATGTCCACCACACTTTGCACACTCTTCACTATTCATGATAGCCCAAAGTGGAAAGAGCCCAGCTGTCCATCCCAAATGATGGAGAGAAAATGTGGTTTATTCATATAATGGAACACTACTCAGCTATGCAAAGGAACAAAATAATAAGACATGTTATACATGAATAAATCCCAAAGTAATTACACGTGAAAGAAGACCGATAAGATAGACATGAGTCCTTTTATATGAAATGTCCAAGAAGAGCAAATGCGGAAGAGAGAACAGCCCCTGGTGCCAGCTGGCCCCCAGCCCCCGATGCGCCCCACCCACCTAACAGCGGCGGGAGAGACCACAAACGTGAATTTTGGCACCCACCTTGGAAAAGCAAAAGGAAGGCTGCCAGCACTCAGCCTGGTATATCACAGAACCAAGAGAAGGCACCCGGGCTTAGGAATTCTGCCACTAAAGGGACCAAGAGATGTTGAGCAGGTGTGTCGTGAGGTGGTCTGAGAAAGCTGCTCTGAAGGAAGGTTTTATTAGTAGAGACTTCAGGTGCAAACAGCAAAATAAGACTTCAAGGAACACAGACCACCTAAGAAACGTGACATGATTACAGGATCACAGTAATCTCCCAGTAACCAGCCCAAAGGTGTCATCGAGGTCTGGGATTGACCTGAGCATTCAGAATAACCAACTGAAGGACACTCAGGGAGCTACAAGCACACACAGAAGACAATCCTGTGAAATCAAAAAAACAACCTATGAACAGAAGTTTATAACAAGGAGATGGAAATCACAAAAAAACAAATTGTGGAGCCGAGGAATATAGTGCATGAGGTAAAAATGCAGGAGAGCATCACCCACAGAATGGATCGGGCAGAACAGCTTTTGGATTAGTGTCGTTTAGGGTTTCATTAACTTAGCATGGTTTAGGCTCTGGGAATTCAGCAGTGATCTTCCTGCCCCCGTGTGGACAGAGCTGAGTAATGACCTGGGACTTGGAAAGTGGAGGCCCCAGATAGAATGCTAGAGGGATTTTACCAGGAAAGGGGATAATATTAGAAGAAATATGAGGCACCAAATAAGGATTTTGTTGTCTTTAACTTGAGCACCTTTAAAAACCATCTTACCCCCTATGTAAAAGTAAAATGGATTAAAGACCTAACCGGAAAAATTCCAAGAAAACACAGGTAGTGGTTTCTCTGACATCAGCCCTTGTGGTATTTTTCTAGATGTGTCTCCTGAGGGGAACAAAAGCAAAAATAGACTGTTGGGACTGCATTGGAATAAAAAGCCTTTACACAGTGAAGGAAACCATCATGACTAAAAGGCAGCGTACAAAAGGGGAAAAGATGTTTGGGAATGACATGTCTGATAAGGGATTAATATCCAAAATATATAAAGAACTTAACACCAAAAACAAATAATCCTGTTAATAAATGGACAGAGGACCTGAACACACATTTTCCCAAAGAAGACGTACAGATGGCCATCACTTATCAGAAATGCAAATCAAAACCACGGTAAGATATCACCTACACCTTCAGAATGGCTCAAATAAAAAACACAAGAAATAACAAGTGTTGGTGAGTATGTGGAGGAAAAGGAACTCTTGCGCACTGTGGGTGGGAATGCAAATAGGTGCAGCCCCTGTGGGAAATGGTATGGAGGTTCCTCAAAAACTTAAAGTTACTGTATGATTCAGTGGTTCCACTACTGGGTATTTATCCAAAGAAAACGAAAACACTAATTTGAAAAGATATATGCACTGTTGCAGCAGTATTTACAAGAGCCACATATGGAAGCAACCCAAGTATCTACCCCTAGATGAACGGATCAAGGTCTGTCACACACGTACGTATACACACATACACGCACACACGGGAATATTACTCAGCCATAAAGTAATGAGATCCTGCCATGTGCAACAACATGGCTGGACCTAAAGCGTATAATGTTAAGTGAAGTCAGAGAGACAGATACCATGTGATTTCACTCCTACGTGGAATTTAAGAAAACGAATAAATCAAGAAAAAAAGAGAAATTCTTAAATACAGGGAACTGGTGGTTGCCAGAGGTGTGAATGGGGCGATAGGTGAAATTTAAAAAAGGGTTCGACACTCTTAACACGTTTATCTTGATGCGCACAGAGTAATGCATAAAACTGTTGAGTCACTGTACCCTTAAAACTAATATAACACTGTATGTTAATTATACTTTGGTTTTTTTAAGTGAATGAAACTTCTGAGAAACACAAGTCAGCTGTATCAAGATACAGTCAACAGTGTCGGGCTCGAGGTGGACACGCAGGGCCCGCACTGGAGGGACGGCGGTTCGAACAGACTGACTCACCCTGGTGCCCCAGCAGGGACATCACCAAGATGGCCCGATTTCACTCCCCCTTCGAAAGAAGAGCCAACAACTATTCATGGACAAGACGCCACCAAGAAAATCCTAGAATACCGCCGTGAGGCTGAAGCACCCCCTTCACCACAGAGAACAGAACAGCACTGGGAGGGTAAGAGGAACGGCTACCTGCTGACCACATTCTCCCCTCTGCCCCTAGGCTGGCACAGCACCAAACGGAGGCCTCCCCTGAGCCAGCGGTCCCTCCAGTGGAAAAGAGTCCGGGGTAGATATCCAGCTCCCCCAATAGTGTGGGTCTCTTCTTGGGGTCCCCCACGGGAATTGCCAGGGAATCTGGGGGCTCCACCACTGGGAATTTGGTAGTGGCAGCACTGAGATCTTGGCAGACTGAGTTCCTACCTGCGGCACCCAAGTGGCAGCTCCCAGTGTCTGTGCTCACCTACAGAACCAAGTTTGTGGTGAAATCTGACCAGGAGACTCCACAGGGTACGGGTCAGTCTGACTGACGTCCTCAAATGAAGAGCTGCGCCATCCCTGGAGCCTGGTCAGCTCCCCTGCCCAGGAAGGGGGCGGAGTCATAGCCCGCTTACAGCGTCGGGGCAGAAAGGCAAGAACAAACACCTGCAAGCTGCATAATCCATCAACACTCAAGCAGAAAGTTTGGCAGCCAGTTCCCCGGAGGGAGGGTTCCACTGCTCTGCCCGAGCGGAGGACCTGATTTACCGCCCCACCCAGTAGGTAAAGCTCCCGGCCCTGCTCAGGCAGAAAGCCCGGCCAGAATACCTGCGAAGCTGCATAGCCCTGCAACATCGCAGCAGAGTCTGGTGGGCAGAGCTGATGGCCTGCAGAGCAAAGCCAGTGGCCCTGTTTAGCCAGGACCTGTGGGAACATGGGTTGGCTGGAGTCAAGACCACAAACAAAGAGCATTATCAGCCTTGGAGCAGTTTTCCCCCTCCACTCGGGCAAGGAAACTGATTCATAACACTACTTCCCCCAACAACCCCACTCCTTGCTAGATACAGCCTTTAGCCCCTCCAAGAGCCCTGCACTTGAACAGAAAGCACAACCTAGGCCGTGCCCTGTCTCTAGAGTGAATCCGGTAACCTGTCTGGCCAGGGGATTCATGTCACACACTCGCCTCATTCAGGTACCCGAACAACAACCCTTGGAGGCCATGGGCCCGGTTCTGCTGCCCCGCCAGAGTAGGGAAGCTAATTCATAGCCTCATCTACAGCTGAGTATTCTACCCACCCTGACCAGAATACCCAGGCTACCACGAAGCCTATCCTGTAGCCTCACTTGGGCAGGGAACCAAGCCATCAGTCCTCCCTAAAACTGTTCTCAGCCAGCCGCACTCTTCCCGCGCCAGCCTCAGAGCTCAGGCAGTAGCCTTGCCACACAATAGACCTGATAACAAGCCCTACCTGCCCGAGAAAGTACCACCAGACACATTCAGAAACCCAAACCGAGCTGGTGGGTGAGCAACTGTCTCTACCAGTGCAACCCTGTAAAATCTGAAAAAGGATACCACAGCAAGGAATCAAGGATCGTGAAAACCAAGTAAACATGATACCACCAAAGAAAACTAATAAAGCTGTAATGGGTGACCCTGAAGAAATGGAGATCTATGAACTGTTGAATTCAGAACAATCCTCTTGAAGTTTAGTGAACTATAAGGATATACAACTACACAAAATTAGGAAAACCATGCAAGAAGAAAACAAGTTCAACAAAGAAACCATCAAAAAATCCAACAACAGAAATCCTAGAGCTGAAAAATATGAACAAACTGAAGAACTCAATAGTAAGCTTTAAAAGCAGACTGGATCATGCAGAGGAATCAGAGACCCAGAAGATGGCATTTGACATTACCCAATCAGAGGAGCAAAAATCAAAAAAAGGAAAGCCTACGAGACTTATGGAACACAATCAAAAGAAACAATATTCCCATTATAGAAATTCCAGAAGGAGAAAAGGGGATAGAAAGTATATTTAAAGCAATAAATAATGGCTAAAAACTTCCCAACCCTAAGGAGAGGGAAGAACATCCAGATCCATGAAGCCATAAAGACCCCAAATAGGTTGAGCCCAAAGGGGGTTACGCTGAAGCACATTATAAGTCATCAAAAGTCAAAGAAATCCTGAAAGTAAGAAGTTACATGTAAGGGAACCCCTATATGACTACTGACTGATTTTTCAACAGAAACTTTTTAGGCCAACAGGGAATGAAATGAAGTGTTCAAATATTGAAAGAAAACTGTCAAACAAGAATTCTACCCAGCGAAGTTGTCCTTCAGAAATGGAAAAAAGGTATTTTTCTGAACAAAAGAAGGAGTTCATCACCACTAAACCTGCCGTACAGGAAATGCTTAAGCCAGTGCACCACTAAACCTGCCGTACAGGAAATGCTTAAGCCAGTGCTTTAAGTAGAAGTTAAAGGATACTAATTATCATCATAAAAACAAAGTATAAAATGCACTGATAATAGTAAATACATAGATTCTGTAATATGGTAATGGTGGTACATAATTCACTTATAACTCTAGTTCAAGTTTCAAAACATAATAAAATAATCTGTTATTACAGAATATAAAAAATATATAAATGGTAACATCAGTAACCTAAAATAGGAGGAGAAGTATAAAATTTAAGAATTCTAATGAAGCTATTAGCTTAAAATACGGTGTTACAATTTTAAGACATAGAAGCCTTATGGTAACCACAAAGGAGAAAAAATCTGTAGTAACAACATGAAGGAGTATGATTTTAAAATGTCAGAGCATACTGATACCAAAAGCATAAACACACACAAAAAACTCAGCAGGATAATAAACAAGGACACTAGCTCTACGAAACAATCAGAAAACAATTAACAAAAGAGCAGTAGTACGTCCTTAGCGATCATTCATTCCTTTAAGTGTAAATTAAAATTAAACTCTCCAATCAAAGGCATAGAATAGCTGAGTGGATAAAAAGACAAGATCCAACAATAAGCTGCCTACAAGAACTCACTTAGAGTGAAGGGATGGAAAAGATATTTCAAGCAAATGGTAATAAGACAACGCAGACTATTTTTCTTAGAGATTTTATTTACTTGAGAGAGAGAAAGCAGGGGAAGGACAAAGAGGGAGAAGCAGACTCCCCACTGAGCAAGGAGCCCGATGCAGGACTCCATCCCAGGACCCTGAGAACATGACCTGAGCCAAAGGTAGACACTTAACTGGCTGAGCCCCCCAGGCCTCCCCAGACAACATAGACTTTAAACTAAAAATAGTAAAAAGAGAAAGGTCATTATATAATGATAAAGCAGTAGATTCATCAAGAAGATACCTTTATATTTATGCAGCCAACTTCAGGGTACCTAAATAAATAAAGCAAAAACTAACAAAGAGGAGATATAAACAATAATAGTTGGAGACTTTAATACCCCACTCCCAACAATGGATAGGTCATCCAGACAATCAATGAGGAAACAGATTTGATCAATGCCATATACCAAAATGGACCTAACAGACATATATAGAACATTCTATCTCACAACAGAATACACATTCTTTTCAAGCACAAGTGGAACATTTTCTATCATAGACCATAAATTTGACCACAAAGCAAGTCAGCAAATTCAAGATTGAAATCCTATTATTTTCTCTGATCACAATGGTATAAAATTAGAAATCAGTAATAGGAGGAAAACTGGAAAATTCACAAACACATGGAAATTAACACTCTCCTGAACAAAGAATGGGTCAGAGAAGAAATTAAAGGGGAAGTTTAAAAGTATCAGTAAACAAACTGAGGGTTACCGAAGGGAGAGGGGATGAATGGACAGGGTAACTGGGTGCTAGATATTAAGGAGGGCATGTGTTGTGATGAGCACTGGGTGTTAATATGCAACTAATGAATCACTGAAATACATCAAAAACTAATGATGTATGTTAGCAAATTGAACATAATAAGTTATCTTGAGACAAATGAAAATAAAAATAAAATATACCAAAATTTACAGGATGCGGCAAAAATTGTTCTAAGAGAGAGGTTCATAGCAATAAACACCTACATTAAGAAACAAAGAGGGGCGCCTGAGTGGCTCAGTGGGTTAAAGCCTCTGCCTTCAGCTCAGGTCATGATCTCAGGGTCCTGGGATCGAGCCCAGCATCGGGCTCTCTGCTCAGCAGGGAACCTGCTTCCCCCTCTCTCTCTGCCTGCTTCTCTGCCTACTTGTGATCTCTCTCCCTCTGTCAAATAAATAAAATCTTAAAAGAAAAAAGAAACAAGAAAGAATCCAAATAAACTAACCTAACTCTGCCTTAGGGAACTAGAAAAAGAAACTAAATCCAAAAGTTGCAGAAGGATGTAAATAATAAAGATTAGAGCAGAAATTCACAAAACAGAGAACAGGAAAATAGAAAATATTAACAAAAGTCAGAATCGATTCCTTGAAGAAAAAAAAAATTGACACCTTTAGCTAGACTAAGCAAGGAAAAAACAGAGAGGACCCAAATCAACATTATAAATGGAAACAAACATGATTAATACCACAGAAATATAAAGATCATAAGAGGCTACTAGGAACAATTATACACCAACAAACTGAAGAACCTAGAAGAAATGGAGAAATTCTTAGGAATATAAAACCTACCAAGACTGAATCAAGAAGAAATAGAAAATCTAAACCGACTACTTATTAGTAAGGTTGTATTAGTAACCAAAAATCTCCCAGCAAAGAAAAGCCCAGGACCAGATAGTTTCACTGTTATACTTCACCAAATATCTGAAAAAAAATTAATGCAAATCCCAAAAACTGAAGAGAAGGTAACACTCCCAAACTCATTTTATGAGGTCAACATTACACTGATGCCAAAGTCAGAAAAGGACACTACCAGAAAAAGAGAATTACAGGCCAGTATCCCCTTTGAATACAGGTACAAAAATATTCGATAAAGTACAATACACTAAATTCAGCATATTAAAGGGATCGTTCACCATGGTCAACTGGGATTTATCCCTGGGAGGCAAGGATGGTTCAACATATGCAAATCAATGTGATACATCACATTAATAGAAGCAAAGAAAAAATTATATATGATCATCTCTAAACTCAGAAAAGACATTTGACAGAATTCAATGTTCATTCATGATCAAACAAACCTTAACAAATTAGGTACAGAAGGAACATACCTCAATATGATAAAGGCTATATATGGGGTGTCTAGGTGGCCAGGTTGGCTGGTGTCTGACTTCAGCTCAGGTCATTATCTCAGGGTCCTGGGATCAAGCCCTTGGTAGGAGGGCTTGATCCACTTGGTAGGGCTCCCCACTTGGTAGGAAGTCTGCTTATCCCTCTTCTTCTTCCGCTGCCCCTCCCCCTGCTTGTGCTCTCCCTCTCTCTCAAATAAATACTATTTTTTAAAAAAGATTTATTTATTTGACAGAGAGATCACAGGTAGGCAGAGAGAGGGCGGGGGGGGGGGGGAAGCAGGCTCCCCGCTGAGCAGAGAGCCCGATGCGGGGCTCCATCCCAGGACCCCGAGATCTAGACCTGAGCCGAAGGCAGAGGCTTTAACCAACTGAGCCCCTATTTTTTTAAGGCTATATATTACAAGCCCTCAGCTAACATCACACTCAATAGTTACAAAGACTGAAAATTTTTCCTCTAAGATCAGGAACAAGAGAAGGACCCACTCTCTCTTTTATTCAACATAGTACTAGAAGATCCGAGCCAGAGAAACTAGGCAAGAAAAAGAAATTTAAAATACCATTATTGGAAAGGAAGAAGTAAAATTATCTCTATTTGCAGATGACATGATTTTATATGTAGGAAATCCTGAATACTACACCAAAAAACTCATAGGTCTAATCAATGAATCCAGGAAAGTTGCAGGATATAAAATTAGCATACCAAAATCAGTATGGTTTCTATACACTAGCAATGAATTATCAGGAAAAGAACTAAAGAAAATGATCCCATTACAATACCATGAAAACAATAAAATGCTTAGGAATAAATTTAGCCAAGAAGTAAAAGATCTCTACTCGGAGTACTTCAAGACGCAATGGAAGGAAATTGAAGACAAAAATAAGTGGAAAGGTAACCCACGTTCGTGGATTAGAAAATTTAATATTGTTAAGATGTCAATACTACCAAGAGCCATTTACAGGTTTGATGCAATCCCTGTAAGATTCCATTGGCGTTTTTAACAGATAGAAAAACAGTTCTAAAATGTATATGGAACCACAAAAGACCCCAAATAGCCAAAGCAATCCCAAGAAAGAACTGACCAGGAGGCATCTTACTTCCTGACTTGAAGCTATGCTATACAGTATAAAAAGTGTAACAGTATGGTACTGGATAAAAACAGACACAAAGACCAATGGAACAGAATCGAGAGCCCAGAAATAAACCCATGTGTATAGTAAGTACTTGACAAGGAAGTCAGGAATGTTCGATGGAGAGGAGATAGTCTCTTCAATAGTCGTGTTGGGAAAATTGCACATTCACATATTAAAAAAATGAAACTAAACCCCTATCTTACACCATTCATATTAATTATCTCAAAATTGTTTAAAATTTAAATGTAAGATTAGAAACCATAAAACTGCTAGAAGAAAATGAATAAAAGCTCCTTGACATGGGTCTTGGCAAGGATTTTTTGGATATGATGCCTAAAGCACAAGCAACATGATCAGAAATAGACAAGCAGGATGACATCAAACTAAGCAAAAGAAATGAACAAAATGAAAAGACAACCTGCAGAATAGGAAAAACTATTTTGCAAACCATATATCTGATAAAGGCTTCAAATCCAATATATAAAGAACGCCTACAACTCAATAGGGAAAATAAATTAAAAATAGGCAAAGCATCGGAATAGACATTTTTCCAAAGAAGATACATGAGTGGCCAATGGGTACATGAAAAAGAAATGCTCACCATCACTTATCAGGGAAACGCAAATGAAACCACAATGAGATCACCTCACACCTGTCAGAATGGTGAGCACTGAAGACAAGAGATAACAAAGTTGGCGAGGATCTGGAGAAAGGGGAGCCCTCGTGCCCTGTTGGAGGGAATGTAAATCAGTGTATTCCCTCTGGAAAACAGTATGGAGGTTCCTCAGAAAATTCCAAATAGAACAATCATATAACCCAGCAGTTCTACTCTGGGGAACATATCCAAAGGAAACAAAAACACTGGAGAAGAGATGTCTGCACCCCCACTTTCATTGCAGCGTCATCCACAACAGCCAAGACATGGAAACAACCTACGTGTCCAGTGGATGGATAAAGAAGTTGTGGCAGATATACAATAGAACTTTATTCATCTGTTAAAAAGAAGGAAACCCTGACATTTGTGACCACATGGATGGGCCTTGTGGGCCTTACACTAAGTGAAATAAGCTAGCCAGAGAAAGACAAGCACTGTATGATCTTACTTATATGTAGAATTTAAAAAACCAAAAGCTCATAGAAAAAGAGACCAGATTGTGGTTACCCCAGGCTGGGGTTGGGAGTAGGGGGGATTGGATAAAAGTGGTTAAAAGGTACAAATTTCCAATAAGTACAGGGATGTAATCTACAGCATGACTACAGTTGACGCTGCTGTATGATATAGATGAAAATTTTTAAGTAGATCCTAAGAGTCCTCATCACAAGGAAAAAAAATTTTTTTGGTTAGCTGTATGAGATGATGGATGTTAGCAAAACACACTGTGGTGATCATTTCACAATATATGTGTATCAAATCAGTATGCTGTGTACCTGAGACTTGGGCTTTAAGTCACTAACATCTCAATAAAACTGGGAAAAATACAAAACAAAGACAAAAACCTCAGCAAGATCATACCTTGAAAGTGAACTCCATCAAGCAGGTAGCAGGATTGGAAGTAGCACTACCAGCCTAATTATATTATTAAAAGATAGTTGTACATTTTTATAAACCTTCTTTCATATAAGCAACAATATGCAAACATTAGAGTTCAATCATTAAAATACTCACCATTTTGAGACCAAAAAAAGGTTAGCCCTTTTCCTGGAGATTTAAAGTTCAGTTTGGAAATCCTTTCATCACTTAGAGACTTCTTGATCTTGGGCTTTTACATAAAAGAAAAGCATAAAATGTGACTTCTGCATTATTGTGGACTAAAACCAATTTGCTACATTATGAATAATTGGAAAATTATTAATGAGACCATTCTCTTTAAGAGACTATCTTTGACTATGTTTAGCCTGCATAAAATATTGCTATCTGTACAATTAAGGAAATGAATAACAGTAATTGTACCCACTAAAACGCCCCTCCCAAGAAACCAAAGATTTGGAAGTCTTCCCTGGGTCTGTTGGGAAAATGTCTACTACATACCGTTAACTGTACCTACGTTCCGATATTAACGGCATCTTGAACCAGAGAGAAGCTGGTCACACCCACGTTTCTGCCTCCAACTAGATCTCGCCCTTGAACCCCAGGCCTGTGTCTGCATCTACACCACCCGGATGTCTGATCAGGCATCTTACGCCTAATGTGTCCAAAAGGAGCTCCCTCATGTTGCCCCCAAACTCCCGTCCCCCACCCCAGACTCCCCTTCACTGTGACAACCGTATCTCCCAGGCATTCGGGCCAAAGGCTTAGAATCCTCTTGGCCGTGTCCCTCCCTCTGAAACTGCACAGCCCTCCACAGAGCCGCACGTCATGCCAAGAGCTCCCCTGCCGGTTTTTCAGCAGTGAAGCCCTAGGGAGCCTATGGACCCTCTCGTCTCACTCAGAAAGCAAGCCAGGTCCTCACCATGGCCGGGTCTCCTCCTGGTCTGGCCCCGCTGTCCCCGTGCCCCGGCCACCCCGATTGGCTGCACCTGCTGAGCCACTTGTCTTTGAACCACTCAAACACGCCCCGCCTCAGGGTCTCCGCACCGAACGGTCTTCCTGCGGATAACCCCACGGTTGCGTCCCCACCTCGTGCGAGCTCGGAGGCCGCTCCGTCAGAAGCCCTGTCGCTCCACAGCCCTTCCGCCCCGTAAGCGTGAGGACGTGGAGCTCGCGGTGACGGGTGCAAGTTCCGGAGTCACACGGCCGCACACACGCCGCCAGCTCCGCTGCGGACTAGACGCGTGACTGGGCAGGTCCCCCCTAAAGCTCCCCCCTAGAGACAGTGACAGTAGCCGAAGGTGGCTTGGGGTGTCAAATGAGCTCGTGCTGGGCAGCGCGTGGCCCCTGGGAGACACCCCGGGAGCGCTCGCTGTCCCTGCCGTTGACTCATCTCCCCCCTCGCGGCAGTGGGAAGGGCAGGGTTGGTTCCCTGCAGGTCACAGCATATGGAAGCGCGCCGACCGCACAGCAGGCACGCGAAGCTCTCTGGCGCTGCAGCCAGCTAACGTAGTTAGGTATAAACCCAAACCTCTGACCGCCTTATTTTGCTGAGATCAAGCATGAGTCCTAGCTTGCTCGAAGACGACTTGGTGCTGCCGTCCTGCAGATCCGACTCCTGGCTTGTTCCTAAACTTGAACTCCTGTTCTGGATGTTCTGAGCAACGACAGACACATAAGAGGATTTGGGGTTTCCGTGGAGACACAGTTTTGTTCTTTTTTTTTAAAGATTTTATTTACTGGGGCACCTGGGTGGCTCAGTGGGTTAAGTCTCCAATTAAGTGGGTTAAGTGTCCGACACTAGTCTCTCTCTCTCTCTCAAATAAATACGTATTTAAAAATAAATAAAAATTTAAAAATATTTGAAAGAGCAAGAGCACAAGCAGGGGGAGGGACAGAGAGAGAGAGGGAGAGAAGCAGACTGCCTGCTGAGCAGTGAGCCTGACACGGGGCTTGATTCTAGAACCCTGAGAGCATGACCTGAGCCAAAGTCAGACACTTAACCAACTGACCAACCAACTAAGTGCCCCACACACAATTTTAATGAAATATAATGTACAATTAAGCTACACATGAAGCATACTTACTACGTGATGACTTTTGAAATGTCTACACCTGTGAAACAATCACCTCGACTAAGACGGCAAACCTCTCCATCACCCGCCCCCCCCCCCCAGCTTCCTGTGCCCCTTGGGAATCCGCCCTCATCCTTAGGCAACCACTGGTCTGCTTTCTGTCACTACAGATCACTTTGTGCTTTCTAGAATTTACTATAATTGTATCTTTTTTTTGTTGGACTTCTTTCACCCAGAATTATTTTAATTCATCCTGGTTGTGTCGTGTATCATGAGTTACTTCACTGCTGAGTCATGCCCCATTGTATGGACAGAATATGATTTATCTTGTTGGACATTTGGAATGACATACTAAAAACCAGAAGTGACCATGATCGGTCGGTTTCTGGGGATGACCCCTAGGCCAGTGTTCACCCTCGGTTATTAGAGTCCATGTGCTGCCGTGCATGAAGTCATGGATGGATTCAGGGTGGACACTGATTTCCCGAGCAAAGCCCCAGACCGTGGCCCGTGAGAAGGCTCCCAGGTGACCTGGAGCGGCCATCAGTCATACCCTCAGCCTGGACAAGGCACATCTGGTTGGCGGGCGAACTGTGAGGTGAAGCGGAACACGAAGCTCTCGGCACACGAGGAACCTAAGACACATCAGGGGATTTGTGGGAAGAGTCACTCTTTACACAACGAACAGTGACCTTGTATGCGCAGGTCTGAAGAGCTTCCTAGCTGCGAGATCCCTTTGGCCCCAAGAGTCTCCCTGTGGCTGCAAACGAGTGGCTCCGAAATCGGAAATCCTCCGAGCCTACTTAACCGGAAACCCCCACCCAAAACTAGCCTGTCTCAATCTGCTCCAGTAGCTGGATCCTTCCGTAGGGTGGTCGACACTGCCCTCCCTGCTCCTCTGAGGTCTCGTGGCGGAGCCTCGTGTCCCACAGGCCTGTCCTGGGAGCCGGCCCCATCCCGAGACAACAGCTAGCGTCTCATGCACGCTCAGGAGCGGTTTCTGAGCATCTTTGCTCGGGAAGGGGCTCTCCACTCTTGTAAACACGAGATCACATAACCAGACCTTTCATAACAAAGCATCTCGGAGGTTCTGAGCCTCCTGGACCAGCCAACACGTTGGCAGGCACTCTGACCTTCATTAGGGTATCTCTGCTCCTGCGGCTCCGAGTCTACGCCCTCGGTCGTGACCAAGGACCTAACTTAGAGAAAAAGACAATACACCTTTTCAAAATGTGAAAAGAAGTCTTAAATTATTTCCTGAAGGGTTTATAAAAGCCCTATAAGTTTTGATCGGACTTAACCATTCCAGAATGAAACCATTTCTTGCTCTGTAAACTCTAAGATGCCTTTACCTGATTTGTCGTGTAAGGACTTCCATGTTTGTTTCCGGACGGGTCATCGTTTGGCAAATTTAAGTAGTTCTTCATCATTTGTTCAGTGACAGAGATGAGTGCGAAGCTTAAAAGAGCTTCATAGAATTCCAGGAAAACCAGCTGAAACATAAGAAACATAAAGGGTCCTTTATTCATTCTGACGTCCCCTGAGGTGACCCACAGTCCGAGTCCTCTAGGCAGACAGTTTGCTGACACCTGCCCAAAGATGAGTCAAGCTGGTAAGGGAGACATCTGCTTCGCTCAAAGGTAGGACACTTTTCGTTTCTTGGGCCCAAATCTGACTCTTCCTGGGGCCCCACCTAACACTACCTGCCAAGCTCCCAAGGGTCCTACCCGTGTGGCCGGCCCCTCCTCCAAAGGCTTTGCCATTTGCCTGCGGGACCACGCTGAGCATCAGCTCCTCACCGCTCAGATGCGGTCGGCACCGTGTACTTTGTCAGGAGGAGATGGGATCCTGACCAAGTGCTGCCATCCCACGTGTTGAATCCTTAGTGGCTAGGATTTGTAGCTGTTATCTTGAGTGAAAGCACACAGGTCAGTGGATCCCTGTCCCTACCCAGGCACCTGCTGTCACCTGAGGTGACACCAAACATCCACTCTGGAAGCGTGACCTACCACAAGAAGAGTTGTTTTCTTCCTAGCTGTTCTGCTCCTGCCATTCCCGCTCTTCCTCTCCCAGCAGGGAACAATCTCGGAAGACACCCCGCCCCACCCGGCACCGTGGACGTTGTGTCCACGTCGGGCAGATAAAAACTGTGCCTTACATTTGCAACGCTAGCCGACTGTTTGTGTCCTGGCGGAGGACTCTGCCTGGCAGCTGGAGGAGGGCAGCCTGAAGCTTTTGTTCAAGATGGGGTCATTCTTACGGTTTGGACAGGAGCAGAAGGGGTCTCACAAGCGTCGTGAGCTGGGGGCAGCACAGAGGCAGGTGGGAGGCTCGCCTAGTGTGAACGCTGGAATGACAAGCCCTCGGGACGTGCTGGGAAGGGGTGAATAGATTTCACACGTACAAAGGATATGAAGTGGGGGGGGGCAAAGGGAAGACTGTTAGGGGCTGAATTGTGTCTCCCCAAAAGAGTTGGGGTCCTAACCCCCAGTACCTCAGAATGCGACTATTTGATGATTGTATCTTTACAGATCAAGTTAAAGTGAGATCACCAGGGCGGGCCCTAATCCAACGTGATTGCTGTCCCTATAGGAGGGAAATTGAGGCACAGAGACAGACCCATAGCGGAAGACAAGGCGAAGAGACGGGGAGAAGATGGCCACCTACAGGCTGAGGGGAGAGGCTCGGAGCGCAGCCCTTCCCACAGCCCCGGAAGGAACCAGCTCTACCTTACTTCTGACTACTGGCTCTCAGAACGGCGAGCACTACGTTTCTGTTATTTGAGCCCCCAAAATGGCAGAGTGAGGCACAGCAAGTTCAAATGTTCTGAGACAGGAGCGTGACAGGTGTGTTCCAGGGACAGCGTAGAGGTGGGTGTGACTCAGGGGTCAGACAAGGACTCAGAAATGTGGCACCATCCGTGTCATGAGGGCTTAGACTCCAAGTGAGATGGGAAGCCTGGGGGTGTGGGCAGGGGAGGGACGTGACCCGGCCGCTGCCCTGGGAGGTAGGAGGATAAGGGACGCCCCAGGAGGATGAGCGGCCAGCCTTCCAGGTGACAGTCAGTGGCTCTGCCGGGGTGGAAGCAGTGCAAGTGGTGGGGGGACCACATTCTAGAAGTGCTTTGAAGGTGGAGCCAACAGGATCTCTGAAGATCTGAACGTGGGGTATGAGAGAGGGGAGTCGTCGAGACAGGGACAGGGCCCGACAACTGAAGGCCAGGGGGCCATCCCCACTCCACACACGGGTCTGAGGTGCGCAGGCAGGGGACGGAGGTCACAACTGCAGTCTGGGGTGTGGGACATTCGGGGCTGCTAGAGACCCGAGGGGCCGCTCTGGCTAGGCCGTCTGGAGCTGGAGAGCGCGATTCGGGATCGAGACACCGACGCCGGCCTCGTCCTCAGAAAGGTGCCAGTTAAGGTTATGAGATGGGGGGAGCACAGCTAGAGAAGGGGACCCCAGCGTGAGTCTAGGGCACTTGGACAGGACGAGTGTGGCCAAAGAGGAGGAAGCAGCCAAGAAGTCAGAAAGGCACCAGCGGTGAGGGAAGCGGAAGACCAGGGACACGGAGGGAAGAACGGCTGTGGGCTGGCAGAGACGGCATTTCAGGCGCCCAGGCAGGGCCCCCTGGATGGGTCACCAGGGGGTCACTGGTGACCTGAACACAAACAGTGTTAGCCGGTTAGCCATCTTCAGGACCTGTCCGAAGAGGCAGATGCACGGGGACAAAGAGTGGCTCCCGGCAGCAGGGCGCGGGGGAGGGGACATCAGGAGGGACAGTGCGCACTAAAAACAGAGGGATAACTAGCGGACCCACTTCTGTGTATGGAAGACAAGACAGAGCCCGGGGTGGCCAACCTGCCCAGAGCCCCGCGGCGAGGAGTGCTGAAAGTGAAGACACTTAGACTAAGTCACTGGAGGTCACTTAGCGTCTCTGGCCGGTGTAGGACATGTCAGCCCGAGAGACATACGCGTGTATTAAATTGCTCCATTATCCAAGAAATAGTGTCGTACGCTTGACCCTCGAACGAGGCGGGTGTGAACCGCATGGGGCCACTGATGTGCAGGGGCTTTTTCCATACGTACCGGACAGTGCCGTAAGGGTCAACTGTCATTTTATATTCTTTTGACTTCATTCGTTATTTCCTGACATCTGATATATTCTTTATCATTACCTAGTTTTCTAATACGACCAAGGAGATACAGCTGTATACACACACACGGTACACGTACACATATGTATGTACACGCATCCAAGTATACGAGTAGGTAGTTACTGGGGTTAGAAGGCTTTCTGGTCAAATCCTAGTTCTCAGTATCCAGAGCAAAACAGCTTAAATTGTATCTGCACTATTTGTGACACCTCTTTACAAACCTCAGGTTCAAAGTTGCTGTCGACGCCATCATGTATGAAAGGATTATCCTCTGCGATGACCTCCACAAACTTGGTTGCTGTTAATTCTTTATTTATCATTTTAAAATCCTGCAAAAGAAATAACCAATTAAACCAAAATGGCCTATAATTATAAGTCACTACATTTTTAAAAAGATTTTATTTGAGAGAGAAAGCACAAGCAGGGCGAGCAGGAGAGGAAGAAGCAGGCTCCCCGCTGAGCAGGGAACCTGATACGGGGCTCGATCCCAGGACTCTAGGATCATGACCTGAGCCGAAGGCAGATGCTAAACTGACTGAGCCACCCAGGCGCTCCTAAATTTATATCCATGTTAACACTTTAAGGAGATATTCTAGAAATGGGTGTCTTTCAAACTGATCCTTGTGAAAAGCATTCTAGATTAACATCGCTATTTACCTCTCTAGACCTTCCCCAGTCCCTCTAAAAAGAAAAGTGCCTTTAGAGGCATAAACGCAGGACAGAGGGATTGGGAGAGAGACTGATCCAGATGTGAGGTACCCACCCAGCTGCTGGACCGGGGACTCAGAGTCAGGGTGCTGTAGACACTCAGGAAGGAGGCCCCCCGAAAGTAACGCTCCAGGGACGGCTGAACACAGGAAGACTCGCTGAGAAGACCCTGTCTGCATCAAAGCCGCAAACAGAAGCTTTGCTCTCAGAGATAACGGACCGGAGAGCGCTCGGCCCAGGACACACAGTCTCCCCTAAGTCAGTGCTGCTGAAGACAAGGACTAGGCAAACGTGCCCTCACGGGGGCTGGCTCTAAGCTGGCCCACCCTCCGCGCTCTCCTAAGCACCATGCAGACCAGGCTCCTATGCTCTGATGGAAGGATCGTGCCGACTCCCCGTGGACCCGCTGGTCCATCTCAGCATCACTAACTGGGAACCTTCCTCAGGCGACACAACGGAAGTACACAGAACCACCCGTGGCTTTGTCAGGGGAAGGAACCCGGAATCAGAACGAGCCTCTAACTGTACCGCGTTAGTGGAGATATGGGGGAAAAAAGAACATGGTAATGAACTCTGGAAGGATGCTGCCAGCTCGAACCAGAAGTCTGACCCATCTAAGGGGACGGATGACGTCGTCTCTTCAATGAGAGGCTGTGAAGAAAGGGGGAAGTGAACAAATAAACAGCTGTACAATACTCCTCCCCCAAAACTCACATACTGCTAACAAGCTATTTTCCCGCAGCAGACACTAGGCGATGGTCTGTTCTCCGCACACGTACGACACTGTTTCAGGCTTTTTAAAAGTACTCTATTCCCTATTAGTATTCAACTCCTCTCATTTTCTTATTTATCTCTCCACAGGTGTAAATCAAAACAAAAGCTGTCAATATTTAGTACAAGAATATTGTATGAATTAGATGTCCTATTTTATAAACTTAATAACTTCTTTAAGTTACTTTCTGATCAACGACCATTTTTTAGATGACATTCCCTTTCCTCCCACCCCATCTTCTCTGACGTGCCAAGGTCTGCATCAGCAAAGGCACTGGGGCTGCCCACGCCCCTCCCTCACTGGGAAGCACATGGAGCCGGTGCTCCCTCTGCCTCAGGTCTGTCACAGATCCTGGAATGACTCGCCTCTGCCCAAAGAGGCTCAACAAACATTCAGTAGCTATGCAAATCCGTCCCGGATCTTCACCTCATTATTTGTATACCATAACCAAAATATTTCTTTAATGAAAACCAAAATGCCAGGGCGTCTGGAGGGCTCAGTCAGTTAAGCGTCTGACTCTTGATTTCAGCTCAGATCATGATCTCAGGGTCATGAGCTCAAGCCTTGAGTCAGGCTCCATCCTGAGCATGGAGTCTGCTCAAAATTCTTTCTCTCCCTCTGCTCTCCCTCCCCCCACTCATGTGTACGTGCTGTCTTTCTCTCGAAAAAAAAAAAAAAAAAGCCAAGATTCTTATTACTATAAAACCAGTCTCAATCATGAGCGGTTACTTTCAACATCCAGAGGAAGTGTCGCATCTTCATGGACGGCTCGTGGGGAGGGGCTGCGTGTGGTCTGCAGTGAACTGTATAAATCTCCCAGCACTTGTCGACGTAATTCATGGAATAGAGAGTCCGCTGCTGCCCGCTGAATAAGCTGCCTACAGACATAAGGGAAAGATAGACAACCAAAAAATGATTACAAAGCTGCATTTTGGGGGGGAAATGATAATAAATATAATGCTGTGGGTTTTTTATTTACCTTTTACACGGCAGGCATTTGGGTGAATGTTCTCGGTCATCAGTCTGGTAAAACACAAGAAGAGCGATGGGCTTCTGTTCCTGTCGAGACAAATCTAGTCACCCCTCCGTCTGGGAGGTGGAACCTAATTGCCCGCTCCCTGGCTGTAGAGTGGACTTAATAGTTTGCGTTGGACGATGAGAGCACAGAAAGGGACAAAGAGTCTGTTTAGGGCAGGGAATTCTGGCTGCCACCACTTTAACGGAGCGATCGGGGTTAGTTAGCATCACCAGTGACAAGAGAGTTTGATGTCACGTACCCTGATGGGATGTGACGCCAAAGGCAGCTCGCCTCCGCGGTATCCTTCCCCAAAACCCAAGCCTCAGTGAAAACACATCAGCAGACCAAAATCAAGGGACCTTTTACAAAATGAGTGACCGACGGACTTCCAAAGCGTCAAGGTCATAAAAGACAAAATCCAAGAAACTACCACAGGTTGTAGGGGCTAAGGCAGTGGGACAGTGGAACGCAAGGCACATGGAACAGAAAAGGGACATGAGTGGGCAAACTTGGGAAACCCTAGTGAAGTCTGTGATTTCGTTCACAGTATTATTATACCAACGTTCATTTCTTCACTTTGGTAAGTGCACCACAGTTGTGTAAGACTGTTAAGGGAAGCTGAGGGAAAGGTGTGTAGAAGTCACTGTACTAACATGGCAACACTTCTGTAAAACTAAACTTATTGCAAAATTTAAAAGTTTTTTATTTTTATTTTTTTTTTAATTTTATTTATTTATTTATTTATTAGAGAGCGAGAGACTGAGAATGAGAGGGGAGAAGGTCAGAGGGAGAAGCAGACTTCCCACAGAGCTGGGAGTCCGATATGGGACTCGATCCCGGGACTCCGGGATCATGACCTGAGCCGAAGGCAGTTGCTCAACCAACTGAGCCACCCAGGCGCCCAAAAAGTTTTTTATTTTTTTAAAGATTTTATTTATTTGACAGAGAGAGAGAGCTCACAAGTAGGCAGAGAGGCAGGCAGGTTGGGGGGGGGGGGCGGGGAAGCAGGCTCCCTGCTGAGCAGAGAGCCCGATGTGGGGCTCGATCCCAGGACCCTGAGATCACGACCTGAGCCGAAGGCAGAGGCCTAACCCACTGAGCCACCCAGGTGCCCCTAAAAAGTTTTTTTTTTTAAGATGTAATATCAATTTTTCTGAGAAAGACAGGAAATTCTGCCCTAAGGAAGGGTTGGTGTTGGGACGCCCAGGTGGCTCAGTCATTAAGCATCGGCCTTTGGTTCAGGTCATGGTCCCAGGGTCCTGGGATCGAGCCCCGCATTGCACTCTCTGCTCAGTGGGAAGCCTTCTCCTTGATTGTGTTCCCTCTCTCACTGTATCTCCGTCAAATAAATATATAAAATCTTTAAAAAAAAAAATTGGAGGGGCGCCTGGGTGGCTCAGTGGGTTAAAGCCTCTGCCTTTGGCTCGGGTCATGATCTCGGGGTCCTGGGGTCAAGCCCCGCGTCGGGGTCTCTGCTCGGCAGGGAGCCTGTTTCTCCCTCTCTCTCTGCCTGCCTCTCTGCCTACTTGTGATCTCTCTCTCTCTCTCTCTGTCAAATAAATAAATGAAATCTTAAAAAAAAAAAAAAAAAGCCTAAATCACACTATTTAAAAAAAAAAAAAAGGGTTGGTGTTGACCATTTCTCATTAAAACTCTGAGAACACTATTCAGGATGGAAACGTAAGGGGGAAGGACCCCTCCCATCTGAGGGGTCTTCCAAATTTTAATCTGGTATCTCATGATTTTGTGGTTAACGTTTGTGAAGTGCTTTTGTTTCTGGTCCTTCATTTCAGAAGTATGTAAAGTGGTAACGCACGTCGAAGGAAAGCAGAAAAGTTGCCCCTGTGACTAGAGCACTAACTCTGCCTCACCCGCTCAGCGCTCCGGAAGCAGTCCTTACTGGTATTCTTTGTGATGGATGTGGTAAGCCAACTGCAGGAGATAATTCAGAAATGTTCTCAAAAGTATTGTTGTAAACGGAGAGTGGATTTCTTCCACTGCAATGTCACTATTGGCTAAGATAAAGAAAATTGGAAAGGATGCTTAGTATTTTTTTTTAATTGGGGTATAACTGACGTATGACCCTGCATTAGCTTCAGGCGTGCGGTACGACTCGCTGTGCTACCAAATGGCCACAAGTCTTGTTGACGTCGTTCACTTACACGGTTACAAAAATTTCTCTTTAATCCTTGAGATGAGGACTTTTACGATTTACCCTCTTAGCAACGTTCATATATAATACCATATTTTTAACATACCATGATTTCACTTTTAAAAATTTTTTTAAATTTAAATTCAATTAATTAACATAGAATGTATTACTAGTTTCAGATCAAGATTTCATTCTTGATGCCTAGTATTTTCTAAAACCTTCTATTTTATTTGCTCCTGGTACACAATTCAAAGAACTGCGTATGAGGGAGGACCTTGTGTTTCTAGCGAGTACTGTGAACAGCACATACACATCCACGTAAAACATAAGTACTGCTCAAAAAATAACAATCTGGTCACTTTTCAAGAAACTCACAATATACCTTGTGCCAGTGTTTTTCAAGGTGGTCTGAGCCTCATTTGATGATTCTAATTCTAAATGGATTCTAAGTCTGTGTCGAACACTTAAATTTCAGGTAAATAGGTATTAGTTATAATATTTTGTGTTTCAAATAGATAATTTGAAGTTTTCAAGGCCTGCTTCCCAGAATTCAGCTGAAAGGAGTAAAGCCTTCAACACTGTTAAGTTTATTGCATGAACTTTCGCATTTGAAATCAAGCCCAAGACCACCTCAAGCATTTTCTCGGCTGCGCCAAGCCCTCCCTGATCCTCTCTGCTTCCGATCTCACAGTTTCGGTGGGTTTGGTAGATCAGGGGCAGGCAAACTCCATTGAGAGCCAACAGCACATATTTTAGACTTTGCAGGCCACACAGTCTCTGTCACAACCCCTCAGTTCTGGTGACATAGGGCAAAAACCACCGCAGACCGTGCATGAACAAATGGGCATGGCTGTGTCCCAATAAAACTTTATTTATAAGAACAGACAGGGGGCTGGACTCGGCCCACGGGCCCTGCTGTAGCTGGTCTTTTACTGCTGCCATTGTTTCACAAGATTGTCTCAAACACATCTTAAGCACCTTCAGAAGACCACCGTGTGTTGATTTTGGAATGCCTCTCCCAGCATTTGCTTTCTTCACTCCCTCCCTATTTATTTTTCTTAAGATTTTATTTATTTATTTGACAGAGAGAGAGATCACAAGTAGGCAGAGAGGCAGGCAGAGAGAAGAGGGGAAGCAGGCTCCCCGCTGAGCAGAGAGCCTAAGGCAGGGTTCGATCCCACGACCCTGAGATGATGACCTGAGCTGAAGGCAGAGGCTTTAACCCACTGAGCCCCCCAGGAACCCCTCCCTCCCCATTTCTTGACTGGTTTCATAGTGACATGATGTTACACTATTCTTTAAAGCAAAAGATGTTGGGGCGCCTGCATGGCTCAGTGGGTTAAGCATCTGCTGCCTTCAGCTCAGGTCATGATGTCAGGGTCCTGGGATCGAGCCCCACGTCAGGCTCCCTGCTCAGTGGGCAGTCTGCTTCTCCCTCTCCTTCTGCCCCTCCCCCTTGCTCTTGCTCTTCTTCCTCCCTCAAATAAATAAATCTTTAAAAAATAAACCAAAAGACACAAAGGACCTGGAATACTCACCACTTAATACCCTGTCCATGTCAGCAAGAGTTATCTTATGGTGATGAAATTTGCAGTCTTTTAGAAACCTCCAGAAGTGAAGCTTTGTCATCAGAAAAGTGTTATCCAGGGAGCGATCACAGCCTAGGCTGCTGTAAAAGCTATAAATTCTTCTCAATTCTGTAATATTTCTTAAGACAGCATATTCTACCTACAAAGAGAAAACCACACGTCTTAATCTTGCCTAATAAGAACAAAAGTAAAAGAAACAACACCTGTTTTATAAATTGAATAAGGTAACACACATGACATAGTAACATTTACCTCTTATCACTGCATGAGCTCAACAAATGTCATATTCTTCCTCCTCAACCCCAGGTCAATAAAATGCAGTTTCTGATTAACACTGAAAAATTTGCTGTGGGGCGCCTGGGTGGCTCAGTGGGTTAAGCCCCTGCCTTCGGCTCAGGTCATAATCTCAGGGTCCTGGGATCGAGCCTTGCATCGGGCTCTTTGCTCAGCTAGGGAGCCTGCTTCCCCTTCTCCCTCTGCCTGCCTGTCTACTTGTGATCCCTCTCTGTCAAATAAATAAATAAAATCTTTAAAGAAAAAAAAAGAAAAATTTGTTGTTACTAAAAAAAAAATGCTGTTATCAGTACAATGAAGTTGCTTTCATACTGCTATGTGATAGCATCCTATTTGAATGGGCAGCAATAAAATTCTCTTGTCTACAGATCAGTATCTTCGATGAAGACAGACACAAAAATCTTCAACAAAATAGCATATGAAATCTAGCAATATCTAAAATTATAGGGCACCTGGGTGGCTCAGTTAGTTAAGCAACTGCCTTCGGCTCAGGTCATGATCCCAGAGTCCTGGGATCGAGTCCCACATCAGGCTCCCAGCTCCACGGGGAGTCTGCTTCTCCCTCTGACCTTCTCCCCTCTCATGCTCTGTCTCTATCTCAAATAAATAATCTTTAAAATAAATAAATAAACAAACAAACAAATAAAATTATATGCCCCACGAAGCGGGGTTTATCCTGGAAGGCAAGGCTGGTTCAACTAGCCTTGGACCTTTGTTTGCTTAATAGGCTCCACGCCCAGTGTGGAGCCCAAGGTGGGGCTCGAACTCACAACGGTGAGACCAAGACCAGAGCTGAGATCAAGAGTCAGACACTTAACTGACTGAATTCAGCGCCCCAGGCTTGGTTGATTTAAAACATACAACTGCCATCAGACTTCCTGCTGAAAGTCTGAAATAGACTATACTCACACTCGTTACTAATCTCCCTTTCCATCCCCAGTCACCTTCTATAATCCTCCCCACCCTCGATGTTCCCTCGACCTCCCCCTACGTGCAACACTGCAGCCTG
>CM052805.1:29918936-30002387 GCA_028533885.1 Nasua narica
TTCTTTTCTTCTGCTTGATCTTTCTCAGGATACATATTCAGCAACAAACTGAGATTCAGCTCAATGCTCGACCCTAACACAGGATTACTTTCACTGCCATCAAGCTTCCTGATAATCTCTAGCAAATGAAAGCAAATAGAGGGGATGAGGGTGAAAAGCACATCAGTGTGACCATTTCAAGTAGTAAATTAAAATGCTTTGGGGAAAAGAAAAGAAAATGCTTCTTCTAGAATTTAAAAAAAAAATTTTTCAGTGTGATGTGGAAATGATTTTCCACCCAAGTGGGAAATAAGAAAATTCAAAGACCCTCCTAAGAAAGCAATCCCCCCCACCCCCAGAAACTTCTGTTTTCTGAAGTCTTTGTATTTTGATGAGTAGATTCCATCGATAATAGAGATTAATTTGCATACACCTGCCAGGAGGGCACCCCCCCTTACCAGCACTGAAGGAGGGTACAGGGTGCTGGCTCTTGAGGGAAGTTTCTGAAGACAGGTCCAGGTGACTTAAGAACTCAACTTCAAGATTTGGAAACTCCACTATGTGGTCATTGGAAAATGAGCCATCATACACACGCCCATTCTTGAAAGTTAATCGGCCCTGTAGACAGAAAGATGTACAGTTCAGGAAAACCACTGATAATCTATGTCTGTACCATTTTCGAGGGTTTGGAGGTTTTTAAGACATGCACTTAGCTCACACAGAATCAGGCTCCTAGAGTCTCCAGCCACTGTGTAAATCCTCTCTCTTCTTCTTCTTCCTCTCTCTATCTGCTCCACAGCCTATCCCCAGCTACCCCTAGGTCATAGAAGGTGCCTTGTTAAACTATGCTAGTGACCAGCAGAGTGCCCATCACTGAATAGGGGCTCTCTTGGAATTTGTCCAACCCAAGACAATAGTCAGTCTGATGAAGAGGTAAGGAAATGACCCAAGTCAGCTCAGCCAAATTAAAGATATTTGGGGAAAGCTTCTCAGAAAAGAGTTTCTTCTCTCCTCCTACTTAGTGTGGTATGTGGATGTGAAACCTGGAGCCACAGCATCCATCTTGTGGTCATGAGGGAGGAGCAGCAGAAGGGTGAAGCTGACATCATAGCAGGAGACATTCTGGGTAGATGGAAGAAAACTCCTGACATCATTGAGTTGCTGAATCAAACCAACCTTGAAACCCACTTATTCTTTATCAGTTGTGTCTGACTAAGCTAGATTTTTCCATTCTTTGTGACTAAAACCACCCTAACACAGACATGTAGGTACATAACAAACTAAATAACTTCTAAATATACAGGATACTGATGATATGTTGGAAATTATTTTTAAATTCATGTAATCATCTTAACAGAAAGTTATCTCATGCAAAAATGGATTATGCACTTTGCCAGACCATGACATGCCTTTTAACGGTATTTCAGCTGCTTTACAAAATCTATACAATGTGCTCTTCACCCGTCTGCACTCACCTTGCCATGTTTCTTGTTGGAGACCCACTCTCCCTCATAAACAGCCCCACTGGCGTAGTAAAACTTGCCATGGCCGTGACGGTATCCGTTTACAAACTCGCCCATGTATTCATTTCTCAGAGGGTATTGGGAGTTAGGGATTCTCTTCAGAAACCAGGAGTGTGTTCCAAAGCCATTCTGAAAAGAAAGCAAATTTCCATGAGAAATGCTCAAAATATTTCCTCTTTTTACCTGAATCCATTTAAAATTCAGTCAGCAGGGGCACCTGAGTGGCCCAGTGTGTTAAGCCTCGGACTCTTGATTTTGGCTCAGGTCATGATCGCGGGGTCCTGAGATGGAGCCCCGTGTGGGCCTCTGCATTCCGCATGGAGTCTGCTTGTCCCTCTCCCTCCTCCTCCCTGCGCCTTCTCCCTCTCCCCCAAATAAATAAAAATCTTCTAAAATTAGAATAAAACTCAGTCAATAGATCAAATACAATGACACATTTGAAAGGACAAAGAACATGGATTTAGAGTCATACAGACTTCTCTGTACCATCTACTTACTAACCAACCTTTTGATCCAAGGTAAATTTTTAAAGCCCTCTGGGTTTCATCTATAAAATGAAGATAACATCTATCCTCCAGGATAGATGTAAAGACTGAAGATTGTGTATAAAAAGTGCCTACCTTGATACTGATAAATTAGTACCTTAAATTTCATTTATTTATTTTCTAAGATTTCATTTACTTATTTGAGAGAGAGGAGAGAGATCACAAGTAGGCAGAGAGGCAGGCAGAGAGAGAGGAGGAAGCAGGCTCCCTGCTGAGCAGAGAGCCCGATGTGGAGCTCGATCCCAGGACCCTGAGATCATGACCTGAGCCGAAGGCAGAGGCTTTAACCCACTGAGCCACCCAGGCACCCCAAGTTTTATTTATTTTTAACATACAGATTGACTTAAAAAAAAATGCCCTCTTCAATCCCACTTTGTAGAGATAACCACTATTTAAGAATCTGAGAATTCATCTGTATTTTCCCCAGGCACTTTCAAGCATACGTACTAAAATCAACATATTATACGTACATATAACACATATAAATACACAATTTTTTCAACAATGGGATGACTCTATATATATCTTCCTAGAACTGAGTATATGCTAAGAAGAGTTGAAAACGGAGACTCAAACATAGCAGCATTCATAGCAGCATGATTTGCAATAACCAGAAGGTGGAAGCAAACCCAGGTGTCCATTAGTGGAGGAATGAGTAAACACATGGATAAAATAAACATACAATGGAATATTATTCAGCCTCAAAAAGGAAGGAAATTCTAACACATACTACAAGATGGATGAACCTTGAAGACATTATGCTAAGTGAAATAAACCAGTTGCAAAAGGACAGATACTGTATAATTCCACTTATATGAGATACCAAGATGAGTCAGATTCATGGAGACAGAAAGTAGATGGCGGGGGCTGGGGGGGGGAGGGGGGAAGAGAGCTGGGGAGTGAGTGTTTGATGGGGACGGAGTCTCCGTCTGGGAAGATGAAAAGAGTTCTGGAGACAGATGGTGGGGACGGCTGCACAACAGTGAAGGTGCTTAATGCCCCTGAACTGGACACTTAAATATGATTAAGACGGTAAATTTTTTTCTTATCTGTATTTTACCACACTTAAAAAAAGAAAAGAAAGAAAGATGGAATGGCTATATTCACATTAGAAAAAGACTTCAGAGGAACAGAAACTATCAAAGCTAAAGAGGGACATGATAAGATGATTTAAAAAAGTGTCAATCCCAGGGCACCTCGGTGGCTCAATCATTAAGCGGCTGCCTTCGGCTAAGGTCATGATCCCGGGGTCCTGGGATCGAGACCCACGTCGGGCTCCCTGCTCAGCAGGGAGCCTGTTTCTCCCTCTCCCACTCCCCCTGCTTGTGTTCCCTCTCTGTTTTTCTCTGTCAAATAAGTAAATTAAATCTTTTTTAAAAATAAAAAAGGGTCAATCCACCAAGACGACATAACAATCTTAAACATGTATGTTCCTAACAACAGAACTTAACAATACATGAAGCAAAAATTGATAGATTTGAAGGAAATAGATGAATCTACAATTATACTTGGACACTTCACCACTCTTATCTCAGAAATGGGTAGAAAAAACAGAGAATGAGTAATGGGACACAGAAGACCTGAACAACACTATCAACCAACTGGATCCAACTGGTGCCCACAGAGCACTCCATTCAACAAAAGCAGAAAAACACATAACGTTCACCAAGACAGACCATATTCTGGGCCACAAAATAAACCATAGCATATTTAAAAGAAATGTAGTCCTACAAAGTATGTTCTCTAACCACAGCAGAATTAAACAAAAAAACAACAGAAAGATATCTGGAAAAATCTCCAACTATTTGGAAATTAAGCAACATAGGTCAAAATAATTTACAGGTTAAAGAAGTCATCACAGGGACACTAGAAAATATTTTGAACTGAACAAAAATTAAAACACGTCAGAATTAGAGGGATGAAGAGAAAGTAGTGTTAAGAGGGAAAATTTTAGTGTTAAATGCTTATATTAGAAAAGAAGAAATGTCTCAAGTCAATAAAGCTTCCACCCGACAGCTCAAGGGAAGGAAGAGCATGTTAAACCCAGAGCGTGCAGAAAGAGGGTGCAAAGAGCAGATATCAAATTCAAAGCTGAAAAACCTCAAGAGCAAATAAATAACAGCAAGACTGTCTCTTAAAGAATTTTCATGACATGGACACACCTGTAGCAAGACTGAAGCCAAAAGAGAAAACACTAATCACTGGTATGGGGAGAAAGAGGAGACATCACTATAGATCCCACATGATACGTATTAAAAGAATCACAAGGGATTTTTTTTTTTTTAAAGATTTTATTTATTAGAGACTGAGAATGAGAGGGAAGAAGTCAGAGGGAGAAGCAGACTTCCCGCAGAGCCGGGAGTCCGATATGGGACTCGATCCCGGAACTCCGGGATCATGACCTGAGCCGAAGGCAGTCGCTTAGCCAACTGAGCCACCCAGGTGCCCCACAAGGGATTTTTTTTAAAGAAGTTATTTTTTAAGATTTATTTATTTGTCAGAGAGAGCGCATAAGCAGGAGGAGTGGCAGACAGAGGGGGAAGCAGGCTCCCTGCTGAGGAGGGAGCCCCACCCAGGACTCCATCCCAGGGCCCTGGGATCATGACCTGAGCTGAAGGCAGACGTACAACTTACCGAGCCACCCGGGCATCCCCATAAGAGACTATTATGAACAACCTTGTGCCAATAAATTTCTGTGAAATGGACAAGTTTCTTCAATAATACAAACTCCCAAAACTTATTCAAGAACATGCAGTTAGGGGCGCCTGGGTGGCACAGTTGGTTAAGCGTCGACTCTTGATTTTGGCTCAGGTCATGATCTTAGGGTCATGAGATCAAGCCCCACGTGGGGCTCTGCGCCGAATTTGGAGCCTGCGAAGGATTCTCTTTTCCCTCTGCCAACTCCCCGCGCCCGCCCCCCGCCCCCTGCCCCCCATTCACACACCATGCCCTCTCTCTTAAAACAACGAGAACAACACAAAAACAAACAAACACGAAAAACCTCATTCACCACAATCAAGTGGGATTTATTTCTGGGTTGTAACAGTGGATCGCTATTTGCAATTCAATCAATGTGATCCATCACATCAATAGGAGGAAGGATGAAAACCACACGATCACTTCAATAGATGCAGGAAAAGCATTTGACAAAGTACCACAGCCCTTCAAGATAAACACCTTGACAAAGTAAGTTTAGAGGGAACATAGCTCAACATAATAAAGGCCACATACAAAAAAACCCACAGCTAAAATCATCCTTAATGGGGAGAAACTGAGAGCTTCTCCTCTACGGTCAGGAATAACAAGGGATGCCCACTCTCATCACTGTTATTCAACATAGTACCGGAAGTGCTAGCCACCACAATCAGGCAGGAAGAAGAAATTAAAAAAACATCCAAATCAGGTAGGAAGAAGTAAAACTTTCACTATTTGCAGATGACATGATACTATACATAGAAAGCCCGAAAGACTTCACCAAAAAACTGCTAGAACCAATCCGTGACTTCACTAAAGCTGCAGAACACAAAATCAGTCTAGTCCGCAGGGACATGCTGCATTTCTATATGCCAAGAATGAGGCAGCAGAGAGAGAAATTCAGAAAACCCATTTACAACTGAACCAAAAACAGTAAGATGCCTAGGAATAATTCTGAATGAATAATTTATTAAACTATGAATAATTTAATAAATTTAATAATTTATTAAATAATTTATTAAATTTATTAAATGTACTCATTAAAATAATCATTAAATTTATTAAATATGAATATTAAATAAAATTTATCAAATATGAATAATTTATTACTCATTCAGAAATCTATTTTAATATTATTAATATTATATATTATATTATAATTTAAATTATATTATAATTCAGAAATATTATTTCAACCAATAATAATTTTATTATTTCAACCAAAGAGGTGAAAGACCTGTACTCTGTCCTATAGTCTGTACTATAAAGACCTGTACTATAGAACACTTCTGAAAGAAACTGAAAATGATACAAATGGAAAGACATTCTGTGCTCATGGATTGGGGCAACACTGTTAAGTGTCTATACTATCCAAAGCAGTCTACACGTTTAATGAAATCCCTATCAAAACACCAACCGCATTTTTCACAAAGCTAGAACAAACAATCCTAAAATTTGCATGGAAATACAAAAGACCCCAAATAGCCAAAGTTGAAAAGGCAAAGCAAAGCTGGAGGCACAACAATTTGGACTTCTAGCTATAATACAAAGCTGTAGTTATCAAAACAGTATGGTATCAACACAAAAATAAACACAATGAATGGAAGAGAATAGAAAATCCAGATATAAACCCCCAATTATATAGTCAACTAATCTTCAACAAAGCAGGAAAGAACATTCAATGGGGAAAAGTCTCTTCAACAAATGGTGTTGGGATAATGCGACAGCAACACGCAAAATAATGAAATTGGATCACTTTCTTATACCAACACAAAAGTAAATTCAAAATGGATTTAAGACCTAAGTATGGGGGCGCCTGGGTGGCTCAGTCATTAAGCGTATGCCTTGGGCTCAGGTCGTGATCTCAGTCCTGGGATCAAGCCCTGCGTCGGACTCCCTGCTTGGTGGGAAGCCTGCTTCTCCCTCTCCCACTCCCCTTGCTTGTGTCCCCTCTCTTGCTCTCTCTCTCTCTGTCAAATGAATAAATAAAATCTTAAAAAAAAAAAAAAAAGACCTAAGTAAGATCTGAAACCATAAAAATCCTATCAGAGAACACAAACAGTAACCTCTTTGACATCAGCCATAGCAACTTCTTACTAGATAGGTCTCCTGAAGTGAAGGAAACAAAAGCAAAGTATTGGACTTTATCAAAATAAAAAGCTTCTACACAGTAAAAGAAACCATCAACAAACTAAAAAGCAACCTATGTAATGGGAGAAGAAATTTGCAAATCACGTACCTGATAAAGGGTTAGTATCCAAAATACATGAAGAACTTATCAAACTCAACACTCAAAAAACAAATAACCCAGATGAAAAATGGGCAGGAGACATGAATAGATATTTTTCTGAAGAAGACCTACAGATGCCAACAGACACTCAACACCAGGGAAATGCAAATCGAAACCACAATGAGATCCCACTTTATACCTGTCCGAATGGCTAAAATCAACACCATAAGAAACAACAGGGGTTGGGTGAGGCTGCGGAGAAGGGAACCCTCTTGCACTGTTGGTGGGAAAGCAAACTGGCGCAGCCGCTCTGGAAAACAATGTTGAGATTCCTCGAAAAGTTAAAATTAGAACTACCCTACGGTCCAGCAATCACACTAGTAGGTGTTTACCTAAAGAATACAGAAACACTAATTCACAGGGATACATGCACCCCGTAGCAGCATTATTTACAATAGCCAAATTTATGGAAAGTGCCCAAATGTCTATCAACTGATGAATGAATAAAGAAGATGTGGTAAGTACATATGACGGAATATTCTTCAGCCATAAAGAATGAAATCTTGCCATTTGCAATGACATGGATGGAGCTAGAGAGTAAACAACGACAAATACCGTGATTTCACTCCTATGTAGAACTGAAGAAACAAACAAGCAAAGGGGGGGGGGGGAGAGAGAGAGAGAGAGAGAGAGAGAGAGAGAGAGAGAGAGAGAGAGAGTCAGTCTCAAAGCAAGAAGCAGATTCTTAACTACAGAGAACAAACTGCAGGTCACCAGAGGGAAGGGGGTTGGGGGGACGGTAAGGAGATATAATCAGATTATGCAGATATTAGAAAATCCTAGCTATGTAAAGCACCTACACTTAGCCATATAAAGCCTTTTTCCCCGTGCAGGACATACATGGCTTCTAAGGTGCAGAGAACAGTCTCGGCCCACACCCGAGGAGTGGGTATTAGTGATCCGCCCGGGGCAGGGCCTCGCTTACGTGTAAGACCTTTAGAGAAACCTATGTGATGAAACGGTACTTAAAAAAGATTGGTTTGGACCAGTAAATCATACTTTGGGGTTCTAGAGTTAGCAGAGCTTAGGTTTAGGTTACTGGACGATATGTGGAGTGACCCACATGCGAAGGACCAGCAGGGTCCCCTCCTGGGTGTGCTCGGGTCCCCCGAGTGGGCACCGTACCTGGATGCCCTTCTCCCACTGGCCCGTGTACTCCTCGTTCGCCGTCAGCCACCTCATCCTGCCTTCCCCGTGGCGCATGTTGTTTTCCCACTGACCTTCGTAGATGTTTCCAGACTTATAACTGGGGGAAAAAAAAATTGAAAATACTCAGTTATGTTATATATAATACTAAGAACACTTTAAAAAAAAAAAAAAAAGACTTTATTTAGGGGCACCTGGGTGGCTCAGTGGGTTAAAGCCTCTGCCTTCGGCTCAGGTCATGATCTCGGGGTTCTGGGATCCAGCCCCGCATTGGGCTCTCTGCTCAGCAGGGAGCCTGCTTCCCCTCCCCCTCTGCCTGCCTCTCTGCCTACTTGTGATCTCTCTCTCTCTCTGTCAAATAAATAAATAAAATATTTAAAAAAATAAAACAAAATAAAAGACTTTATTTATTTATTTGACAGAGAGAGATGACAAGTAGGCAGAGAGGCAGGCAGAGAGAGAGGGAGAAGCAGGCTCCCTGCTGAGCAGAGAGCCCGATGCGGGGCTGGATCCCAGAACCCCGAGATCATGACCTGAGCCGAAGGCAGAGGCTTTAACCCACTGAGCCACCCAGGTGCCCCCATACTAAGAAGACTTTATTTTAAACTTCTCCCCTCAACATCTCTGAAGAAATCCAACCCTTGTGCCCATACGGTCTTCTTAAGTTCAAGAGACAGGCATGTGGTCAGTAGAAATCCTCGTCTTTGGGGTAGGATAAACTACTTTATTAAATCCTCGATCATTTAATAAGGTGAGAAAGTGGATAAGGGCAGGGACTTTAAATCCTTTAAAACTAACTCCCTATGGTATTACAATTAGTTAACATTTTGCCCCCAAATAGTCCAACCCTTAAAATATTTGACTCTAATAGCTCGATCTAAAATCGAGCAAATGGGGGCACCTGGGTGGCTCAGTCAGTTAAGCATCTGCCTCCGGCTCAGGTCATGATCCCCGGGGCCTACAACTGAGTCCCACATCAGGCTCCGTGCTTAGCAGGGAGCCTGCTTCTCTCTCCCTCTCTGCCGCTCCTACTGCTTGTGCTCTCTCCCTCTGTCAAATGAACAAAATCTTTATTAAAAAAAATAAAAATAAAAAAAATACAATCAAGTAAATGTGCCAAGAGTCTTCCAAAAGCATACAATAACAGATATCCATGATTAATACAGAAGACAGTTTCTACCTGCAATAAAGTGAAACTATATTATTAAGCCTCACTTAATATTATGTTTCTCTAAATTTTCCATAGAATATTTTCATCACTGTGGAGATTGCAGTGGGGTGAATTTAAATATTCCACCGTACTTGTATAGAAAATATGTTCCCCGGGATTTCTACACCTTATTTTTTTTTCAAGATTTTATTTATTTATTAGAGAGAGAGAGAGAGAGCATGCGTGAGCGCGGGGAGGGGGGGCAGGGGGAATAGAGGGGGAGAGGGAGAGAGAGAATCTCAAGCAGGCTCCATGCCCAATGCAGAACCTGACGTGGGGCCTGATCCTGCGACCCTAAGACCATGACCCAAGCCGAAATGAAGAGCTGAACACTCGACCGACCGTGCCACCCAGGCACCCCTCTTCACCTTATCTTTAAGTGGCCTAAGTGACAATTATTTGGGCCCCCCCCACTTTTCACCCACACCCCATGTGTAGCAGCGATGATACCTACCATCTGATCCCCCAGCCGTTTTTGATGTTGTTTACCCAGTCCCCCTCGTACCAGGAGGTACCCTCTTGATTGTAATAAATAGAGCCCTAAAACAAATAATATCATTAAAAAAAATCAAGCCTCATAAAACAGATGTTTGTTAAAGGTAAAGATTTAAAAATAAGTAAGTTTAGGGAGCCTAAACCACACAGAAGTCAATGTCGTACTTGGGCAAGACACCTAATCTGCCGTATGTTTCTGTCTTGGAATCAAGATGGCAAGGTAGCCCCCACACAAGAATGAGACATGACAAATCGATTCCTCCCTAATAACAAAGTGTCACATTAAGACACGGAATGACTACATCCATCACATTTATCTATTCGTTATATTTGGTAACTTTAAGGAAGTCCCTAAACAATCCTGTTCTGCTGTTACCTAAAGTGAGTAGTAGCACCTTTCGTACAAGTGTAGGTCTGTCCTCTCCCTCCTCTTTTTTTGAGAGAGAGAGAGAGAGAGGGAGAGAGGGAGAACTTGCTCAAGCAGAGGGGAGTAGAGAAGAGGGAGAGGGAGAGAAGCCCAAGCAGGTTCCATACCCAGCGGGAGCCCAATGCTGGGCTCAATCCCACAACCCGGAGGGGAGGGGAAGAAAAGAAAAGAGAACACAACGGACAGAACGGTCTAGGTGGGAGCAGACCAATGACCGTAAGGGTAGACTGTTTCTTTCCTTACATTTTCCAGAAACACAGCTACAGTGCTTTATCGTCCCTCACAAAAGACAACAACGCCAGGAACAGCAACCTCGCGTAGAAGTGAGTGTGACGGGCATCGCCGGCGAGAGGGTCCGCCGGAAGAGCCACGGTGGGAAACGGTCTGGAGGTTCCTCAAAAGGTTAAACATCCAGTTCCCATACTCTACTCCCAGGTTCATCCGCCAGAACTGGAAGCAAGTACTCAAAGAAACGCTTACACGCGCGTTCAGAGCAGCGCTATTCACAGAAGCCCAAAGACGAAGGGAAGCCGAGTGCCCATCGATGGATGAGCGGATACACAAAATGTGGTCCGTCCATACGCCGGACTATCATTCAGCCACAGAAAGGAATTAAGTACCTACAACACGGATGAATCTCAGAAACATGGGGCTGAGTGGGAGAAGCCACAGAAGGTCCCATACTGCAGAGTTCCATTCCTATGAAACACCCAGAATAAGTAAAGCTGTAGAGACAGAAAGCAGATCGGGGGCCGCTGGGGTGGGGAGTATCTGCTGAGTGGCTCCAGGGTTTTATTTTCTCAAGTGTTGACGACAGAGGTGGAGGTCGCCCAACACTGGGAGTGCCCGAAATGCCACCGAACTGCTCAGGCTCAAACGGTCTGTTTTGTGTCAATTTCCTATCAACAGAAAGTGGATCAACGTTCAGGACAGCCCCCCGCCCACCTCCCACCCTCTGTGTTTGCTCATCCTATCAGTGGACGGGAGTCCCGGGGCTGCCTCACCCACCTTCCCGTGTCTCTTGCCGTGACACCAGTGGCCGATGTAGGACACGGGGTGCGTGCCACACTTGAACATACCAAACCCGTGCCTCACGCCGTGTGTCACTTCTCCTTCGTAGGTGCTGCCATCCGGCCACGTGTACACGCCGTGGTTCATGGGGATGTTCTTCACAAACTCCCCCTAGGGCAAACCGGCCCGGACAGTGAGAGAGCCCAGAAAGCGGGGAGAGACCCCTACTCCGGTGGGCACCCCGAGATGCCTCCTTGGCAGCTGGATCCTATTCCCGCCTCTCCTCCGTGGAGGCAGTGGAGTATCCCCCCACCCCAATCTCCACCCTCCCCCTTCCTGCTCTCCACACCCCATCCTCTCGCACCTCCCCTCCCCTCCCCTGGGCAGAAGCCCCAGCAGATTAAAACAGCCAGAAGCTGTGTGTAGACAAGGCTCCAAGAGGCAAACAGGGGACATGGAAAAGTGCTGGTTTCCGATCCTGCCTTGGGCACGTGCGCGTCTCGGCACCCCCCTCGAAGGAGCCTTACTGCCCTGGCTTCCAGGGTCCTCTCGAGGGGATTCCAGTGACGAGCCAGGTTTGGGGATCAACTGACGGAAACCCTCGCCACCTGTGGTTCCTCAAAATACTCTGCACACACCTCAGCCAACCGCCTGCCCCGTGGACGCCTTCCCGGGAATCGGCACTGCTCGGGGTCGGGACGGCAGCCCTGAGCCAGCGGATTCTCTCCCCGGAACGAGAGCTCGCTGGAGGCAGCAGGCAGCCCTCGGGGAAAAGGGGACAGGGCAGCCTGGCCTGAGCACTGGCCAGATCCCAGGAGGCCAGCTGACCTCCCTAAAGGTACTTCTGTGACAACTCAAGTCCTTCCCGTAAACCCTCCAATCTAGGCTGGTGTGGAAGGGTCTGTGCTACAGAAAGGACTCCCGCCTGCGAGCTGCCAGAAATAAACCGGGGCGCACAGGCCAGAGGGCAGAGTGTGGAAGGGGGACAGTTTCCCTGGGAAACTCAAACCGCCAGATCCCCAGGCTCCCTTGTGCAGCCCCGGGGAGCTGCCCAGCTGGCCCAAACCTGCCTCAATTTCCCTCACTTGGCTGCTACTTGGATATGTGTGTTACAGGCACACGCTTTAAATATTTTCATTTCAGGGGGCGCCTGGGTGACTCGGTGGGTTAGAGCCTCTGCCTTCGGCTCGGGTCAGGATCTCAGGATCCTGGGATCGAGCCCCGCATCGGGCTCTCTGCTCGGCGGGGAGCCTGCTTCCCCCTCTCTCTCTGCCTGCCTCTCTGCCTGCTTGTGATCTCTGTCAAATAAATAAGATCTATAAATGTTTTCATTTTACACCTTACAAACGCCATCACGAGCAGCTCTGCGGTCGCAACGTCCATTGAAAAATGCACATTCCTTTAAACCAGCAAGACGGCTTGAGGGAGACCCACAGCGGAGAATAAAAGCAGCTGGAGCTGGACGGACGGACGGATGCGGTTTGACCTCCACCAAAATAAAGCTTCAGAAGAGAACGTCTAATGAACTACCTGTGCTTGTGAAGGGTGGGAGAGAGGCCAGATACAGAGAACACACAGAGACTTCTAGAACGTACAGATGAAACGGGTAATGATCACTAGGAGCCCATGCGGGAAGGACTCACTTTTCACCTATAGTCTCTGGTTCTGTGGACTTTTTTTTTTTTTAACCCACGTGCTGAATTACTTCCATGAAAGTAGCATGTTTCCTGGTGGGAAGGTGCCCACTGAGTTTCATTAGTTACAGTTTAACACTGTAACATAGTACATGCTTTACCTCATATTTCAGTCCATCGGCCCAGACATAAGTCCCTTGTCCGTGCATGAGTCCTTCTGAAAACGCACCCTTCGAAAGAGAACAACAACAAACCCTTAGGACCGGTCCTTCGTTCTACATAACGCCTGCCACCGTGGCTTCAGTTCTTAGGACGGAGGCTTATTCCCCCCGATTCTACATGAAATGTTTGCCCAAATGCCCCCAAAACGTACACCAAGCAGTCCTATGCAATGCTTAAACGTGAGCTGTGAATTCAGTCCGTATCTTCCTAATTAAGAGGTGAAAAATGCCATCGTTCAGAAGAATTCACACACTCTGGGTCGTGCACATTATAGTGTAAGGATTTTTTAATAATTATTAAAACTAGATAGACCTGGTGAAAACCATTATCCGGATTTTAGCAGCTTTTCCATTTGTAAACTTCATGCTTGTCCGTTTTCCCGTACTGGGATTCGTCAGCGTGGCTGTGTGTGTGTACGGACATATTCATGTACATATACGATCTACAGCTGTCGATATCGTCCGGTTACGATTTAGTGTCTGCTGTTAACATACAGGAACTGGTCACTAACAACTTAGCACAGCTGGACGTCCAAATGCTATCAGAGGCAAGAAGGGTAAGAATACGTCCAGTTCTTCCCTGGGATCACCTGGTTAGAGGCAGGGTGCATGTAGGGGAGGACACACCCTGTGTGAACAGCACCCTAACTCAGTGGTTCTCAGACTCCATCACGGGAATTGGGAACACACAGATTGCTGGGCCCACCCCCGAGATTCTGATGCATCAGCAGGCCTGGGCTGGGGCCTGAAAATCTGCATTTCGAAAAAATCCTCAGGTAATGCTGTCGGTTCCCTGGACTGCGTTTTTCTGGAGAACCGTGGCCCCGACTCACTAGCAAGAAGACACGTTATATCATCAGCCCGGGATTCACATGGGCTCATGACAGACAGGCTGGAACTGAGGAAAATGTGGGGCTGCCAGTGGTTTTCCAACTGTCAGCCGGCTCTCGTTTGTGACTGCGAAACTGATCAGGGTCACAACCGCCAGCGTTTTAACAAACCAGACTAGAAAGGATCATGCCGCCTGCATGTGATAAGGGCAAAGCTTTCACGAAATGTGTGGTTTCATGGTCTATCTTTAGGGGACTGTGATCTAAATACGTGGCAAACCCATGGTCTCAAGACGTGGGGCCTGGGGCCACAGAGTCATTCTGCTGGGTCGGCCTCTCTCACAGTTTAAAGGAGAGCGGTCTGGCCCCACGAGAACGGAAAGGGCGAGGTCAGCGGGCCAGGCTGGAGCTACGGGTGACTAAGCCAAGCACCTCTGGGGCAGTGGGAGCTGACGCCACTTCCTCCACGGCCTGGGAGGACCAAGAACTGGGTGTCGTTCTGAAGGGTTCACGCGGTGGGGCTGCCCTCGGCGCCACGGGGCTCAGAGAGGATTCTCATCAGGACGAATGCGGCCACTCATTCCCAAATGGCAAAGGTCTTCGTGAATATCATTCAACCATAATAATGGCCTTTTTAGGAGTTTTTATGACACAGGAATAAGGGTATGTCATAGGTTTCGTGGGGGGGAAAAAAAAAATCAGGGCACGGAAACCCACGCTCTAGGACCCCAACCACAACAATCTGTTCTTATAAGCACATGTTCCTTTTGTGATGACCGTTATTATCATTAATATAATCATTATTAATGATAGCAAAAAAAACCCACCTCAAAAATATCTAATAATTATGGTACAGTAATGAACAGTAAATCAGAACACTATGCTACGTATAAAATATATATTATATGCTATATAAATACATGTTTATATATTTTATAATTAGATAATACATAAGTAAAATGTACTATAATATAAATAAAATGTATTTTGTATTTATAGAGAGAGAAATGGGAGTTAGTGTTTACGTGGGGACACAGTTTCAGTTTGGGAACATGAAAAGTTCCAGAGAAGGATGGTGGGAAGGGTTCTACTATGACGGCAATGCCGTTAATGCTATTGAACTGTACACTTAAAAATGGTTACAATGGTAAATTTTAGGTACGCTTTACCACAAAATATTTAAGTTATGAAAACCATGCAGCAGTACGGCGAAGTATTCCTAAGTGAAAAAAGACTGAAGTTGTTACCGGCACCTAGAGGCCCACGTGAATGCTGAGGCTTCCGCTCAAGGAATGAAAGGGACACACAGCATACTCAAAATACTTACTGGGAGAGGACGACGACCCTGGGATTTTTCCTCTTCTGTATTTACTTTACTCACCTTAATGTTGTTTGTACAATGAGTAAAGATCAGGAATAGAAAACAACCTAAAATGACAACTTCAGGGCAGCCTGGGAGGCTCAGTTGGTAAAGTGTCTGCCTTCAGCTCAGGTCATGGTCCCAGAGTCCTGGGATCGAGCCCCACATCAGGCTCCTTGCCCA
Organism: Nasua narica; assembly: GCA_028533885.1. Taxonomy (NCBI): domain Eukaryota; kingdom Metazoa; phylum Chordata; class Mammalia; order Carnivora; family Procyonidae; genus Nasua; species Nasua narica. The sequence goes on from CM052805.1 coordinate 29,934,485, forward strand.
GCGGGAAGCCTGCTTCTCTCTCTCCCTCTACCTGCCACTCCCCCTGCTTTGTGCTTTCTCTCTCTCAAACAAATAATCAAATCTTGGGATGGCTGGGTGGCTCAGTTGGTTAAGCGTCTGCCTTCAGCTCAGGTCATGGTCTCAGGGTCCTGGGTGTCTCTCTGACAAATAAAATCTTTAAAAATAAATAAATATCATCTTTTCAAAAAATTGATGACTTCAGTTGTGGGGAGTCATGTTTTTACCTTAGAATAGGTAATCGAAGTAAAATCAGCATTAACTACTTCCAATTTCTTCTGAACAATCAATGGGCTTTGCTGAAGATACAGAGCTAAGACTCTCACAGAACATTCCAACCTTCTTCCCTGCCCATTCCCGAAATATGTCACTCACGTGGTAGGTGCAACCTCCTTGAAAGACTGCAAAGCCTTCTCCCTCATACAGTCCACGGACTTTTTCCCCTTCGTAGCTACAAAGAAATAAAAGCTCAGTGCGATGAGTGGCGTGGGCAAACCTAAGTGACAGCAGGTTAAAGTCATAATTAACATCAGTGAAGAAGTCCAAGTGATCTCTTCATGTTCATTCACTTAGTAAACATTCCCTGAGATGCCACTGTGCCCCTTTCTGAGAACCAGGCTGGCGCCACGAACAAGACTGGAAAGTTCCTGCCTTTCGGAAGCTCCTAACTGAGGAGACTCCGACAGCACACAGGAAACACACAAACAAGGTAATTCCAGATCATGTTCAATTTTTGGAAAAAGACATGATTGGGGAGAGTGGCTGAGAATAAGTAGGAGGCTGCTGTGTACAGGAGTTCAGAGCAGAGGCCTCTTAGAGGACCCGGGAGCTGTACCGAGACCCACAGGTCATGAAACACACAGCCTTATAAAGAATCCTGGGAAGAGGGAACAGCAAGTACAAAGGCCCTGGGGCAGGAGAGAGCCTGACAGTTCAAGTTCAGCCAACAGAGAGGGGGGGAGGCCCACCTGGGGCACAGGACAGAGGGAGGAGAGGAAAGGAGACAGAGGCCCAGGGGCTGCAGGAAAATCCAGAGCTCTAGGAAGAACCTGGAGAAGGTTCTAAGGGGGAGCTGGCCAAGATCAGATTTAGGTCATAAAAAGAGCACTCTGGCTGGCTGCTGTGTGAAGAGATTGTGCGGAGAGCTAATGAGGAGGAAATAGTGAAAGGGGGTAGAGATGGAAGGTGATGGTTTATTCTCGACAGTTTCTGTCTGGGTGATGAAAGAGTTCTGGAAATTGATAATGGTGATGGTTCCACAACAGGGTGAGTATACTTAATGCCTCTGAATTGTACACTCAAAATGGTTAAAAAAAAAAGGAAATTTTACGTGTTTTTTTTTTTAAGCAGTTTCCACGCCTAGGACAGAGCTCAGTGTGGGGCTTGAACTCATGACCCTGAGATCAAGCTATGAGCTGAGATCATGAGGCAGACACTTCACCCACAGAGCCACCCAGGTGCTCCCCATGTGTATTTTACTATGATAATTTTACAAAGTTTTTTGTTTTGTTTTTAAGATATATTTTAGACATGGGGCCAAAAAGGCTTGCTGATGTGCTGGCTTTGGGGAAGAGGGGTCGAGGACAGCATGCAGATTTTGAGTTCAGAAACGGGTGGATAACGTGTGATTTGGGACCTCACTCAGCTCCACACTCTGGGGTAAGTGAGGTGAAAAGCGAAAGGACAGGTGAAAGCTGTGACCAAACTGGGCTTCATCCAAGAATCCAAGGAAGATTCGACGGAGGAACGTCTATAAAAATTCATGACATCAGCAAATCAAAGGAGAAAGACCATAGGTTTATATCAACAAAGGCATTTGAGGGGCCCCTGGGTGGCTCAGCTGGTTGAGCGACTGCCTTCGGCTCAGGTCATGATCCCGGAGTCCCGGGATCGAGTCCCACATCGGGCTCCCAGCTCCATGGGGAGTCCGCTTCTCACTCTGACCTGCTCTCTCTCACTCTCTCTCTTTCCTAATAAATAAATAAATAAATAATCTTTAAAAAAAAAAAAAAAAAGAAAGGCATTTGATAAAATTCAGCAATCATTTCTATAATAATCCAAGGAAACAAACTACCTACCAAACTTCTTTGTGCAGAAGGGATAGCATGTATGATTTTTGTGAGTGAAATAACAAAATCGACTCCTTTAAAATCAGGAACATGACCAGGATGCCTGCTCTTCCCACCAATTATTCATCACTTCATTTGTCAGGAGTATATAGCCCCTCGGTAATGAAAACGAATAAAGAAAATGTCAAAGACTTTTTTTTTTTTAAGTCATAGTAGCTCTGTTCAGTGGTATGGACACTCCCCTCACTCCCAAGATACATACATGTTTCCGGCTGCTCTTGGCCTGGATCCGGACCAGCTCTAGGTCAGGATGTTCAACTCCTCCAATTCCTACATCAAGGCAACCTTAGGCTCCACCTTCCCTGAACTAAGTCAGTCCCCATTGCTGAGAAACTCTGCTGAGTTTCCCAGGAAGAGCCCAGTGTAGAACACGATTATGCACCGACTACGTAGACCATATTTCCTACTTTTTAATATCTTTCTACAGTGCTCAACTGAGAGCTGGCACTGATAATTCATTAATTAACGGCTGCTGACAGAAATTAGTGGCACTTCCATATACCAGTAATAGCAGGAACAATTAAGAAAACAATTCCACTTATAATTGCACCAAAAATAATAAAATATCTAGGAATGAACTCAACCAAGGTGGTGAAAGACCTGGACCCTGAAAACTTACAGTTTTATAAACACAGATGTAAGAAATTGAAGGCGATACAAACAAATGGAAAGACATTCCATGCTCACGGATTGGAAGAAACAACATTGTTAAAATGTTCATACTACCCAAAGCAACCCACGGATTCAATGCAATCCTCATCAAAATGCCAACAGCATTTTTCACAGAACTAGAACAAATAATACTGAGATCTGTATGGAACCACAAAAGATCCTGAGTAGCCAAAACAATCTTGAGAAAAATGAACAAAGCTGGAGGTATCGCAATCCCAGATGTCAAGATATACTACAAAGCCGTAGTAACCAAAACAGTATGGTACTGGGACACAAACACACACACAGATCAATGGAATAAAACAGCCCTGTAAACCCACACTTCTATGATCCATTAATCTAACAAAGGAGGCAAGAATATACAATGGGGATAAGACAGTTTCTCAGGAAATGGTGCTGGGAAAACTGGACAGCAACATGCAAAATAATGAAACGGGGCCACTTCCTTACACCGTACATAAAAATAGACTGAAAATGGATTAACGACCTAAGTGTGAGGTCTTTAAACCTCTTTAAATCTTTAAACCTATAAACCTCCTAGAAGAGATCACAGGCTGTAATTTCTCTGACATCAGCCATAGCAACATTTTTCTAGCTATGACTCCTCAGGCAAGGGAAACAAAAGCAAAAATAAGTTATAGGGTCTACATCAAAATAAAAAGCTTTTGCACAGCAAAGGAAACCACTGACAAAACAAGGCAACCTATCGACTAGGAGAAGATCTTTGCAAATGATAGATCCAATAAGGGGTTAATGTGTAAGATATATAAGGAACTCATACAACTCAATACCAAAGATATAAATGATCCCATTAAAAAACAGCCAGAGGATCTGAATATATTTTTCCAAAGAAGATGTGCAAATGGTCAACAGACACATAAAAAGATGCTCAAAATCACTTGCCATCAGGGAAATGCAAAGCAAAATCACAATGAGATACCACCTTACACCTGTCAGAATGGCTAGACTCGAAAAGACAAGAAACAACAAGGGTCCACGAGGATGAGGAGAAAAGGGAACCCTCGTGCACTGTTGGTGGGAATGTAAATTGGTACAGCCACCATGGAAAACAGTACAGAGGTTCCTCAAAAAATTAAAAATAGAAAACCGTATGATCTAGTCATTCCCCCACTGGATATTTGCCCAAGGAAAACAAAAACACTAATTCGAAAAGATAAATGCAACCCATGTTTATTGCAGCATTATTCACAAAAGCCAAGATTTGGAAGCAACCTAAGCAATCATCCATAAATGAACAGAAGAAGATGATGTGGTACACAGGCAATCGGATATTACCCAGCCATAAATGGGAATGAGATCTCGCCTTTTGCAACCATATGGATGGACCTAGAGCGTATTATAAGTGAAATAAGTCAGAGAAAGACGAACCTGATTTCACTTCTAGGTGGAATCTAAAAAACAAACAAAAGGTAAAAACAGACCCATGAATGCAGCAAACTGATGGCTGTTAGAGCAGAAGGGGGGGTCGGGGGGGCCAGCAAAATGGGTGAAGGGGAGAGAGAGATACAGGCTTCCAGTTACAGTGTGAGGCAGGCGTGGGGATGAAAGGCTCGGCAGAGGGGATATACTCGATGGTGCTGCAATCATGCCGTACGGTGACCGATCGTAGCTACGCTTGTGGGGAGTGCAGCATAACGTCTAGGGTGGCTGAATCACAATGCTGTACATTCAAAACCAATCTAACATCATGTAACTACGCGTTAAGAAATAAAACTAGAAGTGGCCACTGATATCATCCGAATGGTAAATCTTGACTGAGCACCCACGAGGCCTAAGGTCTGGTGTTTGATATTCTTGGCTGTGTCTCTGCTGGGACAGAATATTCCACCTGACAGAGAGGGTGAGACGGGGAGACGAATTACAGCAACCATACACACTAGACATGTATGTAACAGGAAGGAAAAGATGCTATGTATATACGGCGATGCATAATAGAACGAGAGAAGTATGATAAAAGACGTTTTGAGCAAAATTACTTCCCACGGGGCAGCAGCAATGGAAAAGTCTGGACCAGAGGAGCAGGTGGGATGTGGTCATTCAGAAACGAAAGAAACACGCCAGCAAAGCTATCTTTGCAAGCTAAGGTAAAACCAATGGGATGGTGGTGAGAAGCCTCGCTGGGCTCTTGAGTTTCAGAGGAGACAGAAGCTGGGGTCAGAGCATCAGGCTGAGGGGCTTTATGCTGTAGACAATGGAAAGAAATCGAAAGTTTCTAAGAGTGTGGGATCCAGCCTCAAAATGGCTCCCAGAGAGTCCCACCTCCAAGCACTGGCGTGCCCGAGGAAGCCTCGCTCACACTGAGGAGGGCTGAGCTGTGGGGCCACCAGCATGTTACAGAAATGACAGAGAGTGACATCTGAGACTGGTCAAAAAAGACACGTGGCTTCCGCCCTTGCCCTCTCTTGGGTCACTCCCTGGGGAAGCCAGCTGCCCAGGGAGCCGCTCTGAAAGCGTACCCAGCAGCCGGCCAAGCCTTCAGATGATGGCAGTCCAGATTCCCATCTCCGCTGAACCTCCAGACATCCTAACCCAATAGCATCTAGCTAAGCTGCTCCCCGATTCCTGACCCCCATGAACTGTGAGATAATATGGGTCCTCACGATCACGTTCTGGGGTGACCTTACACCAATGCAGGGAGTGACGGAAATGACTAGGAAGGCAGATCTCCAATCTTTAGGAAATGAGGCCAACAGTTCAGTCAGCAGATAACCAAGTGGTGAAGCAAGCATTAGAGAAAAAGGCTAATGAGAGAAGCCTGGAGGAAAGAGAAATACAAAATCACTGGGAAGGAGGAGGACAGCCTGGAGAGGAAGGAATATGGTAACTCCTGCACAGAAGTCAACAGAGATCAACGGAAAAGCCAATGCCTTGAGGAGAAGTAGCAACATGTGGCGGAAGCTTCTATGGGGTGTGTTTTCCCCAGTTAAGAACCTGAGGCTCAGGGCACCTGGGGGGGGCGGGGCTTAGTCAGTTAAGCATCTGCCTTCAGGTCAGGATCTCAGGGTCCTGGGATGGAGTCCTGCATGGGGTTCCCCAGTCAGTGGGGGGTCTGCTTCCCCCCCCCCTTTGTGCCCTTCTCCCCACTCGTGCTCTCTCGCAATCTCTCCCTCTCTCAAATAAATAAAAATTTTTTTAAAAGAATCTGAGGCTCAGAAAATCTCAATGATGGAGCTGATGTCACAGAGCTAAGACTCCAATCCCGATCTCATTTCAAGTCCTGCAGTCTTTGACTTGGGACACCGGGGGGCTTGAAGTCCCGTGGACGATGTCCAGTAGGGAATTAAAAATTTGAACATCAACTTCAGAAGAGAGACCTCTATTTTTATAGTCATCTAAGGCAAGGGCAGGGAAAACCACAAAAAGAGACCGTGGAGAAAGAGAGCAGAGATCAGAGAAAGGGGAACATGGAAGATGCAGCCCATTAAAATCACCTTTCAGGGGAACCCTCCTACACTGTTGGTGGGAATGCGAGCTGGTATAGCCACTCTGGAAAACAGTACAGAGGTTCCCCAAAAAGTTGAAAACAGAGCTACCCTACTACCCAGCAATCGCACTACTGGGTATTTACCCTAAAGATACAAATGTAGTGATCCGAAGGGTCACGTGCACCCAAATGTTTACAGCAGCAATGTCCACAATAGCCCAACTATGGAAAGAACCTAGATGTCCGGGGTGCCTGGGTGGCTCAGTGGGTTAAAGCCTCTGCCTTCCGCTCAGGTCATGATCCCAGAATCCTGGGATCGAGCCCCACATCAGGCTCTCTGCTCAGCAGGGAGCCTGCTTCCCTCTTTCTCTCTGCCTGCCTCTCTGCTTACTTGTGGTCTCTCTGTCAAATAAATAATCTTAAAAAAAAAAAACAACTAGATGTCCATCAACAGATGAATGGGTAAAGAAGATGTGGTGTATATGTTCAATGGAATACTATGCAGCCATCAAGAGAAACGAAATCTTGCCATTTGCAATGACGTGGATGGAACTAGAAGGTACTATGCTAAGCGAAATAAGTCAGCCAGATAAAGACAATTATCATATGATCTCTCTGATATGAAGAATTGGAAAGGCAGGGTGGGGGAGGGAAATGAAATGAGATGAGATCAGGAAGGAGACAAACCATAAGAGACTCCTAAACTCACGAAACAAGCTGAGGGTGGCTGGGGGGTGGGGGGTAGGGATGGGGTGGCTGGGGGATGTACATTGGGGAGGGTATGTGCTATGGTGAGCGCTGTGAAATGTGTAAGCCTGACGATTCACAGACATGTACCCTGGGGCAAATAATACATTATATGTTAATTTAAAAATTCAAATTAAAAAAAATCTTACCTTTCAACTATGAGTTTGGTGAGAATGGGTTCTTCGTAGTGAGTGGCATCTTCATTCTGCTGGTTCTCATGTTTGGACTCTCTTCGGGGCCCCAAGTCGCTGGGCTGCTTTTCCAACGCTGGGACACCACTGGGGGACAGGTCTTGCCTTGCCACACTGCCATCTTGTTTGGCAAACTCTGGGTAATCAGAGAGAGAGGAAGGGGAGCGGGAGGACTTATCCCCCTTTTTGTCCGCTCTTTTCTTTTCTTTCACCATTGTATTTAGAAGTCCTCACGTTCACTTTACTGTTTGTCTCAAAGTGCTGATCAGTTTCACCTGAAACATAAAAATTCCCTCTAAATACTCACAGGTTTCCCTTGTAGTTAAGATTTTAGCTTTGCAACCCAATGTCATGGCAGTTCTCCTCCTAAAGCTTGAAAAATTAAAGCTATCCCGTATCGCCAATTAACAGAAAGATCTCCTCAGTTGTCCCTAAAATTCTTTTTAAAACTGGAACCACCGTGTACCACCTTTTCAAAAAGTGTCCCAGCAAGAAGGTAACCTGATACATGAAAAATGGCCACTTAGTCCCTAAGGTTTTCCATGCTGCCAATCAATACTTTAAAAGCCCATCTCTCAGGGCACCTGGTGGCTCAGTTAAGCACCTGCCTTCAGCTCAGGTCACGATCCCAGCGGACTGAGCCCCGTGTCAGGCTCCCTGCTCAGCTGGGAGCCTGTTCCTCCCTCTCCCTCTGCTGCTTCCCCTCCTTATGCGCTCCTGCTCTCTCTGTCAAGTAAACAAAATCTTAAGATAACATAAAGGCCCATCTCTCAGTCCAGCAGCAGGCAGAGTGCTGAAGAGTTGGATGCGGGTTCCTGCAGGGCGCCTTCCCAGCTCCGTGTTCTTGAGCAGGTGAATCTCCTTCTGCTTCAGATATCAAACAAACAACAGTGCCTCGTCTCACTCTAAGAATTACACGAAACCATGCACCGAACCCCCTACAGTATGGGACAGAGCACATTATCTGTGATGGGGAGATTATCATGTCACTTTCCTGTTTTTGAACTCGAAATCATTGGCTGCCTATTCCCTGTGCTGGACTGAGTGCCTCCCATGCGAGAAAAGGAACTCTGTGATGTGTGCCCAAGGTCAGAGCTGGGGGGTGGGTCCCCAAAGCCATAGTTTTCATGGCCTCCCAAACTGGCCCCATTTAAAGCATCTCAGTTCAATAAGCAGGACACAGAGATGAGTCCTAGGAAGCAGGGCAAGGTCTAGTCCCTCCTCACACCCTGAGGGGTGCTGAGGAAAGGCACCCCACAACCCCACGGCTTAGATGGTACCCTTTGGGCACCCCACCTGCTAGCTCAACCCACCCCTAAGCTTTGCTCTCACCAACAGGACCCTGCTTTCTCTTCCTTCAAAGCCCTACAACTCTTTCCAGCCTCCCACACCACCGCTGAGATATGTCTCCTGAGATGCCCAGGTGAGTCTTTGCTATAGAGAGGCTTTTTCTGGTCTTCTGTTAGTAAAATTTGACCTACGAAAAAGCCAAACCTCGTTTCCCCACTAACTTTGATGCTGCGTTCTGTTCTCCCCCGGCGTGAGGTCGGATTACCGTGATTTATTAAGCAACACAAAAGGAGCGCGCCTTCTCCGAGCCTCGCTTCCTCACCCCCCCCCCCGCCCCCGCCCCGCAGCTCCTGCCCGCCGCACCTGCTCAGGTCCTGCGGGTCGCGTCCGCCTGGCAGAGGAAGAGCCAGAACTGGCCGTCACGTCTGCCGTGGGGCATGCAGGACCACCGACAGGGCGCTCGCCGGACTCCGCACTCCCGGGGGCTCGGCCAGGCCTCTGCGGAGGTGCTGCGCTGAACGCGGGGCGTCGGGACTCGGGCCGCGTCCGGACTCCGGCGGTTCTCCAGGCAACTGCGGCCCCGCCCGCCCCGCCCTTAAAGGGACCGCCGGCTGAGCAGCCGCGGAGCATCAGGGCTCAGGCTTCTGGTCTGGAAGGCCAGGTGGCGATCTGGCGCTGAACGCACCTGGACCCGGTTCTCCCGCTCTGCTAATTGCCTCGTGGCCTCGCAGCCTTTATCTTCACCATAACACAAGAATTCAGGTGGCTTTCCAATGACCTAAACAAAGTACCCCAAACGTAAGTGGCTTAAAGCAACGCAAATTTTATCATCTTAACAATTCTAAGTTAGGAGTCCAATAGGGCTGGTTCCTCCTGGCAGCTCCAGAGAAGAACCTATTTCCTTGCCTTTGCCAGCTTCTAGCGGCGGACTCCCTACATCTTGGGTTATCAGCTGAGAGAGGTTCTCCAACTTTTAAAAGTCCAGGGCTAGATGGGGCGGGGTAATCCACCCAGCCAATCCAGGATACTTGCCCCATTTCAAGACCCCCTCTCCTCAACCACGTCTTGAGAGCCCCCTCTGGCCATTTAGGTCACATAGTCGAGAGTTCTCAGATTAGGACACAGCAGTCCTGGCAGCGGGGACAGGGGTGGCACCTACCAGACCCCAATTCGCAGAGTTCCTGCCATTATCGAACGAGAGCCTGCAGAGGGGCACACAGCTGCACGGCGTCTGACACAATGATTACTTGATTGTCTCATGACACCTGAATTCTAAGTGTGCAAAGGGAAGCTGGGAGGGTGGGCAAGCACAGGGCGGCCGGTCCACACTGGTCACCCACCGTACGCCATCAGCCGTCGGGGTCCACAGAGGGCACTGTGACCTCTGTCTCTGGCTTTCTGGTTCAGAAAGGACGAGATTCCATAAAAAACTATTTGACAACAGTTTCTGGCTTTCTCCAGTAACACACAGGACCAGTAACAAGAACATCCTGCAATTCACGCCCCAAGGAAAGGAAATCACCGCAGCAAGGTTACAGGAAAATCAACCTTTTATTTCCCCTTGCCTAAGACAGTGCTTTGCCCCCGGGGCTGCACCGGGGAAACATTTAAAAATAGTGACCCCAGGCCCCACCTGGGCCATTTTCTTCCAGCTGGGCAGGGACTCCCCCTTGGGTTTTTTCTTTTTTTTAATTTAATGTGCATTAGGACTGAGAACCACTACCTCAAAAGGACTATAATTTTATGAAATTAAACCATTATGAAGTTATTCATATTACGGGCTGAAAGTCGCAGACTGAAACAGCTCAGGCCACAGCAGCAGAGGTCTAAGTGACTTGGGAGGCATTCTTCCTACTTCTGTGACGCGCCCTTGCTGGTACGCGCACACACATTCAAGTGCACAACAAAAAATGTGGCAAACAAAAAACATCGCAAGCAATGGTTCATGTAGTTTGAAAAGGTTCTCGAGATTGCTTCTAAGGATCTGGTCTTTTTTTTTTTTTTTAATAGCAGGTTCGTTTGCAAACAAGAAGTAGCTAGTTTAAAACCCTACATTTGGAAACAGAAAAATCTGCAATAAAATGTATAGTTCTATAAACCGGGAAGCATTGTCAGCTTTGAGAAAGGACATCCAGGTTGGCAATGTGTCTCATGGTCGGCCTTCCGTGGGGACAGTTCCAGGGGTGGTCCATCTCGCCCATGTGGGTAATGAGTTTCTTCATCTCGCTTGTGTTCAGAGCAGTTCCAATCATCACCTGAAGAGGAGACACAGGGATTTAAAGTTGTACTGGTTTTGGTCAGAATAGGGACTCTTCAGTAGTATTTTTCTCTGAAACAAAGATGGACAAGATTACAACTCAAAAACAGCATTCCCCGAGAAATCTTCCTCCAAAGAACCCTACCTACCCTCTACCATCTCAGGCCCCCCCACCTTTTTGGGAAATCCAGCCCCTCCCGCACAGCCACACACCTCGGCCAGAGACGCTGACCACACCTGCCCGGGGGCCAGCCCGTCTCGACGGCTCCACCGCCGCCTCTGTCCCACTGCCCTGACCGGTCACCTCCCTGCGGTCCCCTTCCCGCCGGTCTCCACTCAGCAACCAGCAATTTATTTTATGGGTTTTTTTTTTAATTTTTTATAAGATTTTACTTATTTGAGAGCAAGACAGAGAGAGGGAGCATGAGACCGAGAATGCAAGCAGGGGGTGCAGCAGAGGGAGAAACAGCCCCAATGTGGGGCTCGATTCCAGGACCCAGGGATCATGACCAGACCCAAAGGCAGATACTTAACTGACTGAGCCACCCAGGCGCCCCTATCTTAAGAAGAAAAAGGCAGGTCAGATCACATACATGGCTCCCCTTCTCCGCGCTCGTCTCTTACCTGGATAAGAGCCCACATGCATCACCTGAGTGGGCCCTCACTGGCCTTAGTGCCTGCACCTACAAGCACGCATTCCTCCCTGCCCCGACTCCAGCAGGCCATCTCTTACAGATGGACAATGCAAGCACCTGCCCCAGGACCTTGGCACTGGCTATGCCCTCTGCTCAGGAGACTCCATCCCCAGATACTTGCATGTCTCACCGCCCCTCCCTTCAGGCTCCTGTCCCTGCCTCCTCTCAGGAGCACTCCTTGTCTGTCCCTCTGTGGCCCTCATCCTGCTTTTCTCCATAGCATGTATCTCTATGGGACATACATATGGCAACGAGCAGGGTGTACGACAAACACGGAGAAACTGAGCCCCTGAGAAACAAGGAGAGATGGTGAGAGGTGACAAGCCGGAGCCTATGCGTCCCCTTCCTTCTTCCACGTGCCACACATCGCCCCGCAGGCATGATAGGCAGCAGGGCTCGGCCACGCTGGAGAAGCAAGGCTGGGTATCACCCAGGGGGCTGGGAAGGGGCTGCCTCAGAGGGGCGCTCGGGGGAGCCCAAGGACAGGAGGTCAGCCGGGGAGGTGAAGGAGGGCTTGAGGCGGGAGGAAGGCTGGAGCAGCCATGGACCTGGGAGGTGGCCCGTGTGGCTGCAGCTGAGCGAGCAGACGGCGGAGCTCGGGCCCCTCGGGATACGGCAGAGGGGAGCCACAACGCTCAGCACATGGGAGGAGGCGGAGCCGCTGGCCCGGAGCGCGCACGGGGTCGCATCGAGACTCCGAGACTCGGAGATGCCTGGCTGTCGGCACAGGCCCGTCTGCACTGTCACCTGCCCACCCCGGCGCCACGGCACCAGCTCTAGGTCCTCACTGAACTAAGCGCTGTGGCTGGAGGTCGGACCTGGACCCCGCTCTCTGCTCTAAGTGTCCCCCTCCCTGGAGACACATCATCCGATCCCACAGCTGTAAGGTGCCCCGAGTTTCCTCTCCGGCGCTGACATCTCCCCCCGAGCGCGGATCATCAGTCTGACCGTTTTCAGACATGTCCACTTACAGCTGGCGGGGCCACAGACACAACGCGTCTGGAGCAGCTTTGAGGCCACCTGCCCCCCAGACGCGAGCAAGCCGCTGCCTTCCGCGCCCGCCGTCCCTCCGCGCTGGCACCCGCACCTCGGCCACCACAGCCTCCAGGCAGCACGGGCTCCCGGAGGCCCACCGGGATCGCCGCGCCCCTCGCGGGGCCCCGGGCACCATGCTGGCCCCGTTCCAGTCACCCGGGCAGCCTCGGTCTTGGGTCAGCCCCCTGCCCCCCGGGTCGTCACACCTTGCTCCCCGTTCGGAGTGCTCGTCCCCAAGGGGCTCCATGTCCCTTCCAGGCGTCAGCTCAGATGCCCCCGCCTCGGACAGCCCTTCCGTAGCCGCGGCCTCGGCGGCTCACCCAGGTTTCCGAGGCCACTCCCCAGCCCCACACTGCTCCACCTCCTTTCCTGAACCTATCAGTGTTGGAAGTTGCCACGATTTCTGCTTACATCTTTTCCTCCCCACCAAGCTATAAACTCCACAAGGGTGAGGACCTCATTCTTGGTGAAACCTCGGTGTCCCCGGCACTTGGACGGCACAGGCCACACGGCCTGGCCTCAGGGAGTATCTGATGAAGGAAGGGCGTCCCGGCCGCTCTCAGGGGCCAGGTGATCCCGATGCACTTAATTTACTTTGACATCAGGCCGACCACCATCCCCACATGTCCCGTCCCTGCCATCACCTCCGGGATAGCCCGAGCTGCGGCAGGGGAACAGGGCGCCCCGTGAGGTGCCCGCCGATAGAAGGACTTGCAAAGCCCCGTGCAGTGGCCTTTAGGGCCGGCAGCAGCAACACTCCTCTGCCCACGTTACTCCCCGTCCGCAAACCACTGGCCTGGACAGCCTACTGCACCGGGATGGGCGACAGCCCTAAGAGAGCTGCTCATAGTTACGGGACAGAGACCACAGCCGCATGTGACTTATGGGGCACACGGGCTCACAGAAGCACGATGACCCAGGGCGGTCCCGGCCACTATGCCAGCAGACGAGCGCCCTTTACTTACAGACTTCCGACAGGCTCTGGAGGCAAACATCTGCCTGACCCGGGAGGGCCGGCACATCACCCCGGGACTGTCACTCAGCATAAAGATCAGTTCGTCGATGTCCTGGGGTCCGAAGGTCCAGTTTTTACTAGTTGGCAAGGAAATCAATTTAGCCCTCTCGGTGACGGGAGCTAAGAGAAGAAAATTTGGAGAGGACTCTGTTATTTGAAGAGCACGTCTCCCTCCACTGCTACCTGTGATCGTGAATGCCGGGAGAGAGGGAAGCAGTGACGTGCTTTCTGGGGAACCCTGCCCATCTCTGATGAAATACACAGATCTGCAGAACCTCAAAGACCATCCCCGGTGCCGAAAGGACGCACCTCGTAGTTCTAATAACTCACCCCCTTCGTCAATGACAAAATCAAAGCCGTTTTTCCGGAATATTTCCAGGTTTTCTATGAGAACAGCTTCATTGACAGCCGTTAAGTTGAGAGTCTGGGGTCTGAAAGAACAGAGAGAGGAGATTCAAACCCAATCTCGAAGTCAGACCTTTAGCTACAAACCAGAAAGGAAACTGAACCAGTACGTGCGTCTCCGAATTCCATTCAAAAATGCAACATGAGTAGCAGCGCTTTCTTGAGCCACATGCCTTTCCTGTCACGTAACTGCCTGAGAATTCCCGTTTAATCTTCTTTTATTAAAGTTAAAATGACCACAAAAGCAGCTGGCTTTGCTCAGTCGGCCACGCCACCCCAGCGGCCCCGGGCTTCTCTGAATCGGCTGCTTAAGGACAACAGGAGACCACGAATAAGCCATTTTCCCTCCCACGGCAACGTTACAGGCATCTGAAAGCAGAATAAAGAGCATTCTTTTGCTATCCTGCCCCTTCCGAGCCTGCAGTATTTCTCTCTCCATCTGTCCGAGGCGCAATCCATCCACCTGTGCTCCTGGATTCACCAAGCGCTTAAGAAGACAGATAATGGCTCGGTCTCCATCCTGAGGAGCAAGAGACCAGTGGGGAAGGACACCAGTAATCAATCACTCAAACAAACTATAATTACAAAGCAAGCAGCTGATCAAGAGGATGAGACACTCAGGCCGTAAGAGCAGGGAGCAAATGAGACCGACGTGGAGAGGGGTCAGGGAAGGTGTCTCTGAGGAAGGGGCCTCTGAGCTGAGGGTTGGGGTGGCAGCAGTTATCAGGTAATGGATGGAGGGGTGAGTGCAGGGACAAGCATTCTAGGCAGGGACAAGTGCAAAGGCCCAGGACAGACCACTGATGTTCCCAGAGCCAAACACAAAGACCTACTTTGTTCTTCTTAATGGCCATGTGGGAATCCATGAGGCCTGCCCAGGTTTTGAACAGGAAAGATGGCCAGTGTGCCTTGAGCATGGAGAACAAGACCATACAGGGCCTGGTGGGAAAGGAGGGGCCTATGATCTGTATCCTTGAAATATGGCCCACCTTGGAACCCAAGTGGCCTGTAATTACCTGAGCCAACCTGAAATGCCAGGAATGAGATGTTATTTATATAAGACGGCTGAAAAATAAAAGATCTCTGTGAAAAACGCAGGAATAACCCAGTATGAAAAATAGCTTTTTTTTTAAGATTTTATTTATAGATAGATAGATAAAGAAAAAAAGAAAGAGAAAGAACAGGAGTGGGGGTAGGGGCAGAGGGAGAGAATCCTCAAGCAGACTTCCTGGTGAGCATGGAGCCCAATGCCAGGCTCGATCTTACGACCCTGAGACCACGACCCAAGCCAAAACCAAGAGTCAGACGCTTAACCGACTACGCCACTCAGGTGCCCTGACAAAGTAACCTATTGAATGTCTCTAGTGTTACCATTTACACCTCCTGAAAATAAACAGAATTCACCCACTCCATAGAAAATAGAGTACTCTGTAAATTCAGTGTATTTTCCCCGCTGAGTGACTATTGTAGTTGAACTTTCTTCACGCCAGGATCTACTCTTGTTGGGATCTGAGTGTATTTCTCTATGTCGTTGAATTCCCCAAATAAAAATCCAGGAGCTCTGCTTCTAACTTGGCTGAAGACAGGACTTCTGGTTTACCCGATACACCGCCCCCCCACCCCACCCCCGCCCCACTGCCCTATAAGGCGGTCGGTGTAAAACAGGCTGTTTGGCAAAGGAGAAATACCAAATTCTGCAGTGACTAATCACCGGACCTGACCTCGGCCAGCTAAGGACTAACACCAAGGCGATGCTGCCTTTGTGAACACACGACACACCATAAATTGCCCTTCATCAGGATGATTTTCTGGCCAACCTTAAAAGGTAAAAGGCTTAATACTTAACGCGTAACAGGGCGCCTGGTGGCCCAGTCAGTTAAGCATCTGCCTTAGGCCCGGGTCATGATCCCGGGGTCCGGCGTGGGGCTCCCTGCTCAGCGGGGAGTCTGCGTCTCCCTCTCCCTCCGCCCCTCCCCCCACGCCCACGTGTTCTCTTTCTCTCCCAAATAAAATCTTAAAAAAATATACATTAGCACATTAGCTGTATGAACTTGGGAAAGTTACCTACCCACTGCATTTGTGCACATCCGTGGGGTCACCTGGCAAACGACAACGGGAATAGTAGCCACCTTGTAGGACTGGGAGGAGTAAATGAGTTCATGCGTGTAAATGCGTTTCGACGGGGGTGGCTGGGGGATGGACGCTGGGGAGGGTATGTGCTATGGGGAGTGCTGTGAATTGTGTAAGACTGAGTCACAGACCTGTACCCCGGAAACAAGTAATACGTGATAGGTTAATAAAAAAAAAAAATCTCCCATAGGAATACTTGTGGCTCAAAGACAGAGACACACACATAAGCTCTGAGGTCTTAAACTTTAGGGCTGAAGACAACACTAAGAATTCCGAACAGCAAAACGAACTCACGCTATGAGCCTCTGACCCTGGAGGGCAGTGTGTTGCTGCAGCATCTCAAAGTTGTACTTCTCGTCCGTGGCGTGCTGGTCCACTATGAAGATGTCGGCATTCAGTTTGGTGATTATAAATCCCAAGTTAAACTGACCAATGATCTCCATTTCCGCGAACATTGTTTTACTACGTGTAGAAAATGTTCGTTATGAGACATTAAAATTATAAAACGTTACTTTTCAGAGACTGTAATACAAAACAAACAGTACAAAAACATAAAACAAAGAAAAGCCCTAATAACTCCACTTTCTTTTTTTTTAAGATTTTATTTATTTGAGGGAGAGAGAGAGCACGCAGGCACAAGCAAGGCGAAGAGCAGAAGGAGAGAAAAAGCAGCCTTCCCGCTGAGCAGGGAGCCTGATGCGGGTCTCGATCCCAGTGACCCCGAGATCATGACCTGGGCAGAAGGCAGATGCTTAACCAACTGAGCCACCCAGGTGGCCCTAACAATTCCACCTTCTAAAGATAACATTAGTTACTAGTTCATTCCTCCAGCTCCCAGGGAGGTGTTAGGACTGTTCGTTTGGCATTCCTCCTCCCAGACCCTTGGTCTACACATTGTGTTAAAGAAACAGAAATGGAATCCTAATTCTCCATGCTGTTCTACTCCCATCACTTCACAATGCATCTCAGGCACCTTCTCAGACCCCCACGTGTAGGCTCCTTCGTTCCTTCCCGTGGCGCGCGGGAACTCACTGTGTCAGGTACCATAACTTGTCTGCCAAAGTCTCTACGAAAGGCCATTTCAGCTGTTTCCATTTCAAGTAATACAAAAAAACGCTGCAAGAAGCGTTCGGGGACGTAAATCCGCGCTATTCTGGGGGTATGTCTATACGATAAATCCCTAGATGCGGACGCACATTTATTTTATTTTGAGAGACCCACAGAAGTCTGCACGCCCAGCAGCGGTGCAGGAGACGCCTTTCTACCGACCCCGGGTCTCGGTCCTCCTGGCACCAACGGGTCGTTTCGTGGGCGGCTCTGAAGTGTAAACTCCGTGAGTGACCACCGGTGTCGGCGCAGACGGGAGACACACACAGCACTGATCTTCACAGGGGACGCGGACACGGCCATTCTCCAGCCCACACGACTCCTGGGCATCGGCCATTGGCCCCGTGGCTGCAGGACATGAGACTCCGTCAGAGCCGCCGCGGAAACACGCTGGTCCGCAGATGGCACCTGCAGTGGAGACCCGAGACGGTCCCTTCTTCCGATAAGCGCTCCGGCGCCGCGGTCCCTCCCCCAGCAGAGCAGCCACCTGGGCCCCCGTGGGGCCTGCTCGGGTAGGTGCGTCACCTGTCTAACGGCAACACCTCCGTGCGCCACGGGCTACCAACCTCCCACTTCCTGTGGGCAGGGAGCCGAGCACGGAGCTCAAGTCCAAGGTCAGGACCAAACCAATCCCCAAACCCTGTCTTTGAGGGTGTGTCTCCTGGGACCATTCCTGGTAATGATTCCATGTCAGAGTCCAATCGAGACACAAAAGCCACGCCCGTGATTTGAACAGGGAAACTTCATAACACGGTACGGGAAACTAGTGTAAGGTCATTAACTACTTAGCTAAGAAACACAGGAGTAGGAAACGCCTTGGGAAGAAGCTCCTACCTCCAGGGCTGAGGGAGTGCAACGGAAGAAGAAACTCCCGCAAGAGCAGCGGCCCCCCAGCTTCAGCCCTGCCCCCCATTGGATGAAAATCCGTCTGCTAAGTCTCCTGCAGCAACAGAGTGAGCAACGCTGGGCCTGCTGCTGCCGGCTGCCTTGTAGGAGGACAAGACAAGGACAGCCAAGAAGCAAGGAGAGAAGCCGGGCCCCGGGAGTGTCTTGCGGTGTCCCTCCAGCGCCCCCTACTGACAAAGTCTGGCGGTGACCCGGGAGAAATGCTTAAAACAGTCCATGGTTGCAAAGTAGGCAAAGTACGGTGGATTTGAGCCTAGAGGCAACACACGGTTAAGGGGCACGAAGGCCAACTCCCTGGCTCCCCAGGTAGATTCCCCATGGGAGGAACCTGAACCCGTCCGAAGACTCAGGCAACCTGTCTTTGCAGGTGTATCTCCCACCATGAACTAAAACACAGCAAAACTTTACAACTTGATATATGTAGTTATAACTCAAAATATAAACACAAAAGCTGGTAAACACGACCACAGTACCTTCAATTACTGCCGAATCTTTCAGTCGGCATGTGTCTCAGGAAAAAGCCATCAGCAGAACCATAGCTCAGAACCAAGAGCCGATCCAACAGCTGTGCACTGAAGGCCAGAAGCCAATGCTGGGCCCACCGTGGATCAGGTTTCTCCAAGTGACCAAGTGGGGTACTTGTCAAAAATGCAGATTCCTGGGCCCTGTGCCCACAACCTACCAGATCTGCTAAGCAGAACCTCCCAAGGCTGGCCATAGGTTCTGCTTTCCTACAGGCATCCTCAGTGACTGTTATGTGTACCCAAACGCCAGAATCATGACGACAGGTGATCAATGAATACTTGCTGATTTAAAATCACTATTTTTAGGGGCACCTAGATGGCTCAGTTGGTTAAGCACCCGCCTTTGGCTCGAGACATGACATCAGGGTCCTGGGATTGAGCCCCACATGGGGCTCCCCTGCTGAGCAAGGAGCTTCTCCCTCTCCTCGTCTCCTCCTCCTCTTCCCCTGCTCATGCTCTCTCTCTCAAACAAAATCTTTTTAAAAATCACTATTTTCATTAAAAATTAAATATTTTGATTAAAAATCACTAGTTGATTTCACTGGCTGAGAGGACTGAGAATCCAAAGTAGAAGTATAATCAGTTTTTACTTTGGCCACCTTCCAGGTCTTTCCCCAGCAAGCCCGTGTTCCATGACCGTGTGTGTGCGTGAGCAAGGAGCCTGGTTCGTCACCGCGTCCCTCCGAGTACACAGGACCCAGATCCCACCCAAAGAGGCTCACCTCCACTCACCACACATACTTTAATAAAGGAACTATTTCCTGAAAACCGTTCTCAGTGTAAGCCGCACACTGAGGATAGCAAGGGCATTACGTAATAGTTGCGGTCGAAGAACTGACTGTCAAAATTAGGCAAAGCCTAGTGGGCCAGACAAAAAGTGCCAAAAAATTTCAATGCACTGTGTACAAGACACAGCACGTCTCAGTACCTGCTCAGACAAAGCAATGTTCAAAAAGATAAAAGTTGCGTATTTTGAGAGAATGCATCGTTTTTAGAAGTCACAACATTGTATGTGATTATTCTCAACAAAGTGGTGGTGACCAGTGTTTTCTATTATCAGTACTAGTAATTTTCTGTAAACTGACTCCCTTTATTACTCAGCCCTACGTGAGGCAATCTTCTGGAAATTACAAGTTTGATAATGCATTGTAATTTCTGATAATAAAGCAATAGTGGGGGACACCTGGGTGGTTCAGTTAGTTAAGCCTCTGCCTTCGGCTCAGGTCATGATCCCAGGGTCCTGGGATCGAGTCCCGCATCCGGCTCCTTGCTCAGCGGAGAGCCTGCTTCTCCCTCTGTCTGCCTCTCCCCTGTTTGTGTGCACGCATGCACTGACAAATAAAGAAAATCTTTTTAAAATAATAACAAATAAATAAAGTAAAAATTTTTTAAAACTAAGTCAGTAACAAGAAATAGCAATGTCTCCGAAAACCACCATGAATTCAGTGCAGGGAGGAGCTGCTGTGAGCTGGAAACCTTCACCAAGAGGAAGGAGGTTGGGGTCAAGGAGGCACGGATTCATATGGACCGATGGAAAGGATATGCTAAGAGAATCTAAGGAAACAATTTTTGAAAGGTTTCACGGAGAAAGAGAAAAGAAAATTAAATTTTAATTTAATTTAAAAGAAGTTAATTTGCTGCACAAGAGAGGCAATGAAAAGGTGGTGGTGGATGGAAAAATGATCACCAAGGACAGACTTGTGAGGTTAATTAACGACCAATCCGTGCAGTGGAGACGGACTCCAAAATTAGAATCTTCGAGGAGCACCAAGAAGGCAGAGAGAAAGGGAGCCGGGAGAGGAAGACAGAGGAGCTCAGGCAAGTCTGACGTGGGGATGCACCAGGTCTGTGGTGCGGGGAAGGCCCCCAGGTAGGTCCATCTGTCCGGCAGCCAAAGGACCAGACCCTGGCGCCGAGGCGGGCCACACCTGCGCCCTAAGCCAGGCGAGGAGAGCGGGCGGAGCAGAAGACAGCCAGGGCAGCAAAAGCAGAGCCTGGAAGGATTAGCCTTGTCCCCTCGCCGCAGCTCACAGACACGAGCACAAATGTTCCTAAGGAAGAACTTTACCTTATCTCCTTTCTTAGTTCATCCTCTGCGGCCTGGTTTTCTCCGGGACAAATCTTGGCCCTGAACTTCCTACACTTCTGTGCGCCTTCTCTCGGCTGTTCTTGCTGCTGCAGCTGCTTTATTCGTTGAGCTAAAGAGCGCATAGAAAAGACCAGGGGCACTATTTTCTTGTGGATCTTAACCGCCACGTCAACCTGAGACACTGACGAGGTCTGAGTCTTCACCAACCCTTGGCGGGCGTCAGAACTGGGAGGGATTCCATCTTTCTTAAAACGCTTTGCGTTTGAGGAGGACAGGTCGGCGGGCCGAGGCAACACTCTACGTGTCCGACCGGCACCCTCTTGGTCGAGATGGCCTTCGGGGTCTGCAGAGCGATGGTCGGTCTCAGGTGAGTCCTCCCGAGACTCCACGCTTCCTTGGGAAAACTCTGTGCTGGCATGACGGCCCGCTTCTGGGGCGCCTAGCCCATCCTCCCGGCCGCCTGACGGGCAGCCGTGCCCCGAGTCCTGCTCCGTGATCCCTCTGTCCCTGGGCTCACAGGAGCCCTTATCTGAACGCATCACCTCCTCCTGGGGGTGGCACGAGTCTGTGCCAGGGATGGGCCTCCGGGCGCAGGGGGGGCCCGAAGCTCCAGGAAGCTGTTCGTATCTCTTCTGTCTCGGGGACACTCGCTGCGGTTCAGGGGTCTTCGGGCCCGGAGGCCTGCTTGCCGCTGTGTGCCGAAGAGAGAAGGTCTCTCTCAGTCTGGAAATGGTCACTGCCCTTCTCTCTTCTCCTCCGGTCCTTAACAAAGCAGGACCATCCTGCTTTTCTGGCTGAGGCTTGTCTGTTTCTGCCGAGTGCATTTTTATTAGGTGACCTGAGCAGACACGAATAGAGAAGAGTATCAGGGGCGGCACGGAAATGGAATCAGAAGATGTTTCCGCTTGGACAGGCCCTTCACAAAAACACGGATCCAAAGGGCTGATCAAACAAACTCCTGAATCTAACCAAGCCAGCCCCGCTGCCGCCATTGGAAACGGTACCCACGCCCGCCGAAGCCACAGACTGGGGTGTTCTCGGCCCTCTGAGTCGCGACAGCCCAATCCTGGAAATGACACGGCTGTCCACAATCAAATCGTAGCACATAAACACAAGGGAATGCCACCCAGCAAAAAGAAAGAACACATCGGGTGCCCCACGAGACATGAGGGAGTCTCACGAGATACCGAGAGAAGACAACAAATCCTAAAAAAGCCTACGTACTAGGTGGCTTCAAATTAAAAGCAGGTAAAACAAATCTGTGGTGTCAAAAGTCAGGAAAACGGTCACCACTGGGGGACAGAGTAAGAAAAGGGGTCCCAGAGTGGTTTAGGGGTGCCATTTCTTGACCTCAGGGCTCACAAACTTATATGTGTTTCTGTATTCAGTCAAATGGCTGAAAAGGGACATTGGTTCAACTGTGCCTCAGGATGCCCTGATATTCTAGCAAGTTCTCTTTATAGGGTAGCCTCTGGCAAAGTGTGAGTGGCCTCAGAGATGCCACTCTGGCCCGTTCCACAAAGATGGATATGCCGCTGACCATCGTTCGCCCCCTCCCCATGCACACTTGCATCCGTAGCACCCCACGAGAGCAAGCAGGGCACATGGGGGCTCCGGGCGTCCAAATCAAAGTTCCGCCACTCGACTGTCCAAGTTTCTGTGCACCTGCCCCACCCCAGCCCTCAGGAGCTTCACCTCCACGTTATTCGGAGCCAGCCGCTATCTTACAAAGCGACCTCTCCCCACGCCTGGGGTGTTAGGGAATGCGGGACAGAGCTGCTCTGTACCCCCACCCCTCCCATTTCCTCTCACCGGGAGCAATACTCATCCGTCACCTTAGCTTTCCACCAAACCCTAGTTTCAGCTCCCTCCCCAGCTCCGGTCGTCCTCCTACTCGGAGGACACAACGAGGGGCACCTGCCACCTCCCGCTCCGCGCATGTGAACACGGAGACTAGGGCAGGCTGGTCTGCAGAAGACACGATGTGCCCCAAGGAGCAGATCTGGCCATCAGGGGAGGTCGTGACCAACTCTTCCCTCCGCCAAGGAGGGCAGCCGGGACTCAACTCTGGTCCCCCTCCCTGATGTCCCAGCTGCACGTGGTTTGGATAAAAAACAATCAAACTTTTGGGGCGCCTGGCTGGCTCAGTGGATTAAAGCCTCTGCCTTCGGCTCAGGTCATGATCTCAGGGTCCTGGGATTGAGCCCTGCATCGGGCTCTCTGCTCAGCAGGGAGCCTGCTTCCCCCTCTCCCTCTGCCTGCCTCTCTACTTGTGATCTCTCTCTGTCAAATAAATAAATAAAATCTTAAAAAAAAAAAAAAACTGTAAACAGACGACTGATCACATATGACCAGGCAGTATGATAATAACTGTGCCCCTTACTATTACAGACGTCGGATCAGCTTTGATGGCGACGCTCATTCCAACATGGCACTCAGTGAAGAAAGCAGGGGGCTGACGTGTGGGAAAATGGCAGAGTGAGGGCCCCAGGAATTCCCTACTCCATCAAAGAACTGAGAAAATGGGCAAAAGGGGCCTGTATCAGTTTTCGGAACTCTGGAAATGAACAAAAGGCTCGCAGCTCGCAGGAGCATTGATTAAAGAGAGACGGTTGAGTCTTGGGAGAGTGCATCATCCCTGGGTCTGCCCCATGTGCCCGCCATTTCTCTCGTCCATCGGATTTCCTCACATCTGTAGCCCTACACTGTCTAAAAGAGATTTCGTTCCATGTCCAAAAAAACTATCCTCCAACAACAAATAAGGAAAAGCATCTCAACAGCTGTGAGTTTTAGAAGCTGTCCTTATACCCGTATTTCTCTCACCTTCCATATCCAACAATGGCTGCTGAGAGACATTGAGTTTGTTGATGTCGCTGTCGAACATTCCTACCAAAGATGTCTTTAAAACTGCCAACAGAAGCTTCTCCTCTTGCAGTAAAATTTGCCTTTTATCTGGAGTGACATTGATATCAACACATTCTAAGGCAAAAAAAAAAAAGATATTTCTTGTGTTTAAAATCACCTTTAACAACAGAAATTTCCCATCTATTTTTTTTCACTTGCACTTACCGAAAATACTGTTTTTTTTAAAAGATTTTATTTATTTGAGAGAGAGAGAGAGAATGAGCAGAGGGAAGGGCAGAGGGAGAGGGAGAAGCAGGCTCCCCGCTGAGCAGGAAGCCTGACACGGGGCTTGGTACTTCGACCCCAGGATCACGACCAGAGCCGAAGGCAGATGGTTAACCCACTGAGCCATCCAGGCACCTCATTAAAAACACTGCAGTGTCCAAATTAATATTCATAAACTATAACATTAATCCTTTCAAATAAACAAGAAAATGATGAACCATTTATTAAATGGATGGAATATCCAAGTACTCAAATGGGTAATTTGCAAAAAAAAAAGCAAATGAACACATGAAAACATACAATAGAAAACTATAAGCCAAATGAGGTCCTTCTATCACCAACTGAGTTTGATTAAAAATGATACTACCCAGTACCCCCCTGGTAGATGTGTGAATGAGTACAGCACAATCACAGTCCTGGACACGGTAATTCTAGCTCTAGAAATGTATCTTAACAAAATTACCAAAGTTACAGATAACAATTTAATTACAAGGATAGTATTTAAATTTCTAAAAACTGGAGACAGTTTAAACAAGGCTAAAAATTAAAAAGTTCAAGATTCTGGGCACCTTGGTGGCTCAGTCACTCAAGCGTCCCAACTCCTGGATTCTGTCCAGGTCACAATCTCAGGGTCAGGGGATCGAGACCCATGTTGGGGGGGGGGGGGGCGGTCCTGCGCTCAGCAGGGAGTCTGCTTAGATATTCTCTCCTTCTGCCCCTTATCCCTTGGTTGCACACGCATGTGCACACTCTCCCTCTCTCAAATAAATATATCTTTAAAAAACAAGTTTAAGATACATCAGTACATTGGAATATAATGAATGTAGCTACTAAAATCATGTTTCCGAATAATTTTTAATGACACGGAAAAAAGAAAACATTCATGTCTAAAGATAAAGAGCTTGATACAAACTTACTCAAAATTATTTTCTCCCTGCAAAGGATATGAGCAGGTATATACATCATTATCTATTTTTTTAAGGTGTGCACCATATCTCTAAGTGCCTAGAAAAAATACTAGGTAACAATAAACCATAATTTTCCCAATCGGAAGAAAAATATGCATCATTTTTAAAATCAGGGAGAACATTTAGCTCGCCTTCTCCCTTGGGTGCCAGGAAAAAGTCACATTTTTCTGATAATACAAGTAACCTGGTTTCAAGCAGAAAGCAGGAAAGCCTGTATAAAAAATAAGTCTGTAACATTAAAAGTCTCCATGTTCAAAAAAAAAAAAATACATTATCAGTAAGTATTGCTAGTCATATCAGGGCTTTATAATTTCTTTTTATTCTTTTCGGGGTAAGTCACCAATGTGACAGAGAACTCAGTGGAACTTACCTGAATCAACAGAAATGTTAAGAACAACAAATGGATACTGATGTCGATTATACATGTGATAGACCTCGTTCACGAGTCTGGACACCTACATACAAAACAAAGATTAAAAAAGAATGCTTTTTCCCCAGCATGCTGTTCTAACTGGAGGGACGTATTTTAACAGCTTCATTGAGGCAGAGTGGGCCCGCAATAAACTACACGTATTCAAAGTATACAGTTTGAGAAGTTTACAGTCAAGGTCAGTAAGATTATAATCAAGACCATCAATATATCCATGGCTCAAAAAGGTTTCCTCGTACCCCTCAAAGCGATATTTTTAATCATCAACCCCTAAACCGGAATCTTTTTTCAATCCAAAGATGCTTTTGAAGAAATATCAAAAGATAAAAGTGCAGCCTATTTATTTATTTATTGGTTATGGTATTTTAACTCCAGTGTCATTAATATGCTGCAAGTGTAGTTTAAATGCTCATAAGGGGCGCCTGGGTGGCTCAGTGGTTAAGCGTCTGCCTTAGGCAGGTCATGATACCGGGGTCCTGCGGTCCTGGGATCAAGCCCCGCATCGGGCTCCCTGTTAGCCGGGAAGCCTGCTTCTCCCTCTCCCACTCCCCCTGCCTGTGTTCTCTCTCTCGTTGTGTCTCTCTGCGTCAAATAAGTAAGTAAGTAAGTAAATAAATAAATAAATAAAATCTTCAAAATAAATAAATGCTCATTAAACACACGCTAATGTACACAACTATGCATTTACATGACAATAATGCCATTATTAAACAGGGTCAAACTATAAAAATCACACCAGCTACGGTCCAGTGGAAAATGCAGAGGCTGAACTAAAGATGCAAAATCAAAACTGAGCCATTAAAACCCATGTAACCCTATCAGGATGACCAGCTTCGGTGTGAGGCAGAAGGTACCGGGCCCTTATTTTCCTGGAAAATGGACAGGAGAAAACACAAAGTTTATGCTCGTGTCTTAACTAAAAAGTCCACATGACAGTGAATGTTCTGAGATGTTTACTTTCTACAAATAGTGGTACTTTCTATGGTAATAAATATGTGGGTTATCGGAGAGTGTACACACATATACACACGCATAAATGAAATGGCCGTGTAGACTTCTTTAAATGGCTGAAATAAGATAATTTAAAGCCATGTTTCTGAGTCGAAGTCCTACATTGCATGTAAATTGCCTGTGTCAGGAGACCCTCTTAGATAATGAATAAAACTGAAAGTTAAAAACAAAAGGAAAAAACTAACACAAAAAAATCTTTAAATACCTTTGCTGGGTCACAGGGCCGCCCATTGATGAAGAAAAACTGTCTGTCTGTTGAACTTCTTCCGACACCGTGAGCGCAGTGAGAGATGAAGCCTGAGACACTGTTCAATGTTCATACGGTAAAGGCAGGATTCCAGAATGAAAAGGGTTAGTGACACATCAGAGGGTACATTCTTAGAGTAAAAACAAAATAAAGATAGAATACATGGTGGCGTGCTAAGTATTAACATTTCAGTTAATGCATATCTGTGTTCCATTCTGATGAATCATAAAAAGAACACAGACCTTCTGGAACGTTCTACAGCTCCTGCGGTCAACAAATCCACTATGGGCAATGCAGTGGGTTCAAAATGGATTTGCTTCAGCTGTCCTCTCACGCTTGCCCTATTAAATTCTTGGCCTCCATGAAAGGAGTGAATTTCACCTCAGACTCATATTCTGGAACCTTCCAGCTGATCCCAGTGGCTATCCGAGGAGAACAAGTCCAACTACTTGTATTCATGATTTCTGCCCACATTCCCTGCCCTTTAAAAATCTGCTCTCCAGGGGCGCCTGGGTGGCTCAGTTGGTTGGGCGACTGCCTTTGGCTCAGGTCATGATCCCGGAGTCCCGGGATCGAGTCCCATGTCGGACTCCCGGCTCTGCGGGAGGTCTGCTTCTCCCTCTGACCTTCTCCCCTCTCATTCTCAGTCTCTCTCTCTCTAATAAATAAATAAAAAATCTTTAAAAAAAAAAAAAAACTGCTCTCCATCAGCAAACTCCTGTCTACTAAGGTGTTGTGAAAGTGCTTAATCTACTTGTGAACTACCTCAGGCATATGTGCACTTCTATAAGAACAACATGTCCACATAAAGAAATGAGTCCCTAGAATGCCTGGGTGGCTCAGTCAGTTAAGTGTCTGCCTTCGGCTCAGGTCATGATCTCAGGGTCCTCAGATTGAGATCTCAAGACCTCAGGGTCCTCAGATTGAGAGCTGCTCACTCTCTCTCTCTCAAATAAATAAATAAAATCTTTAAAAAAAAATGAGTCCCCGCCTTTCACTTCAGGCATATAAGCCACAGGCAAGTGGTGGGAAAGTAAGCAACATGGGCTTTGTCCCACCGCCAATCCCAAGTAGGGAAAATGCCAATTTTTCTCACAGTAAAAGTAATGATGCTGGACAAGATGCTGGGTGAGGCATGAACTACAGGGAATAGCCTCTTACTACGCTCTGCCAAATTCCTGTAAAACGTAACATGTACGTAAATTAAAAGTTACTCTAATGGGTCACTAAACAAGAGACTTTACTACAAAGGCGAATTCAACAGGAAACTCCCTAAAATGCACCGGGGACCCAGAATATTAAACAATTGAAGTAACAGACCCCTTTACAGAAATATTCTTTCTGGGGCGCCTGGGTGGCTCAGTCGGTTAAGCGTCTGCCTTTGGCTCAGGTCATGATCCCAGGACCCTGTGATGGAGCCCCACATGGGGCTCCCTGCTCAGCAGGAAGCCTGCTTCTCCCTCTCCCACCTGATTGTGCTCTCTCTCGCTCGAATAAATAAATAAATAAAACCTTTCTCTCTCTCAAATAAATAAAACCTTTAAAAATAAATAAAATAAGTTTTAAAATTAAAAAAAAAAAAAAAAAACTACAAGCCTTAAAATCACTATCTTTAAAAACAAAGTGCTCTGGAGAAAACGTTTGATTGCACTCCCCGCCCCCAATCTACTCACTGAAAGAGGGTGTGCAGCGCATCAGCTGGGCTCAGCCCGAACTCCTCACAAACCGAGTCGCTAGGGGGCAGCTGAACAAAGGGAATGAGGCTTTGCAGCTGAAAGAAAGCAAGAGTCACAATTAATTCCTAACAAAAACAGGAGGAACCTAACTTCAGAAAGGGAGAACCGGGCTTTGTGTGTTTTCTTTTCCTGGTCAGGCCACTCACATTAAGAACACAGAGTGCTCTCCCTCCCTCAAAGAGTGATTTTTTTTTTTTAATTAGAAGGATGAATTGCTTGGGCTCGTCCTTATCCATAATGAATACGTTGCCCACAAGGTATTTTTTCAGGTGGAGAGTAAAAGGAGGTTTTTTTTTTCCTCTGGAAGAATAAAGTAAAACAATCTTTCAGCCTTCAACATTAATTTTTGTGATAAGGACCTAATTCAAAAATCAATTATCAGGGGCACCCGGCGGGCTCAGTCTGTGGAGTGTGTGACTCTCGACCTCGGGGTTGTTAAGTTCGAGCCCCACGCTGGGTGCAGAGCTTACTTAAAAAATAAAAATCCTTAAAAAAGGAAAATCAATGACTGTATTTTATTCTCTATTCTTTGGAAAGGACAATGGAAAGCAGCCCCAACTATGGGAGCAATAGAATGTTTCTGAAATATTTGGTCACCACTACCTGTTTCTGCCCAAACACCGAGGCAATATTTTCCTTTATGCTGGCGCTCCCACCGGTGCCGACCACTGGCTGCCGTCTCCCTTGTCCGACCTGATTGCTGCAACTGACACGGACGCCCGCCGAAATGATGCAGTAGGCGTGGAAGACCTGGACCATTTTGGCGTACTCCTGGGTGAAAAAAACGCGAATGCGAGACTCCCCATTACTTTAATCCTACAAGAATTACGGGATTCAAGTTAAAACATCCAACTCGAGGTTCTCATGCACAAATAAGGCAGATTATTCATGACAGAATGAACCATGACCCAACTCCCGCGTCTACCTCTGTACGTGGTGTAAAAGAAAACTCCAGGCTCCCGTTGCTAGCCACGTTTCTCTCGTGCCTACACGGTCCATGCCCACTGCTATAACTTTATTTTTATTATTTTTTTAGATTTTCTTTATTTATTTGACAGAGAGATCACAAGTAGGCAGAGAGGCAGGCAGAGAGAGGAGGAAGCAGGCTCCCCACCGAGCAGAGAGCCCGATGTGGGGCTTGATCCCAGGACCCTGAGATCATGACCTGAGCTGAAGGCAGAGGCTTTAACCCACTGAGCCACCCAGGCGCCCCACGTTATTTTTATTTCTATTTTTTTTTTTTCTTAGAAAGAAAGCATGAGTGGGGAGGGATGAGGGGGAGGAGCAGAGGGAGGGAGAGAATCTCAAGAAGACTCTCTGCTGAGCGTGGAGCCCGGCACCGGGGTCGATCCCACAACCCTGAGGTCATGACCTGAGCCGAAATGAACAGTCGGATGCTCACATGACTGAGCCCCCCAGGGGCCCCCACGCCTACTGCTATAAATATCAAAAAGGGCATTCCCTTCAACCCTGTAATCCTTCCTCCAGCAATTTATTCTTATAGAAAGACTGGCACAATCAAAGATATATTACAAAAATGTTCACCGGAACAAGCCATAACTGTGAAAAATTAAAAAGAACCTAAGCAACCATTAACAAGGAGCTAATTATGGAACATCCATATCATGGCAGAATGATAAAGAATAAAGCAATGAGTCAGCCAAAAAAGATACCTACAATATATAATATGATCCTAACTGTTAAGAAAAAAATCAAGGGGCGCCTGGGTGGCTCAGTGAGTTAAGCCTCTGCCTTCGGCTCAGGTCATGATCTCAGGGTCCTGGGAATGAGCCCTGCATCGGGCTCTCTGCTTGGCAGGAAGCCTGCTTCCTCCTCTCTGCCTGCCTCTCTGCCTACTTGTGATCTCTCTCTCTGTCAAATAAATAAATAAATCTTTAAAAAAAAAAAAGAAAATATATATATATATACAAAACAGAAAAGCACAAGAAAGACAAAAAAGAGCACACATAATTGCACATTGCAGGATAACCACTGGTGACAATCACTCGTCTTCACTTCCAGCCTTCTTTCTATGCATTTTAGGCCCATTGCTTTGGTTTTATAAAACTGTAATCAGGGCGCCTAGGTGGCTCAATGGGTTAAAGCCTCTGCTTTCGGCTCAGGTCATTATCTCAGGGTCCTGGGATCCAGCCCCACATCGGGCTCTCTGCTCAGCGGGGTGCCTGCTTCCCCCTCTCTCTGCCTGCCTCTTTGCCTACTTGTGATCTCTCTCTCTCTGTGTCAAATAAATAAATAAAATCTTTAAAAAACTGTAATCATATGAAGTATAATTATATATATACATTTATGCACAGTTTTTAACTCCTTTTTTTTAACGATTTTATTTATTTATTTGAGACAGAGAAAGTGAGAGAGAGCATGAGAGGAGAGAAGTCAGAGGGAGATGCAGACTCCCTATGGAGCTGGGAGCCCGACGCGGGACTTGATCCCGAAACTCCAGGATCATGACCTGAGCTGAAAGCAGTCACCCAACCAACTGAGCCACCAAGGCGCCCTTAACTGCTTTTTTAAAAAACATTTTATTTATTTATTTGTCAGAGAGAGAGACAGAACTTAAGCAGGGGGAGCAGCAGGCGGAGGGAGAAGCAGGCTTCTCACTGAGCAGGGAGCCTGATGTGGGACTCGATCCTTGGACCCTGGGGTCACGTCCTGAGCCAAAGGTTGCAATAATTCATTTTTTAGGAAACCAAGAAAAATAATCTTATTAAAGACTACAGATATGGGACGCCTGGGTGGCTCAGTTGGTTGAGCAGCTGCCTTTGGCTCAGGTCATGATCCCAGCGTCCTGGGATCGAGTCCCGCATCGGGCTCCTTGCTCGGCAGGGAGCCTGTTCCTCTCTCTCTGCCTCTGCCTGCCTCTCTGCCTGCTTGTGTTCTCTCTCTGTTAAATGAATAAATAAAAAAAAATCTTTAAAAAAAAAAAAAGACTACAGATAGGGGGCACTTGGGTGGCTCAGTCAGTTGGGCATCCAACTCTTGATTTCGGCTCAGGTTGTGATCTCAGGGTTGTAAGATCGAGCCCCGCAACGGTCTCCACACTCAGCACAGAGTGTGCTTGAGATTCTCTCTCTCCCTCTCCTTCCGCCCCTCCCCTGCTCGTGTGCACATGCTCTTTTTCTCTAAATAAAATCTTTAATAAAAACAAACAAAACTACAGATAAGATAAAAAAACGTTACTTCTTAAAGAACTCATTCCCATGTTAGAACACTTAATAAATATGCTTTGATGATTTTTTTTTTTTTTCAAGAAAAAAAAGGGGGAGGGGAGTAACTCAACCTAAAGTTCAGGCTTTCGTGGGAAAAGGCAAACCAAGCACTTTATAAAAAAATTCAGGGAAGAGAATTCACTGAAGAGTTAACTTCAGTTTAGTTTTGTGCACATTATGCCGCCGAGGCTCCGGGAGGGAAGCTGGGGTTCTGGATTGACTGTACCTTCTTAATATTCCTTTGAAACTCCTTATGGCGCACTGGAAGTGTGTAAAACAGCTGCTGCACACTGACGGTCGTCCCTCTGGGGCGTGGGTGGGGGGTTTTCTGGACAATCTTCCCGTTGTGATCAAACACCAGTCGAGTCCCGACCTTCGCGGATGTGTGGCAGGTAGAAATAGTCACATCGCTGTGAGAGAGAGCAGGCGCCACGGGGTCAGAAACTCACACGTGCTGCACATCACACGCTTATTTTTCTTACTTCCGTTCTCTAAAACCCCTCCTGAAAAAAATGCCGATCCCTCTGAGATCATCCAAGAAAGTTTCTATGAGTGAGGAGTCATCGCGGAATCTAAGGCTTCGCACCTAACAGACAGTGAGACAGAGAGTTCCGTAAATGCTCTGTTTTGATCAAAGCTTCGATATGTGTTTTTTGGTTAAACTTCAAAATAAAAGATCTCGGGGCGCCTGTGTGGCGCAGTTGGTTAAGCAACTGCCTTCGGCTCAGGTCATGATCCCGGAGTCCCGGGATCAAGTCCCACATCGGGCTCCCAGCTCCATGGGGAGTCCGCGTCTCACTCTGACCTTCTCCCCTCTCATGCTCTCTCTCACTCTCTCTCTTTCCTAATAAATAAAATCTTTAAAATAAATAAATAAATAAAAGATCTCAAAGCTTACATATTAACAAATAAAGATGTAGTTCTCAGTTTCAGTCCTACTGTTCTAACACAATTTTTAACAAGGATCGAAAAAATATTATGGTTCCGATGTATAAATAAGTATTCATATAAATTTAGAATCCGTTATACATAATAAGAACTTTGGTTAAATTTTTTCCCTGAACGTTTAAATAAATTAAAACCAACATGTCTGTAACTTATAGTCTCTGTGCTGTTTTAACACTGAGAAGGGCAACAATTTTTTGACAGCACTATTTACTTCGTTTCATTGCTTACATTTCAGAAGTATTACCACTTAGATTGGTAGTAAGATAGAACAGAACATGGAAGTTAGAAGTTGAGGCCTTCAGGATAGAAAAGTATAAGCAGTGATTTTCATCCATACATTTTCATTTTCAGAGAGATTTTTTATAAGGGGTCAAGTTAGGAGACAAAAATATTCTATCACCTCAGTGCACAAAGTGAGCTCAGAGCTTCTCCCCGAAAGCCAAAAGTTTCAACCTGAGTTAGGTCAGCAAAGTCTTGAATCTTAGAAGTGTGATGTTTCAGAGCTGAAAGAGAGGTGTGCAGTAAGACCCAAGACATCTCGAGTGATACACCACTGAATATTCACAATACCTACTAAAGCAACTGGTTTCTAAAAAGTCATTTTTGTGTTTCCGAAGACAGTGTGACTCAAAGTTTTTGGAACATTTTGCCCAAATATTTTAAAACAGGATGAGAAAAATTCAACTTACTTAAGCCTTCAAAGTTGTCTTCTTCTACTCCACATCCATTGTCTGAAACTTCAATGAGATCCACCCCATAGTCTTTAAGCCTTAGATCTGAAAAGTTCAACATATTCATTTCTCAAAGAACTAACCCATCAAAAACCTTTATACTGACATGATTTATAACTCACCTAACACAAAGGTGAGTCATAACACTACTCATTTAAATGTATTATTGTCATGTGGCCTTTTTTTAAAGGCCCTCTTGGCAAATTATTAAACCAGGTAAAATAGTTTTATTTTTTTCCTTTCCTTCCTACCTTTCTTTCAAAAGGATAATTTTAACATAGTCATTAAAGAGAAGAGGCTCTGTGGTTGAGCGACTGCCTTCGGCTCAGGTCATGATCCCGGAGTTCCGGGATCGAGTCCCACATCGGGCTCCCAGCTCCATGGGAAGTCCGCTTCTCACTCTGACCTTCTCTCTCTCACTCTCTCTCTTTCCTAATAAATAAATAAATAAAATCTTTAAAAAAAAAAAAAAAAAAGAGAAGAGGCTCTGGAATCAGACTTCCCAGAATCATATTATCCTAGCTGTGGAACCTCAAAAGCAGTAAATTCCCAGGCCTTCATTTTCTTATTTGTAAAACAGGTGTAAAATAACAACAATAATAATTCCTATCTCATAAGGTTGTTCTGCATCTTAAAAATAGCTGTGTGGCATGTTAGTAAAAACACAATAAAAAAAAACACAATAAAAAGTAACTGCTTTTATAATTACTACTACCTAAGTATTAGGCACCTAAGAGATACTAAATTAAAGTTTAAAAAATAAAATTTCTCAGTCTACCAACATTTGATGGTCTCATTACAATCACAAGCGTTTCTTGAATAAGAGTAAAAACTGATGGTTCCCTGTGGCTTAAAACTCCCAAACTTACCAATAGTTGTGGCTCCAGCATCCACACTATTTTCAATCAACTCCTTCACAGCAGTACTTAGACTGAGTACCACTTGTCCAGAACAAATCTGATGGACTGACTTCCGATCAATAGGTTTGATGGCTTTAGCAAGTTCTGTGCTAAAGACACCAGTTACAAGAAACAAAGTGAGGATGCATTTATGTATTTTCATTCTGGTTTTAACTGCAGGAAATGATTCATCTCTATTAATAGTTAATGTGTCTACCGCGTTCGTTTATTATATTAACATATCCATCGATTACATTCACAAATATAAACATTGTCCTACAATTCTTACACTTCTGTCAAAAAAAAAAAAAAAATCTTCCGAACAGATACTTCCAATGCAATGGACATTTAGAAACTTAATTATCCTGGGATCTACATGGAGGAAACACATGTACCCCTCCACTAATGGGTCAATAATCTTTGGCGACAATGGGCTCTTTTTCTGAAAAGTGAAAGCAACACTTCTCACACCATTCGAAAACCCAAGAGTATGATGAGAAATACACAATGTTTATGCGAAAACCAAAACCATCTAACTATGCGAAATAGTTAGTTGTAAAACTATTTCCATAGGAGCCTTGAATCTCCCCTCCAAGTCCAGGCTGCTTGTTGCTGCTTTAGCAGCAACTCCCAAAGTTCTTGCTGTACCTACTTTAAGAGTTTCACAACCAATCTGTTTTACTCTCTCCCTATTCCAATCCACCCTTCATGCTACCACCAGTTACTTTAGAAATCACAGATCTGGACAAATAACTTCTCTGCTTAAAAAATCTACTGGCATAGGGGTGCCTCACTGGATCATTTGGAGGAACATGGGACTCTTGATCTCAAGGTCCTGGATTTGACCCCCATAATGAGTGCAGAGATTACAAAAATAAACAAACAAAAAAAAACAAATAAATAAACTTTAGGGGGAAAAAAATCTACTGGCATCCCATGGTCTGTTATATGAAAATCTAGTCATATGAAAAACTGGGCCCAAATCTACTTTTCTCTCATTCTCTCCAATCCTCCATTCACCAATTCCTCTATATTCTAGTCATAGCAAACTGTTTCCTGAATCTCAGAAGCTCTTTTAGACACTGCACCTTGTCCATACAGGTCTGTCTACACCGTTCCCCTCTTCCTCCTCTGCCTGGCAAACTCCTGCTCATTCCAAGAATACATTTCTTATGTTCATTAATGTAGCAATTTTTTGGTAAGCATCTTAATTGATAATGTGGGTTTAATAGAACCCAGAAGCCTCCTGCAAGAGAAATCTTTGGGTAGTCTCCCACAACTGCTAACGCACAATAAACCCTTATAAAATACGCAAGAAACGTCTTTACTCTTCGTTCTACCTTGCAAAAAAACTTCTCTCACGTTTATCTTAACTGCGGAAACTGCAGATGACAACACAAAATGGAAAGAAGTGTCTGTGACACTTACTTATTCGGCAACACACCACAGGCCATAAGTCCACTTCCGATATGTATTTTGAGGAATGGGGATGAAATATTTAAACACGGACGCGAATTTGGGTTCAGGAACCTGACACTGAACGCAGCAAGGCTAGGCGGGACACTCGCCCCTCCGAATTGGGTTACTAGCCAGCAATGATATGCTCGAGGAGATACCAAACTTCTGCATTTTTTAAAACTGTGCGGCTATGCAAATTAGCATGTGCCTTGAAGTCTCCCCCAAAATAACCTCAATTTTCAAAAAAAAAAAACAGGTAGAAAGGAAGTGAATTCAGTTTCCTGGGATGTCGTGCTCCGGCTGCCAGCCCCAGACGGGTCCAGGCGTCTAGGCAGAGCCTGGCTGGGAGTGGGCCGCATCCCCTCCGCGGACCCCGACCGCAAAGCGCCCCCAAAGGGCAGCGGGTCCGGGGAGCGTCGAGGAGCCCGGTCTGGGGCTTCCGCGAGGGCTCGCCCAGCGCCGCGGTCTCCTCTCCCCCCTTCCAGGGGTCTGAAACGCCGTGGGCCTCAGGGAGGGCGACCGCGAAGGGACACCGCACGCACCACTCACCTCGGCCCTTCGGCTCGCTCCATGGATCCAGAACCCGATCCGCCTCCGGGACTCAGGACAGTTCCCGCTGCCGCGGCTCCCACGGAGGCTCCGCCTCCCTGACGCCCATTGGCTGCTCCCGACATTGTGCCCCGCCCCTTCCGGATGGGGCCTCCGTCGCTTCCCATACCTCCTTCTTGCCGATTGGTTGTGTAAAAAGTCGAGGCCGTGACGTCCAGAAGGCCCGGGCCAATTAGACCGCAAGGACTGCGCTTTCCCGAAAGGCCGCAGCGGGATCGGAAAGGAGGTGGCTGCCGTCTCTCGTGGTGTCGGACGGTTTCTGAACGTTCGTGTCCCTCACCCGTCCCCTTCCGTCCTTCGGCTCCCACGATGCCGATGTACCAGGTAAAGCCCTATCACGGGGGCAGCGCGTCCCTCCGTGTAGAGCTTCCCACCTGCATGTACCGCCTCCCCAACGTGCACGGCAGGACAGGCAGCCCCGCGCCGGACGCAGGCCACGTGCAGGTAGGAGCGCGCGGCCCCGCCCCGCCCCCACCCGCCCCGAACGCACTTTTTTTTTCATCCCGTGCAGTGCGCAGGCGCTTACTCTCATCTGCCCGCCTTCTGTCCATTGCGCAGGCGTCGTGGCCGAGCACTTGGGGTTGAGAGACTGGGGCACCTGGGGTCCGACCTCACGGCCGCACCCCGGCCCAACGCTTGCGTCAGCTTCGTGTGCGCGTTCTGTTTATTAAAAGAGTTATTTCTCTTGTATCTATTTCTTTTTCCGCTTATGACTACTAAAGCTTTTCTGCTGCCAAATTGTAGCCACAAAAAAGTGAGGAGCACGTAGTTTGGAGGAATTCTAAAGCGAACCCCATGGTCACCCAAGTTAACAGGACGTTGTCAGCGCCCCGAGTGCCCGGCCTCCGCGGTCCGTGTGTCCTGAGTCTGCGACCGGCGCCCCGCAGTGTCGGGCTGCCTTCCGCTGACCTGGCTCCCGGGGCCTCTGCGGGCGGGTCAGCCTCGGTGCTGCGGCAAGCCCTGCAGCAGACCAGGGGCGTGCGCTGGAGCGGGGGCTGGGGATGGGATTGCCGGCTCCCGGGGGTGGGCTGTGTTCACCTGGACTGGGTAAACCGCTCCCCGGAGCGGCGTGTGTGCAGGTTTGCGTGCTCCTCGGCCGTGGGCGCGGAATTCCTAGTGCTTGCACCGCACCCCCTAAAGCTGGTGGGTGCACCGCGAGAGCCTCATGTAGTTTTTAGTTCAGGTTTTCCAGCGAAGTGCCTGGTCGCGTTGGCCGGTCATTTTGATGGTCTCTTTGTTAACTGTCTGCCCAAGCCTTTCTGGTTTTTATTGGCTGCAAATGCACATCTTGGGTTTACAGGCTTAGGTCCGTTCCGGCTGAAGAAGCGGGAATAGGTAATTTTTGTAGTCCGTTTTCCCTTGGGGTGTTGTCCTCCATTTTAAGTAGGGCCAGTGTGGAGCTCAATGCAGGGCTTCGACTCACAACTCTAGACCAACACCTGAGCTGAGATCAGTAGTCGGAGGCTTAACTGACTGAACCATCCAGGCACCCCTCCTTCACTTTGTCTTAAATCTTCTGCCTAGATTGGAAGGCAGGTGGTTGGGTTAGTTGGCATACAATGACAGTTGTCTCACTAGGGAGCTAAGACAGAAATAGCACTGTGATCCAGAGCTGCTGGAGTGGACAGCCTCACAGAACTGAAAACAAATCCCAGACCCAGAATCGGACAGAGTTGGAAGTGTCACATCTCATTTGAGACAGAGTCTTTGTGTGTGTGTGTGCTGCTTAACTTCCTTGGCCTTTCAACTGTGAGATTGTAACTTAGAAGACACCCAGGCCCACTTGATTAGCAGATGGTAACAATATAGACAATAATTAGAAATCAAACATATCAAAGACAAATAGGAGCAACACAAAGGATAAACCGTTTCTGAAATACCTATAAAATAAATGGATAAACACAGGATGCCCAGTCATGATCTCATCTGAGCAGGAAAACAAGGGAAGGGGTACAGGTAAAGCAGATGTTGAGCATTTCCTCATTCCACACGTCAAGATGGGTGAAATCAAGCTGTCCTGGGCTCAAGAAGTCACAGGCCACATTACAAATGCGGATTTGTTTCAGGCATTGTTTACTATGCTGACTGGGTTGGGGAATCCAATAGGCACTTCCTTGCCCGGGTTCATCAGCAACCCTACTCCCGTTTGTAGAATTGAGCAAGCTCATGTGCACACACAATGCACAAATCAGGCCGGCTAGAAGTGACTGGGATGCTCCTCGATGACCATCACTGAGGAACAGAAGGATACTACACACTAGCAGCCCTACCTGTCACACCCTGCACTAAAATTTATCAGCACCGAAAATTAAAATTAGTCAGCACCTAATTAATTCCTTGGCACAATGAGGTAACTCTGTATGCTTCTTTGCTCCACCTACAGGTCGATCATCTTACATTTCTTTGCTGTCTGGTCTTAAACAAGAGCGGCAGGCTAGGGGTGGTGAGAAAGTGCAGATTAGAAGAAGAGGGAGGAGTGTCACAGAGGGAACAGAATAAAAGCCCTGTGGCAAGTGGGGGCATGGTATGTTCTAAGGACCTAAAGGACAGCACAGCTAGCCGAGAACATAGGGGGAGTGCTATGTGAGAGGAGATGGCCAGAGGACAGGTCATATAGGCTATTTCTCAAGCCTAGTTAAAGGCTTTGCTTTTCAGGCAAAGAGCCTACGAAGTTAAGGCGGAAGTGGGGTTATGAGATACACATTTGTTTTCATCTCTCTGGCTGCTGTCTTAAGGGTGGGTTGGAGCGGTGATCAGTGGAAGCACGCCAGGTGGAAAGTGGTGTCTTGAACTTGGGCAACGACGGCTGAGGCAAGCTAGAAGCCAGTGGATTCCAGAAAATGGACAGCACCCAGTAATGAATTGGGTCTGTGAGAGGGCAGGGATGTGAGTGACTGTGGGAGGAAAAAGTTCCCACGAGCGCTCGGCTTACCAGCACACAGAGACATGCATTGTGCGTGCGTATTTACAGACAACTCAAAGTCCCTGCCACATGGACTGTTGTGTCTACTTAGGACCTAACATACTCCTCTCTGGGCTCAAAATGGATTACCCATTATGAGAGCTCACAAATCTGGAAATAGGTTGTACATTGTGACTCTATCGAGAGGGTTCTTGTTAGTGCCTTTTAAAGTAAGTCTGTTGGAGCACCTGGGTGGCTCTGAAAGCCTCTGCCTTCAGCTCAGGTCATGATCTCAGGGTCCTGGGACCGAGCCCCGCATCGGGCTCTCTGCTCAGCAGGAAGCCTGCTTCCCCCTCTCTCTCTCTGCCTACTTGTGATCTCTCTCTCTGTCAAATAAATAAATAAAATCTTTAAAAAAAAATAAAGTGTGTAGAGATTTGAAATTTTTTTCCTCAGCAAATGTTTTTAGTTACTTACTGTGTAGCAGTCTCTACACCAGGCAGGAAAGATGCAGATTCAGTGAACAAAGGACGTAAGCATTCCATACTTAGGAAGTTCTACATTTCAGCAGTGAAAAAGTTCTGGATGATTCTAAGATACAAGAGTGCCAGTACTGTGTTGAGAATGACATGGGGAATCGATCATCTGACCCCATTGGACTTACTTACCCAAGTTAAATGACACATTTTGTTCAGCCTCCTTGTGGTCCATTTTCCCTTCTATTAGTATAAATTGCTGAGTTACATTCTCATTGCCCCCCCCCATCTTTTTCTATCTGTTAAATAAGCAAAGAATTTTGAACTGACTTGACATTAAGAATAAAGAACAGTAGGGTGTCTGGGTGGCTCAGTTGGTTAAGCATCTGCTTTCAGTTCAGGTCATGATCCCGGGGTCCTGGGCTTCTCCTTCTCCTTCTGCCATCCCTCCTGCTTGTGCTCTCATGCTCTCTGTCAAATAAATAAAATCTTAGAAAGAAAGAAAAAAAAGAAAGGAAAAACAGTGATTTGGGTTCATTTTTCCTGCTCTGTTCTTAAATTACCTGAAATAGGAGTCCTACAATTTCAAAATGGCTTTCAGTCACATGTTTTTGTTTTAAAGCATTTGGGATCACTTTGCAGGACCTCGTGGACTGTGTGAAAAACAAGATGATTCTGCTGCTTCATTTTAATATCTTTTCAGAGGTGGGGGGTTTGAGGAATTCGTGGAATGCAGTAGAAAACAAGTGATCAAATTTAAGCGCTGCCGTGATGTTGGAGAAAATGAACGTTTTGATGTCGGTTTGTTTAGGAAGAGTCTGACCCATCTCTTCAAGCCCTTGAGTCCCGCCAAGATGATATTTTAAAACGTCTCTACGAATTGAAAGCTGCAGTTGATGGCCTCTCCAAGATGATTCAGACACCAGATGCAGACGTGGATGTAACCAACATAATCCAAGCTGATGAGCCCACTGCTTTCTCGACCAGTGCACTGGATTTAAATTCGGTGCTCGGAAAGGTGAGTTCATCAGGAGAGTTCTAGAGAACATCAGCGGCTAGGTTGTTGTTAGCACTAGAAAACTGTGCTCATGTGATTTGAGCTTTGGTTTTCTAAATCCCACAGGTGGTACAAAGAGCATGTTCTTTTTTCCTCCCCTAAATAACTGTGCCTTTGCACAGAATAGATTTGTGAGCTAAGAGCAAAGCCAAGGCAAGTTCTAAAGCTACGTGACTTCTCAGACCCAGTGGAGAAGAATTGGGAGGATCCCTAGGCAGGGATAGGAGTTGAGCCACAGCTCCCCACCATTCCAGGCGGTGTGTGACACAGGCCAGAGGTGGGCGTCACTCCAGCAGCCTCCGAGCCTGGACAGACAGACCTGTGTCCGCTCAGTGCCTCTCAGGTTCGGCGAGTCCATCCTGACTCGGAGCGGCCTGAATCTGAGCGTTGACCACCCAGGCAGTCTCATGGGTCAAGCGTCTTTGGCTACATTTGGTTTGCAGTCTTAGGATTAAGTTGCATCTGCCACTTTTAAAGATCAGTCTACAGGCTTCAGCTAATAGGTGATAGTCTGATATGCAAAAAAGAGTATCTTGTTTCTAAGTGGTATTATCGAGAGTACAGAAGGATTTGTCCCAAGAATCCTCTGGAGTTGATGGTAGAAGTGCTACCTGTTACCGCGTGAAGACCTAACAGGTGGAGGCGGGTTGCAGGGTCACCCCAGTGACCACGGCCCCTCTGCACTCAGGTTCTTTGATCACCTGGTATGTTCGCCCGCACCGAGGACCCAGAGACCTAGCCAGGCCCCCAGGAAGCCAGTCTAGTAGACAAATTGGTGATCACGCAGGGCTGTGCCAGTGTCTCGGGTGCTGGGAAGGCTTCCCAGGGCACATGGTGCTTACAGTGAATTTTTACACCTCCAAAGGCATAGCATCGAGTAATGCTTTGTTCAGAGAATTGCCAAGCATTCATAAATAGGTTGATGTGATGGGCTTCAGTCGGGACTGGGAAGACTCTCAGCCAAATCGTGGTGGGCTGTGTACAGAAAGCCAAGGAATTTGATTTTGGCCTTCA
Source organism: Nasua narica (assembly GCA_028533885.1). Classification (NCBI taxonomy): domain Eukaryota; kingdom Metazoa; phylum Chordata; class Mammalia; order Carnivora; family Procyonidae; genus Nasua; species Nasua narica. The sequence goes on from CM052805.1 coordinate 29,975,982, forward strand.
TGGTATTAAGGAGTTTGTTATTAAGACTAAACATATGAAATAAAGTCTGCATCTAAAAAGGCAGTATGTTTCAGTCCTTTAGTTTACACCGAGTTGTTTAGACTTTGCCTGCTTGCCATCACCAATGACATTTTGAACCAGGTCCTTATTCAGGGGACTCTTCACTGACTCACACACAAACCGGTGTAGAAACCACCCTGTCGGGTAGCCAGGTGTTAGAAAGATTTGGTAAATGGAGTGACTGCATGTATGTTGTTGTTTTCTTTTTTTTTTTTAATAACTTAGGAACAAACAGCGTTATTCCTCATGTGTTGTTTTACTAACTTCATAGCGAAGTCCACCTTTTAGTTGTCGGGGGCCCACAGCGCAGGGGTTCGGGGCTGACGTCGGCTCACATCCCTGCTCCACTTCATACTGAGCTCCGTGAGCTGCCTCCCCAGGACCAGCTTCCTCAGCTGGGAGGTGGGGTGATGGTGGGCGCTGAGGACTCCGTTCAGTGACCCAGGTGAGGCCCTGAGAACAGCACCAGGTACAACGGCACGCACTCGGTGGCTGCTAACGGTTCGCGCTGTGTTTGGGCTTCCCCCACAGGATTACGGGGCGCTGAAAGACATCGTGATCAACGCGAACCCCGCCTCCCCTCCCCTGTCCCTGCTGGTGCTGCACAGGCTGCTGTGCGACCACTACAGGGTCCTGTCCACCGTGCACACGCACTCCGCAGTCCAGAGTGTGCCAGAAAACCTCCTACGGTGCTTTGGCGAGCAGGCTAAAAACCAGCCCCGGCACGAGTATCAGCTGGGTTTTACTCTCATCTGGAAGAATGGTAAGCAGAGGGCACAGGGCTGGGCTCATAGGCTCTGCAATGAGATGGGCTCCCTGACTGCAGGAAGAGGCAGCAAGGGGCCAGGACCGGAATGTTCTTCAGCTACTTGCTGTCGGGTCACAGTCCCCGCAAGTCTAGCAAGTGTGTGGGGTGGTTCTGGAAAAGGAGCACAGATGAGCCTCGTGAGGGAAGAACAGGGACTCCTGGCTTCCAGTCCTCATCCTGCAAATAAATTCTGAGGCACAGGGGTTGGAAAATATGGTCTGCAGTCCCTTCTTGCTTGAAAACGGCCATAATCAAATACCAGAAATGGTTACTTTTTTTTAACGCAGAGCTTGCATTCTCTAAATATCCAGTTCAAACTTTCTTAATCATACACGTTTTGGGGACCGACAAAACGTGGTATTCCTGAAAATTCGTTCCCTTGCCACCAGTTCGCAATCATCAGTGACTCCCCTCTCCCCGTTTGTTGTTGAAGCCCTTCCTCCCCGGGGCGCTCGAGTTACCGGACGCTGTGTGCTGCTTGCCTTTCAGTGCCGAAGACTCAGATGAAGTTCAGCGTCCAAACAATGTGTCCCATCGAAGGAGAAGGGAACATCGCACGGTTCCTGTTCTCTCTGTTTGGCCAGAAGCAGGACGCTGTAAACCTAACCCTCATAGATAGCTGGGTGGACATAGCGATCTTTCAGCTAAGAGAGGGAAGCAGTAAAGAGAAGGCCGCCGTGTTCCGCTCCATGAACTCCGCTCTCGGGAAGAGTCCCTGGCTGGTTGGGAATGAACTCACCGTGGCGGACGTGGTGCTGTGGTCGGTGCTGCAGCAGACGGGAGGCTGCGGTGGGACGGTGCCGGCCAACGTGCAGAAGTGGATGAGGGCGTGCGAAAACCTGGCGCCCTTCAACACCGCCCTCAAGCTCCTCAAGTGAATTTCCGTAACTCTAAAAGGTTGACTGCGAGAACAGTGCTGTTTCATGCCTGTCGTGGGTCAAGGAACTTGTACTAAAATCAGTCTGTTTCGGCCAATTGCCTAGAATCAATAAAGATGTCCTGTAATTTGTGGGTTTCGCTTTATTTAAAATTCAGCCACGACGTGGGCAGTATACACGTGCCAGCCACGTGGCAGACTTTTTTTGAGATGCAAAAATGAACGTATTCCATTGGGGCCTTTGAGGAACGCAGGTTGGTGGGGAGTCGAGTGCTGAATAAAGGGGACGCCGTGGGAACGGTACGGGGCGAAAACGGGAACACTCCTGCCAGAGCTACTTTGAGATGACTTCAGAGATTTGAGGGCAAGAGACACAAAGCTTAGAAAGGGCATGATTCTGGAGTGATGCCAAGCTGAAGAGAACAGGAAGGTTGGATGAGGATGCGCTGCTGAGAAGCTGAAGTTGTATCTGGGAGGCTGCGGGGGCCTCTGAGCCAGGGAGTGAACTCCTCAGATGTCTTTCTGGTAACTGACGGGCGGCCGGCATGACTGGAACAGTCCGGTGAGCGTGCAGGCCTGGGCTTGGCAGTGATGGGGCAGGGGCGCATACCTAGATCTGTGCGGTAGAACGTTCTAGAGGAGGACTTGGTGGTCAACAGCGTTCAGAGGGGAAAGAACTGAGGATGGTCCCTAAATCTCTCAGAGACTGGACAGTGATATTAAAAATTAGGAGTCTGTGGGATACGAGAAGGAAAAGAGCAAAACAGGCTTAGTTTAGAGCAGGTTTCAGTCCAAAGTGCTGGATCATAAAAGAATTCCTTAGGGACACAGTTTGGGGGGAACTTCTACAACTTTAATTAAAGTCTTATCGAGGCTCACTAAATACAACTACCATGTATACCTTAACAAAGACAAAATTTACATTCCAGTCGACCAAAGAATGAGAAGTCCACGTTCGCGTTTATGGAGCCTAATTAAGGCAGGACAGTCACACTCCCATCTTTCATGTCATCCTTGACCCCTCTCTCCCGAGAGAGGAGACTCAGCTGCTTCTTTAGTTCTTCGATTTCTTTTTCTTGCTCCAGTATCTTCATCTGTAGAGCGAGATTAGCCTGTCAAGAGAAAAATTTAAATTCCATTAAAATGGCCTCTTCCATTTTAAATATACAGGCCTACGTCCCTTCAGCCGGTACGCCTGAATTCCAGGCCCCGCAGCTCGCGAGGCCGCGCCAGTGCCGGGTCCCCGCGGCTCCCTAATTGTCCGCGCCTCAGCCCACGATGCACGTCACCACCAGGGGCCAGCCATCACTTTGCTCACAGCACACACCCAGGCCATGTGTGTAGCTGTGCTGCCTCCGTGTGTCCTGACAACGTGGAACTGGCCACCAAAGATGGGAGAGCAGGGGGTGTGCAGCCCCAGGCCCGGGCGAAGGGGACTTGGCAGAAATGAGGAAATGGACGAAGATGTCCCAGAGAAAGCGATTCCGGCAAAATTCACACTGAAAGAACTCTCGGAAGTCTCTCACAACTTCAGAAGTGCAAAAGATAAAACCTTGGCCGCTGATCCAAACTTAGAAAGGAGTGGACAGTTCAGCAAGGCCTTGAAAAGACGCTCACTCCGTATCCTAGGTTCTACGTGAGCTGCAGGCAGGCAGTTCAAACCACTCTTGAGCATGTCAATTTTTAATCACAGTGCACTAAATAAATACTAGTTTTACAACTTCATTTCCACATACCCTCTGCAACTGACAGTTTTTAAGGTTTTGAGAAACATTTTTTTTAAGTCATTGAAGCTCAAAAAAAATTTTTTTTAAACATTTTGTTTATTTGAGATAGAGACAGTGAGAGAGAGCATGAGAGGGGAGAAGGTCAGAGGGAGAAGCAGACTCCCCGCAGAGCCAGGAGCCCGATGTGGGACTCGATCCTAGGACTCTGGGATCATGACCTGAGCCGAAGGCCATTGCTTAACCAACTGAGCCACTCAGGAGCGCAAGAAACATTTTCTTAAAGGCCACGGGACAGTCCTAACTTTCCATGGATTATTAAGATCCCCTTTCATGGTCTGAGCTCCGCGCAGTCATTTTCACGGTCCTGTACGAACAACCACACAAACCAAAGACCGCCTGTCCACCCAAGTGTTCCCTCTGTGGGCATGTGGAGGCTCTTTGATAAAATATTCTACAAGAGAAACATCATAAATGCCAAATAACTATGGTCTCTAATAACTAACTTAACTGGGAGTTAGAAATTCCCTTCCATAGCAGGAGATAAATTTAATCCCTACATCTGCTGTTTCCAAAGACACTACACCTTCCTGTTTACCACTGTAAACAGTAGAATTCACAGTTTTACCCGAAACCTCGTAAGCCTTAAACAGAAAATAAATCATCGGGGCAGTTACTACAAACCGCCCAGACCAGTATGCACCAAAAAGCGACTTCAGGTGCCTGCCACACGCAGGCCGCGGCCCCGTCTGCCCCCGGACTTCTGCCTTAATAGGTCAGGGCAGCCCAGAGGGCCTGAGAATTCCATCAGGTCCCCGAGGATTTACGCTGCCGGCCTGGAGACCACGCGCTCCGAGGACAGCACATCTGCTGCACTGCAGCTCACGCACTGTGGAGGCAAACCACTTGGGGATCTCGTCCAATGCAGATTCCGATGTGGTGTGCAGGCCATGGTCACCCTGCTTACTTGGACTATGAAGAGTGTGCTTCTGGGAACTCTGAGAATGAGTTTAATCTGGTTTCCAAAAACCTTACTCTAGGCTCAACTGTTCTTCATGAAATTGGATTCACGATTTAAATTCTATTTTAAGCTTCGTATTTTCCTCAGTATTAAAATACATATATATACAGGGACTCCCGGCTGGCTCAGTCCGTGGAGCATGTGATTCTTGATCTTGGGATCGTGAGTTTGGGTGAAAAGATTACAAGAAAGGAAAGAAAGGAAAGAAAAGGAAAGGAAAGGAAAGGGAAGGAAGGAAGGGAGGGAGGGAGGGAGGAAGGAAGGAAGAAAGAGAGAAAAAATATATGTACATACATTCCCAGAATTTTGGAAAAGTTCGCTCTGCAGCAGCTGAACGGCAGACGGTCTCTGAGATGCGTTCCTTCTAGTTAAGTGCTGGATATACTTGGCTTGCACGGGGCACCTCTTACTGAGGGATTCAGGTATCTGACCACTTCTTAAACCTGTTAAAACGTGGACTCGCTCCATTTCTGTTCCAAACGGCTGGAAGAGCTCTAGCAGGATCACACCCAAGCTATACATATCTGACTGGAAAAAGAGGGGGACAGAGAATTTAGTGGTGAAACACAAAGGGAGATGAACATCTCCATTTCAGTGTACCATCCGCTCAAACACAAGATCTCTAAGGACGATCTACAGACCCTACGATGCAGGGAACACAGTGGGTGAGCTCACCCCTCACAGGCAAGGGTCTGCTGCCTAGAATCATGGCCCTGAGGGGGAGCTGACTGGTCCCGTCACAATCCCTATCTCTTCAACACCAGGAAGGGGCATCCACAGGCGCAGAGGCCGGCCGGATGAGGGGCAGGGAGAACCCAGCGCCCACAGTCATTACCATTCCAGGGACCCCGGCACTCCCTGAAGATCCCAGTGTGGAGCAGCCTGAGCGAGACGGGAGCTCACACGTGCTGGGGCCGGCTACAGGGGTCGGTGTCCCCGCGGCCTGCTCCCCTCCCCTCTGCCTCCACACACACAGAAGCGTTCTGGTAAAGTTGAAGAAACTGTATCAACTCTGTTACTTTTCCTGAAATCGTTTTTCAAGGAAGGTCTTTACCAGGTAGGATTTGAGGAAGAGCCATGGTCTTTTTTTGCAGTTCATGTCCTGCCACTAAAAAGCTGAATGGTTCATCAAAAGGAAGAAAATTTACTAGGCTGTTCTTTTGAGAAAAGGAATTCCTTTACCATTCCTTCAAGGAACAAAAATGGATTAAAACTTTTCAGTATCTTCATTCTGCTTCAAAGGGAGGTGAGCGCCACACTCCTTGCTGCATCAGCGAGCAAGTGTTTATGGAAACAGAAGAACGGCAGGCGGAAACAGGCTTCTGTGAATCCTAGCTTCCCGACGTGAACCATGACATTTTATTTATTTATTTATTTTATTTTTTTTTTTATTAGAGAGAGAGACTCAGAATGAGAGGAGAGAAGGTCAGAGGGAGAAGCAGACTTCCCGCAGAGCCGGGAGTCTGATATGGGACTCGATCCCGGGACTCCGGGATCATGACCTGAGCCGAAGGCAGTCGCTTAACCAACTGAGCCACCCAGGCGCCCGAACCATGACATTTTAAAAGGCAAGCTCATTTCAAAAATAATTTAGGGGATCCTGGGTGGCTCAGTTGGTTAAGCAACTGCCTTGGGCTCAGGTCATGATCCCGGAGTTCCAGGATCAAGTCCCAGGACTCCGCGGGGAGTCTGCTTCTCCCTCTGATTTCTCCCCTCTCATTCTCTTGCTCTCCCACTCTCTCTCTCTCTCAAATAAATAAACTCTTTAAAAAATTATAATAATAATTTAGGACACCCACGGATTTGAAAGTGAAGTCAGATTCAGGTAAAAGGTGAGGCTTCCTGTTAATGGCAGTTTGTGTGACCGACAACCTACCCTACTCTGTCACCTCCAAAAACACCTCAACGTGAGCACGGCCGCTGCATCTACAGTGCTTTTGTTACTAGGCCAGCAGAGCAAGGCCAGCCACGGGCGGAAAGCAGCAAAGTCTACCTTGGCGTCATACTCGGATCCTTCCAGCTGCTCAGGTGAAGCATACAGGCAAGTACCGACTCTGGACGTGTGTGTAGGCATCCCTAGAATTTGAAAAGCCAAATATTACACACTGCAGAGTTCTCATTGTCTGGGAACACGGACTCGAGCAGGGCACTGTAGGGAACGATGGTTGCTTTTTGTCTTTACCTTACTTTTGCTATTACATTAAATCTATGAGTCTCTTTAAATACTAAGTTCAATCGTATTTCTTTTTGTCTTGAAGAAAGGAAAGAAAGGAAAGGGAAAGGGATAGGGAAGGAAAAGAAATGAGGGAGGGAGGGAGAGAGGGAGGGAGGGAAGAAAAGAAAACAACCAGAATAAACTTACTCTTCCCATCTCTGGCGATCCAGTCTGTGTTCTTCTGTATGATGTCTGTGCAGGCCAGGCCAAAGTCTCCTATTTTTACTTGCTGATCAGAGCCATGAAGAAAAATATTTCGGGGCTGCAAACAAACAGAACAACTCCTTGGTATTCTTAAAACAGTAAAAATGTGTAGATGTTAAAAGAGTTTTCAACTCAAGAGAAAGCAGCCCCTCAAAAATTAAAAATCAGGGATGCCTGGGTGGCTCAATCAGGCGTCTCCCTTCGGCTCAGGTCATGATCCCAGGGTCCTGGGATCAAGTCCCACATCGGGCTCCTTGCTCAGCTGGAAGCCTGCTTCTTCCTCTACCTCTGCCTGCCTGTGCTCGCTCGCTCTCTCTCTTTCTCTGACAAATAAATAGTCTTTTTAAAAAAAAATTAAAAATCAGGGCAGTGGTTCTAAAACACAGCTGCGCATTAGAAATATCAGGGGAGCTTTAAAAAAAAAATTGGGGCGCCTGGGTGGCTCAGTGGTTAAGCATCTGCCTTTAGCTCGGGTCATGATCCCAGGATCCTGGGATTGGGCCCCACACTGGGCTACCTGCTCGGCGGGAAGCCTGCTTCTCCCTCTCCCACTTCCTCTGCTCGTGTTCTCTCTTTCGCTGTGTCTCTCTCTGTCAAATAAATAAAATCTTTAAAAAAAAAAAAAAAAATCCCAATGTCCAGGCCATTCCACAGATCAACACAATCAGAATTCCTGCGGGTGGACACAGGCAGCAATATTATGTAAAATTCCCCCTGGAACTCTAAGTTTGAGAACCACTAACATATTGCACACCTTGAACGCAAGCGTTCCTCAGCCCTGACTGGGCGTCAGAATCCCCAGAAACGCTTCTAAAAACTACTGTCCTCACCAACAAGTCAAAGACTGATTTTCTTTTTTAATGAGAAAACTTTGATATTTTTTAAAAACTTCTAGATGATTCTTTTATGTTGGCCAGGGTTGGGGGCAACTAGGTCACGCTATGAAAGGTATGCATTTACACCATTTAAGCAACTGGGGCAGACCCAAACTTCTCCTGATGGAACTAATCCTGCACCCATATTGGGGGGGGAGGGATGCATGTTAAGCTCAAAACGAAAATATATTTATGTTAAAAGTTGGGTTTTCTTACTTTAAACGTAATAATTTTTTATTTTCATGTAGAAATTCCTGTTTTAGCTTTCTTTTAAATAGCTGAATGGAAGAGAACACAGAAATAATCTTATGTGTAAGATGATAATTTGGGTACGTTTTTGTGATTGAGTCAAGTCCCAAAAACTGCTTCAAGGGGCACCTGAGTGGCTCCGTCGGTGAAGCATCTGCCTTCAGCTCAGGTCATGATCCCAGGGTCACGGGATCGAGCGCCATATCAGGCTCCCTGCTCAGCTGAGAGCCTGCTTCTCCCTCTGCCTGCCCCTCACCCCACTTGTGCTCTCATTCTAATAAACAAAATCTTAAAACACACACACACACACACACACACACAAACCCTGCTTCTGTTTGGCACTATATGAACTGGGAACAAAGCCTGAAGAAGTTGGCTCTGAGATAAAGATGACCCGTGTTCACAGATACGACCGAACGGTTCTAGAACAGAACTGAAGGGATCACAATGAGACTGAAATGGACCAATTCTGTCCCAAATGTCCCCTGAATTTCCAAGTCCCCACTCTTGAAGTTTTGCTCATGGGCAACATAACCAAGAGAGGCACCGTCGCTGACGGTGCCAAGTCCCCGGAAGAAGGCCCCGCTGCCGCCCTCCACACCAGACTCTACGAGGCCATCATGAGGGAGGACTGCGCGGCGATCCAGGTGCTTCTGAGAAGTCACCCCGTCAACCAGCCCCTGACCATTCTGGCCAACTCCACCAGCTACCGACTACTTCTCAACCAGGTACCCTCCTCTCTGCTCTGGCACTGGGAGGGAAAAGCCACCACGCTTCGGAAGGCCCACCCCCTAGCTGCCGTGAGCTCCCGCGGCCCCCACGTGCCGGTGGGGGGACAGTTCACCTCCAGCACCCTCGCCACCCAGACAGTGCTTTTCCACATGTGCGCACTTCCCTTCCAACTGCCGCACATGTGCTGGCGTGAGAAAAGTCGAGAAGCCATTTGGCTGGTGGAACACTAATGTCGTTCCTTCAGATATACTAGTGGTGATTGCATCCATATGAAGGAATAATTTTTCCCCTTTTTTACATATCAACTTCCAAAGCTTTACGTGATTTATTTTGGTTGCATGAAGAAATATGCATTTATGTAAAACTCAGATTTTATATGAATCTCACTGGTTTGGGCTCTTGTTTCAAACACTCAAAAAGAAAATTTCAATGCACGTACCAGAAAAATACTGACCTGAGATACTAAATACATTTACTTCCTCCAAAAGAACAGGCACACACGATGACTGCTTCTCCCTGCACAGGCATTCTTGTAAAGTAGTCTGCTTTCTCCCCCAAAGCAGACACAGTCCGTCCTCCCCATCCACCTGGCCGCCGAATACCGCAAGGCACAAAGTTTGCTCTGTTTGTTACAACATGGCGCTGACCCGGAAGTCAGGTAAGTCAACTCGACGGCAATCAGTTCCAAATGAGGATATGCGTGATTTAGATGTTCCTCTCCCCAGTCACATCTGGACTCTCCCATTCTTTGGGAACGGTTCTGGACTCCAAAATACCATGACCATGTCTTGAATGAACCAATTTCCTTACTGACTAAATGAGGTACCGGGAAAAACTGGCAGTGATGCCGGAACACAGGCCGGTCAGCCCACTTCGAGCATCCTGAGAATTAAGCGCTCAGTAGTGATGCTGCGGAAAATGCAGGAAGTGCTGGTCACAGCCCTCAGGGAGCTTAAAGCCCTCAGTTGGGTATGGAAAATAAGTGAAATAGAAATAGACAATGCATTTTCTTGTTATTCCCCATCACTAGAAAGAACACTTCACGAAAGAGGAGTGTATCTCGTTCACCAATAGTCTTCACCACCTAAACCAATGCCTGACACCCAAGTGCCGATAAATAGGATCTAAAGAATGGAAGAATCACATGTGTGAAACCTAGACGACGTTTTGCCCCCGTAACATGAACAGAAAGTAAAGCCCCGAATCCTCAGCACGCCCCAGAAGAGCCCGCCGGCCTGTCTGGCTGGAACCCTCACCCCGCATGGCCCTGCCCAGCTCTGCACACCCTCTCCCAGTCCCCCTCCCCCGACAGGGGCTCCTCAGTACGCCCAAGAGGGTGCTCCTACCTCTTAGAACTTCGCCCATTTGCAACAGTGACCTAGTTATTTCAATATGTTTCGTGCTGGACAGTAGAGCCCTGCAAAAGCAGGGACTCCGTGCTGTTTACCATTTCCCTAGCGTGGGGCCTTACGCTAAACAAATAGACGTGAACTAAAAATCATTTTCAAATTTCAGTGCAGCAGTCAGGTGTTTGTAAGAAGCCTTCCCTTTTCTTTGCCAAAATAAAGGAATTCCGGATGCAACCCTGAGATTTCCACAGAGGAGCACATGAGGGCCGTTGTAAAACCCTCATGGCACCTGAGTCCCCCCGCAAAATGCTGTCATATCCCAAGAAACTAATGCAGACTTTCAAACACTTCTTTGAAGCAGGCGAAGGGAATCACTTTAAATAAACATTGCCTCAAGTACTAATTCTTTGTGTAGAACCGTTTCCACTGTGAATCCAGTGTAATCTGTGATCAATAACTATTCTAGGGACTCAAGAGGCCTCACCACGCTTCACCTGATGCTGCTGCACTGGCCAATCACTTCTACCACGTGGACAAAACCAGGGAACAGAATCCAAAGGATCCTGACAGACATCCAGAGTAATGCTGTGATGTGTCTCCGCATTCTGTGCGAACACGGAGCTCAGGTGAACGCTCTCGTGGACAACAGCAACAAACCTTCACCCCTGCACCTGGCCATAACCTACGGGACCTACCCAGTTCTCTCCATTTTAGCCCAGAATGGCGCCCACGTCAATGCCGTTAACGAATCCAGCATGACGCCCCTGCACATGGCTGCCGACATACTGAACAAGGACATGATGGAGACGCTCATTGCCTGTGGCGCCCACGTGAACTGCGCCGTCTCCTCCACGGGCAGCACGGCCCTCAAGCTGGCGGTGTGCACCGCCTCGAGCAAAGCCGGCCGACTGCTGGCCGCGGGCGTGAGCTGCATCCGTCTGCTGCTAATTCACGGAGCCAAAGTAAATGCCCGGGACCACGAAGGTCAGACAGCTATCCATGAGGCCTGCTTTGGAGGCCGAGAGGCCATCATCAACCTCCTGCTTGAATTTGAAGCAAACGTTAACATACTAACGAGAAACGGGGAGTCTCCGATATACATGTACCTCCAGCGCAGCTCCAACATACGGGACACAGGGCTTCTTGCCAGGCTCCTCTACCGCTCTTACCCCCTGAGGCTGACCAATAACCAAGGACTTCTACCTGCAGGAATCATGCTACCGGAATTCCACCTCTTAAGGGAAACCCTAATAAAGTTAGCTCAAAAACCCTTATCCCTAGAGGACATCTGTAAAAGATACATCAGAAATATTTACGGTGAGAAATACAAACAACACTTAAAGCAACTTCTCCCGGTGAAGATCTGGAACTCTCTATATGGTTATTATGACTTAGCTTACCTCTTGAAATAGGACCTCAAAGTTTCACCAGCCATAGACTTCCAGTAACTCACACGACATTTTCTGGCTAGACTCGTACCCAGAAAACACCTGACTCATCACCGTGTACATCCCAGATGTATAAACTGGTTCTTAAACTTTTTTCAAAAAATAAAACGACTTGCACATTTACTTTTGGTTCCCAAATATTCCTTTAAAGGCATTTTCCCCAATGTACTTTCTTTGTTCAAGAAGTAAGCAAATTAAAACTCTTCTGCCAAAGAAGTAAATCTATTTTCTCTCCCTTGGTAGTCTTTTGTGGGTTAAAACTGGAATAATCGTAGATTTTTTTAAACAGCAGAAAAAAATTTCCCACGTGGAGTTTCCTTTACGTTATATAACTGTAGAAGCAGATTATACCTCTAAGGCTACAATAAGATATGAGGATTTTTGTCAGCGTTAAATACACTTAACATCGTCTATTATATGAGTACGTGAAGTACACTCACTACCAGAAAAACACTATTATTCGTCCATAGAGAACTCCTGAATGCCCAAAGATCGCTGCCTTTAAATTCAATCTTGGGGCGCCTGGGTGGCTCAGTCCGTTAAGCGTCTGCCTTCAGCTCAGGTCATGATCCCGGGGTCCTGGGATCAAGTCCCACATCAGGTTCCCTGCTCACTCTCTCTCTGATAAGTAAATAAAATCTTAAAAAAATAAAATAAAGTGAACCTAAAGTTCCAGACTCATGGGATGATGATTTATATAAAAACAATGATAACCCCCTAAGTAAATGAAAGAGGATACATAATTTCATCTAACTCAGTGAAGCAACACCACATCTTCCCAGATATGAAGCACTTACCTTCAGATCTCTGTGTACAATTCCCATGTTATGTATGTAAAATACACCTTCTACCAATTCTTGAAAAATTTTTGTTGCAACACTGGCCATGACATAAGGACCTTGAAGGAAAAAAGGAAGTTTTATTTCTCTTACCCACTGCATTAACATCTAAATGTTATGGTTCTAAATACATTAACATAACTCAGATTTTCAACAAAGTCGACACTCCAAAATGGTTAAAAATAAGCAGCGAGGGCCACTCAGCTTGCAAAGAAACCATCACAAACTAGTGCCCTAGAGAATGGACTTGGTGTCACTAATTTCACCCGGAGCCCCTGTATTAATTACCTTGTAAACCATTCTCAGGCATAAGATGGCTGGATAAAACGAGGTTTAAATCTCCTTCAAACCCTGACACTCTGTGGCTTAATACTAATAAATCTAGTGTCCTAAGCCTACTGTGGATTAAAGACATTGTTACAAATTATGGAATCAGAAAAAAGGTAAATTATGTTAGCTCAAGGAGTGAGCTCCCATTATGTGGAAAATTTGAAATGCTCCATTTTGGGGCACCTGGGTGGCTCAGTGGGTTAAAGCCTCTGCCTTCAGCTCAGGTCATGATCTCAGGGTCCTGGGATTGAGCCCTGCATCCAGCTCTCTGCTCAGCGGGGAAACTGCTTTCCCCTCTCACTTTCCCCTGCCTCTGCCTACTTGTGATCTCTGTCAAATAAATAAATAAAACCTATAAAAAAGAAAAGAAATGTTCCACTTTCCAAAAATGACTGACAAATGAAAAACAAAGTATGGGGGGGGAGTAAATGGTTTAGTTCATCTATTAATATTATGATATAATGACTGACTTTAGGGGTGGGGAAGTTTTGTAGGACTAGAACAAACAAATCGCTAAAGCAAAAAATCCTAGTTTTCCAGCTAAGTAAGTGTGGTGACATCATAAGAAGAACTTAATAGCTCATGGGGTGTCTGGTGGCTTGATCGGTTAACAGGCTGCCTTTGGCTCAGCTCATGATCCCAGGGTCCTGGGACCAAGCCCCACATTGGGCTCCCTGTTGAGCAGAGAGCCTGCTTCTCTATCTCCCTCTGCTGCTCCCCCTGCTTGTGTTCTGTCAAATAAAATCTTAAAAAAAAAAAAACCACCTTAATAGCTCGTCTCCTCACCCATTTTACACCGTAAATATGTAACACACAAATACAAGAAATATGACGTGCTCCCTTTCCTCCTGGATGAGCCTACCTTGCTGTGCAGCTCGCCTAGGCCACACTCTCCTTTCGCACCAGCCAGCATGTAACTCGGGGATCTCAGGTCCCCAAGGACTTGAGAAGACCGGGAACTGTGTGTCTGTGTGCATGACCACGATGGTCCCGCTTACCAGCACGGCCACTTCCACGCCCCTCACACTGGAGCGGCAGGCTCCTGTCTCCGGATGAACGAGGGCTGCGGGACTCTCACAGCCATTCAGAACAACTACCTTCCTTTGGTCTGCAAGAGGTTCTCATGTGAACCCACCCGACACAGCCAACCCAGGGGCCCTGGCATATGGGCGTGAACAGGTAAGAACGGCTTCCGGTCCCTCGGCAACACATCCTCTGCGTTGGGCGCTTTCATCCTCACGCCGCATCAAATGCGATGATCCACGTTTCACGGCGGAGGAAACAGGCAGACAGCAGTTACCCGACCTGCCCCAAACCTCACCGCCAGCGAGGGCGAGAGCCAGGATTCAACAGCGCTATCACGTACGGGCTGTTGGCGATGACTGACGTCAGACTGTACTCAATAGGAAGGTATGCACCCCATGGGGAACATGACCAAGTTAAACCTTTTCTAAGTACTTTTAAAAGAAAAACACGCATCATGCTAGCAAGTAACCTATGCATCTTGCCCTCCCTGTTTTCAGAGGCTTATTGTCCTGGATGGTGAAAATCAGAGTTATCCCAGTACATCATGAGGGACTCGTCACTTACTTTCCAGATGGAAGTTTAAAGATCAACAACTACACACAGGACTTTTAATAAACCATTCTTCTTTTGATATAGAGACGTCTGCACCTAGCACTATGAGGCTCACATAGCAGAGAATACAACTTTACAGGAAACTGAAAATACTCCCCCGTTACTTGCCACAGCTGAACTGAGCAAAGTCTGGTGTGTCCCGATTTCACGGTAAACCAGAGAAGTCGGGAGCATCGTGGAGAGGCCTGAGTGCTTGAGGGAGGCACTGTGTTTCTGCCTCCCCAGGAAGCTACTCCAAGATTCTGGGTGTGCTAAGTGACCTACATTTTAGACCATTTAAAGTGTCAGAGTGTCAACAGGAGTGAACAGCAAATGATTAATAATATTTAGCTGGGTCTTTACTTAAAATCAAGTCACTTGCATCCCCCGTTTTGATCACTGAATACAGTGATTTTCAACTCTGGCTACACATCAGTATCTACGAGAATTACCAAAAAAAGTACCGAAGGCCAAGCCCTATCCTATTACCAATTATATAAAAATTGCTGGTACAGTCCCTGACAACACCCTTTTAAAAAAAAATAGACTTTACTTGGAACAATCTTAGATCTGCAGAGAAACTGAGACCACAGTACGGTTCCACTTGGCCCCACCCAGTTTCCCATTATTAACACCTACACTGGCACAGTACTGGAGTCTGTCACAGTCAGTGCCCCAAGACTGATACAAGTCCACAACTTATCCAGACTTGCCCAGCTTTTATCTAACACCCTTTCTCTGTTCTAGGGCTCCATCCAGGATATCACCTACATTTAGGGGTCAGGTCTCATGAGGTTCCTCCAGTCTGTGACAGTTCCTCCCTCTTCCTGTTTACGAGGACCTTGGGCAGTTCTGAGAAGTTCTGGTCAGATGTTTCACAGATATAGATAGGTCCGATATTTCACGTACCTAGGCTGGGATTTGTCTGACGTTTTCTTACAATTAGACTGGCATTTCGGGTTCTGGGGAGAAAAACCCCAGAGAAAAATGCCCTTCTCATCACACCTTATCAAGGTCACACATCATAAACGGTTTTCACTGCCGATGCTGACCTTGAACACTAACCGCAGTCACTTCAGCCAAAGTCATGGTGGTCATATTTCTCCACCTGCTTTCTCTTATTTTTTTTTTTTTTTTAAAGATTTTATTTATTTGTCAGAGAGAGAGAAAGCACAACCAGGGGTAGGGGCAGAGGGAGAAGCAGGCTCCCTGCTGAGCAAAGAGCCTGGTGTGGGACTCGATCCCAAGACCCTGGGATCATGACGCAAGCCAAAGGCAGACGCTTAACCAACTGAGCCACCCAGGCGTCCCTCTCTTACTGTCTTATCAACATCTTTTTTAAAGCTCCCCAGGGTGATTCTAATGTGTGGCCCAAGCTGAGAACCAGTGTTACAGTAATTTTAAAAATTATTAGCTTAACAGTATTTCTCGGGGATATCTAACTGCAAGGGAAGGAAGGGGATCTGGATCTTGAAACTAACTTTTCACCACCTTCCCTTCTTTAAGCGTTTCTTCAAAGGTGTCTTTTCACGAGACTATTTATTTAAAAATAAAATATTTAAATTTCTTCCTTAAAAAAGTTTCTAAAAGGCCTTCTCTGCCCAAAATCATGAACCAAAATTCTAGCACAGGACTACTTAGATATCCGCACTCTATGTCCTTATCTCAGAGACAATTAACTTCCAAATACCTGGATGTTCTTGAAAATGGTGAAAGCAGCACAATGGTTCGTTTCGAAGAGGTGATTTTTTCGCCCGAGCCTGAAGCCCCTGCAGGTAGTTCCTACATGGGAAGGGCCGCCCGTGGCCCCATCCCCCAGGCGGTGTCCCAGACCCACCCGGTACTCACACGCAGACTCGTCCACGCACTCCCGGCCCCGCTGGTTTCTCTCGACTATCCAGTCCCACAGCGAGAGCTCGCACAGCTGCATCTGGATGTGCAGCATCAGATGGTACTGCACCTGGGGGACGACACGGCCAGCTCCCACCTGGGCACGACTTGCTCGAATCACACATTCAGCCAACACCCACCCACTTGCCTCCGCTAGGCCAAGCAGGGGGCTGCGTGCTCAGAAAAGAGACGACAGACACACGGATGCCCGAGAAGCCCGAAGTCAAGTGAAGGAGAGAGAGGAAGAGAGGAACGCCTCAAACCATGCATCAGAACGCAAGCCGGCGGGGGAGGCCTGGCTGCAGAGCGGGACGAGGTCCCGATGGGGACACCGAGGCCTGGGTGCAGAAACCATCGAGCCTGCTCGCCACACGGTTTCTAAAGCTCAGACACGGCATCAGAGAATGGCTGGGTGCCACGTGACTGCTCTCTGAGCACCTCAGAGTAGACGTGCATTCTGGAGGCTCGCTGTGTCCATAAGTAACTGGTTCAAGGAAAAGGCAAGCACAACTCAAGTTCATGATAGCACATACGTTTAACCACCAAGGAAAGTTTCCCACCTATAGAGAAATGGAATGGTTCTGATGAACAGTCCCTCAAACCCAACTCCTTGCTTACTCAGGTGACTCTGTTCAAAATTTTGTGTCTCATAAAAAGTTCACGCACGGAGTCACACATTCCGGGGCAACAAAAATTAATCCTGTTTATGCGTATACAAATGGCATACGCGGTTCTGTGACCCCAGCATGCAAGATTATACAGAGTCCTGTTAGCGTTCAAGGTACTTTTTAACACCAAGACTCCACACCGGTGAGAGTATGTGGCAGTCTCACCAGCATATGGGGGTGACCCTCAATGCGAGTGTCCTGAAAACAGACCTGATCTCTCCTCTCCTCTCTCCTAAAGTCACGTTCCAAAACAGAGGTCTTTAGGCCTAAGTATATTTGCACAGCATGATAGGAACACACAACAGAAAAAGTGTGAACAATGCTTCCAACTCCAGCTATAAACGCGGAGAAACAGAAATAGAAGTGGCCACAAAAGGATTAGCAGACATTAACTAACCACAGGAGGGAAGACCCGGCACGAGGGCCACAGGCCAAAGGCACCTGGAGGGGAGAGGGTACCAAAGACGGATGAAGAGTAAGGGGGAGGAGAGTGGGGTGGGGAGGGCAAGGCACGCAGTCAGCTGGGGTGGGAGGGAGGCCACATCTGGTCACGGCTCCTCCACGCTATGACTATGGGTGAGTATCACACCATCAGAAGATTCTGGGAAAGTGATCTACCTCTGTCTGCCCCAACAAACGTAAGTTTTCAGGAGAGTCCCCGGTGGATGTGAAATTCTCCTCTAAGTCGGAATGATGCCCAAGTGGCAGCTGGTGTTCAACAATCGATCTGGAAGGCAAATCAGCCAAACCGTTTCCTGGGAGCAAACTGGATGACTCAAGTTCACTGGCGTCTCTTGTGATTAAGTTGGTGCTGTAGTTCACCAATCTGTTATTCTGACTGTCAAGGCCTGATTCTCCTAAGGACTTTTCTTTTTCTGAGGTGAGATCGGCGAAGATAATGGATGAGCTGTGACTTTCATCGTTTTTAACATACTGATTTCTGGAGGGAAAAATCAAGGGAGACAAGGATAAAAATCAATGTGAAAAAAAAGATCAAGAGTAATTCAGCTGTCCCCTCACGCCTACATAAATCTCACTGGTAAATTCTGGAAGCCCATGGCATCAGATCTCTCTGGCAGCAACATTTATTAAAAACAATGGCAGGTACTAGCTGAGGAAGAAGCCATTTAACACTTTGTAATGAAAATGAGCAAAAAGACAAACACAACCCAGTGCACGTGAATGGTTACGTCTCATGTGTCCAACTACACACCAGTCCACATACCCGTCGTCCTCTTCGTCGGAGATCACTTCCAGAGATGGCAGCTGAATAGAAACTCTATCTGCAAAACAAAACACACAAAAACACATCTTCGAGCAGCGTGCTTGCTTATTCAAATTGCCCGGCACATTTTAGGAACTGTAACAGCAGCCATTCAACTACGCTGAGCGGAGGGGCAAACTTTCTGCAGAGGGCCGAGAGTAGGCGTTGTAGGATTTACAGGCCTTCCAGGACTCTGTGCAAGTACTCGGTTCAGCTGTTGTAGTACAACATCGACCACAGGCAATACACGAATGAACGAGCCTGGGTCCTAACACACTTTATTCACTGACGTGAAATGTGAATTTCATCTAACTTTCACAAAGTATTCTTCCGATTCCTCTTAAACTATTTAAACATGTAAGAAAACACTCTCAGCTCACAGGAGGCACCGAAACAGGGGCAGGCCGGGTTCGGCCCTCGGGCCGCAGTTTGCCAACCCCACAGCTATACCATCTGCACCAGCTTACCTTGTGTTTGGGCCACGTGAACGTGCTCTATCCAAGCGGTGTGATAGCCTACGATATTAGGATGCTGAAGGCCTGCCAGCACCTTCACCTCCCGCAGTACCTGAAGAGGAAACGCACTCAGATCGTGCATCGCATCTGTGTGTGGCATCAAATACTACTTGTTCTAGAGCAAAGCAATAAAAACCCATCCGAACAAGGAATCTAAACTACGTTAAAATAATCGGAATATTTCTGAGAGACAAACGGAATTATTATAGCAACAAAATAACTTACTCATATCTAGTGCTCTCTGCCCACTTATATTCACTTTCTCATTTCATTCCTCCTAGGAAGTCCATTCCTGCTGTCACCACTGTGTCAAGGACAGGAGACCCAAGCGCCTTACAGAGGGGCGCCTAGGTGGCTGAGTCAGTTAAGCGTCCAACTCTTGATATCAGCTCAGGTCACGATCTCAGGGTTGTGAGATCGAGCCCTGCATTGGGCTCCATGCTGAATGTGAAGTCTGCTTGGGATTCTCTCTCTCCCTCTGCCCCTCCCCACCATTTACGCTCTCGCTCTCTCAAAAAAAAGTTTTTTTAATTAAAAATTAAGTTAAATAGGGGCGCCTGGGTGGCTCAGCTGGTTGGGTGACTGCCTTCGGCTCAGGTCATGATCCTGGAGTCCCGGGATCGAGTCCCACATTGGGCTCCCTGCTCTGAGGGGAGCCTGCTTCTCCCTCTGACCTCTCCCCTTGCATTCTCTCTCTCTCTCTCTATCTCAATTAAATGGAATAAATCTTTAAAAAAAAATTAAGTCAAATAAAAATTTGGTTTTCATGTTTATTACCGTAACCCACTTTTAGTCAGCTTAGTTAGTAAACCACAACACATAACTAGTATTTGCCAAATGCACACACACACATAACTCTTTCAAAAGGATCTAAATACCCAATTATTCAAAATAAATACACTTAAAAAAAGCATACCTTCATACAATCTGTTTTAGTTGCACCATTAATCAGGATTTTCTTAATTGCATAATACTGACCATCCAATTTATTCCTAACCTAAAAAGGAGAGGAAAAGAGAAAATATGTTTTGCCATTAAATTCAACTGAATAGAGCAAGTTATTCTAACCTGAGCTGAGGATCCAAACTAGCTCAAGAAATAAATTTAAGGGGCGCCTGGGTGGCTCAGTTAAAGCCTCTGCCTTCAGCTCGGGTCATGATCTCGGAGTCCTGGGATCGAGCCCCGCATCGGGCTCTCTGCTCAGCGGGAAGCCTGCTTCCCCCTCTCTCTTTCTGCCTGCCTCTCTGCCTGCTTGTGATCTCTCTCTGTCAAATAAATAAATAAAAACCCTTTAAAAAAAAGAAAGAAAGAAAGAAAGAAATTTAAGCAAAAGACAACTGTCTTTACTATGTTCAGGAAAGTTGGCCATAGTCAGCTACACTAGAAGCTTCCACACTGCACTGAGACTCCAACTCCTAGAAACTCAAGGTCTGAATAATGGAAATGTCAGCCAAAGAACCACGTGAGGCCCAAAATACAAAAGTGCAGCTTTCTTCCGTGATACACTTTTAAGGAAATTAATGCGGTTTCCAGAAATCTGCCTAAACCACCAATGTGGTTAGAAAAAAGTTAAAACCTGCCCACTTCCCTAGAGATGACAAACCTTAGTGAAAAGTACATACACATGATTTCTAGGAACTTCCCTTGGAACACTTTAAATAATAATCATGAGAACAACTTCTCAAAATAAATCTACTCAGAGTAGGAGGTCAAAACGGATTTGTGGAAAACAACCTTGTACACTCTTCCGTATCCACCTTTCCCTAAGATGGCAAGCTCTTCAAATTCATTCAGGTAACGTGAAGTCTGTGCTTCAAAGGCTACTTCCCTGGACCTAAAAGTGAAATACAACCAATCAATATTAAAACGTGAGAGAACCAGGTGCACAGGACAGTTCACATCGCTGTATCACTAATCTGCCCAGTCTTAACAAAATTTTTCATTCTCTAGGAAGAAAATTATTTGCTAAGCAAATCAACATGTAATAAAGCTAGCAAGGGGAAAAAACACAAATGGCCTAGACAAAAAACACAAAAGATCATACTTGATTAATGAGCAAGTATGTTACCAGTAATTAGTACTCCAACTAGAAATTATCAGTGTTTTAAAGCAGAGATACTAAGGACAACTAAATGGGCAACAGTTGATTAGCTGAGCTCAGTAATAAACTTAATTTTCTTAATGAAAAATTTCTTAATGAGTTATAGATTTTAAACTAGCATTTCCTAGGGGCGCCTGGGTGGCTCAGATGGTTGAGCATCTGCCTTTGGGTCGGGTCATGATCTCAGAGTCCTGAGATCTAGCCCCGCATCAGGCTCTCTGCTCAGCGGGGAGCCTGCTTCCCTCCCTCTCTGCCTGCCTCTCTGCCTACTCGTGATCTCTCTCTCTCTGTGTGTGTCAAATAAATAAATAAAGTCTTTAAAAAATAATAAAATAAAAAAATAAAAAATAAACTAGCATTTCCTACATATAGCCAAAATTCAATGTTGTTACTCTGACGAAGACTGCTTATCAGTGCTCCGAATTAAGGCTGGGGCTTACGAAATCCACACAGAATAGGGGAGGGAGGGCATAAGGGGAATGAGAAGTAAAGCAAATCTTGGAGCAGTCATTAATTTCTGAGAATAAAGCTTTTAATTTTCATAAACTACTCTAACTACATAATTTCTAACTCCAAAATTAATTTCTGATGAATTCAGGATCAGTTCTTAGCCTTAATTTCTTTCAGACATTTTACTCTGCACAATAACGGAAGTATGTGACACATACCTGATCTTCTGGATATGGGAATTATCCTCACAAGGATCCTAAAATCAGAAAATTACTTGAAAAAGCATTTTAGGCAAATTTCATGGAATGAGGACTCTAACAAAATTAAATGTCACATTAATAGTCCCAAATGTTCACACAATATTTAAAAAAAAAAAAGAAAAACATTCTGGCTTTTTCAATATCACCTAGGAATTTACAATTGAAAACATTTCTGTGTCTTAACCAAAAGATTAGTACTAAAAAAAGCTATAGTCTTGCCATCCACTGATAAGGCTGAGAACTCACCAAGGAGCTCTATCAGCAAATAATTTCTGACTTCACCTTCAAAACAGATGCAGAAATGGCCCACTTGTCACATCTCCACTGCTACTACCCCTCCAAACTACTACCACCTCTTGGCTGCCCCTGTCCCCCTGCTTCTGCCTCTGCCTCCCTCCACCTATTCCTAACACCACAGCTGTGGTGGTCCAGTAAAACGTAAGTCGGGGGTGCCTGGGGGGCTCAGTGGGTTAAAGCCTCTGCCTTCGGCTCAGGTCATGATCTCAGGGTTCTGGGATCGAGCCCGGCATTGGGCTCTCTGCTCAGCGGGGAGCCTGCTTCCCTCTCTCTCAACGTCCCCCTCTCTGCCTACTGGTGATCTCTCTCTCTGTCAAATAAATAAATAAAATCTTTAAAAAAAAAATGTAAGTCAGATCATGGCACTCCTCGGCTCAGAATCCTATAAAGCGTCCCGCTTCGCTCTGAGTAAAAAACCAGACGTTAAAATGGTCTCAGGATCCCCCCTCCATCTGTCCATCTGACTGCCCTCCCTCTCCCACACTCTCCCCTTGCTCACACTACTCCAGCCACATGGCTGCCGGTCAGCTTCCCAAAACCACGGAGCACACTGCCACTTCGGGGATGGCTGACCCTCTGCCTGGAACACTCCCCCTCCGGACAGAGGCACGGCTCATGCTCTCAGCTGCAGCTCCGACCTCAGTGACGGGCCAGCAGGTACACAACCCACCCACTTTCTAAGCCCCTTCACTGCTTTAGATTTCTCCGTAACGCTTACCACCTCCTTTATTTTTATTATGCTTCTATTGCTGACTGCCCCTGCATCAGAACATAAGCTTAAAAAAAAAAAAAAAAAAGAAGCAGAAGAGGAAGAAAGAAAGAACATAAGCCCCCATGAGGGGGCAGGTCTTTTGGTCTTTTGTCTGTCTTGTTTGCCGCTGGAATCCCAGCTCCTATAAGCTGAACACGCTCTAGTCATTTGTACATATTTACTGAATAAACAAGTTAACGTTTTTATAAACCTATATTATAACCGGGTATAACCAGGATTCCATAATTCTTTAAAATACAGTTCTCCTGAAATTAAAATGTTTCTGTCAGGCACGAAGGTTGTATTTTAACACTTACCTGACGAACTCTCTCTTTAGCAGACCTCATTAAATGGGTAATAGCTCTATTGTGGTGTAGTCTCAACGAGCTAAACTCATCACTGCAGGTGAAAGAAGACAGCAGCCCCATTTTGATAAAGGTCTGGCAAAGCACTAGAAGAATATAGAAAACTATTATCAGAAAGGCCACCAATCAGATGGCGATTTTAAAGAGACTACAGAGTAATAACAGCCTTATTAAAAAACAAACCAACCGACCAACTTTGGGGCACGTGGAGGGCTCAGGTCGTTAAGGATCTCCCTGCAACTCAGGTCATGATCCCAGGGTCCTGGGATCGAGTCCCTAGTCAGCACCCTCCTCAGTGGGGAGGCTGGTTCTCCCTCTCCCTCTTTCGCCCCCCCCCAGTGCTCTCTCTCTCTCAAATAAATAAAATCTTAAAAAAAAACAAAAAAAACCAAAAACCTCTGTAAGAAATAAGTTACATTTATACGCATTACAATTTGGAGATTAACCCTCTAATAAGAGAAGGAACAATTGGTATTCTCGCTGCTCAGGAGCACATCTAGAATTACCTATTTGATACTGAGCAGTCACTTGTTTACCATGCCTGGTCAGTGGGTAAAACAAGCTCTGTTTTTAAAAAGGCAAGAAAAAATGTAAACGTACTAGTCTCCTGACATTCAGATACGTCACCTTTTGCTGAAAGGCAACGAAGTAAGAACAAAGGCAACAGGCAAAACATGATTAGAACTGACAACAAAGCGAGTTATTGTTTTCAATGGTGGACTGATTATCTCTAACCCACAGACGGCACATAAAAGATGTGCACCGACAAAACACTAGGGGAAAGTTAAGTCTGAAGTCACAGCACCAGGCTCCTCAGAAAAAGAAGGTTCTACAGAAGTGCTTGGCTTTTACTTATTCAAGGAATACAGAAACCAGAGAGAATATTCTTTTTTTCCCTTCAGCGCTAGGCCAGAGGTCTTAGGTGACCTGACCTCAAAGCCTGGTGCCTTCTAGTCTCGTCAGGAGCCAAGTTGTGTCCGGAGACTGTCTGCAGTAGCCGGTCAGCTCCGACTTGTTAGCACCACAGTTAGCTATCGGTGGGTTTAGCATTTTCACCCTCCCCTTGCACAGAGCTCTGAAGCCTCCTGAGGAGGAAGAGAGACGTTATGTGGCACCTGACACCCTAGTGATCCATCACCAACACGCGAGGTCTTGGTAGCCTTACTGTGGAGGAAGCTCAGGCCGTGCACAAGACCAGAGGGAATCCGAGAATATTCTTTCTATATGGGTAACTTCATTAGGTTCTCAACTAACTGAGTAACATCAAAAACATTAAAAAAAAATTTTAAATATACTTTAAGTTTAGTCACCTGAAAAGGAATTCAGAAATATCTTAAAATCAGTAAGATTCAAATTTGCTTTAAACAAGAGGAAGACTACTACAGAAGCATCATTCTAATCTGCTTGTCTACACAGCGAGCTGAAGACAGTAACATGTGGCTACCAACACTCTAGAACCCACCAAACACCCACTTCTGTACAACCCACTCGCCACCACTTATTCAGAAAAACAAACATACACTATGTTTTCCATGCCCCATCAAGTTCATCAAAATGACAATCTACGTTTAACTGAAAATTGTACATTCTAAGTTCACATATAGGTATCTCTAAGTTTGAGGATTCCCAACACTAAACAAGACTTGGGAAGACTTTTCTGGTAGAAAAGATCTTTAGAATCTGTGGCTGGAGCTATTACAGAGACCACGATGCTCTCAAGGAGCTGGGCCAGAAACATGACCTGTAATCCAGCTCACATCTCTGCTCAAGTCTCTCATACACGTAAACTATGGCAGGAATAAAAAACATTTCAGCCACTGTGGTATAATAAGAAACGTATTTGGCCATGTCTCCTAAAACTCACACAGCTCCTAAAATTCTTGTGATTTCCCAAGGGCTGGGGCGCTAAGAGCATCTTTTGTTCTAATATTTGGTCTTTGACCTCAGTTCCTGACACAAGAGCTTCTAAGACCTTTGGAATCTCCAGTGATAACAGGGTCCTTCAGGGGCGCCTGGGTAGCTCAGCGGGTTAAAGTCTGTGCCTTCGGCTCAGGTCATGATCTCAGGGTCCTGGAATTGAGCCCCGCATCGGGCTCTCTGCTCGGCAGGGAGCCTGCTTCCCCCTCTCTCTCTGCCTGCCTCTCTGCCTACTTGTGATCTCTCTCTGTGTGCCTATTAAATAAATAAAATCTTAAAAAAAAAAAAGAGGGTCTTTCTTATGCTAATGAGATGACTGAGGGTCCCCTAGGTAGCTTCAAATGGGGACTGGCCACCAGAAAGACCAAGCCATGATTAGAAGCTTAGAACTTCCAGCTCCGCCCCTCCATAGAGGAGAAGGAGAAGAGCTGGAGACGAGTTAATCATTGATCCTGCCACCATGGTGAAGCCTCCATAAACACTCAGTACAGGATTCAGAGAGCTTCTGGATGAACATATCCACACACCCGGAGAGCGGGGCATCCCAACTGCAGGGGAACAGCAGCTCCTGTACTCTGGTCCTCACGCTATGTGCCTCTTCACCTGGCTGTTCACTTGCATGGGTTATCATACCCTCCCTTATACAATAAACCGGGAACCGTAAGTGTCTCCTGAGTGCTGTGAGCCGTTATAGTAAATTATCAAACCCCGGTGGGCAAGGGGGGGGACACTTGAGAGTGAATAATTTACAGCCAGGTCAGACACAAGTACAGGTAACCGGAGGACACTGGGGACCCACTCCTTGCAACTGGCATCTGAAATGAAGGCAGTTTGTGGGACTGAGCCCTTAACCTGTGGGATGTGACACTAACTCCAGGTAGACAGTGTTAGGACTGAATTGAATTGTAGGACACCCAGGTGGTGTCAGAGAACTGGTCTGTATGGGAGGAAAAAAACACACATTTGGTGTCATTAGTATTCAGTGTGTAGAGGAAAACAGGTTCCTATTCAACAACTAGGAACACAGCTGGTCCGGGGCTCCAGGCAAGAACTAGCTCAGAATGAGGGACGCCTGGGTGGCTGGCTTAGTTGGTTAAGCAGCTGCCTTCGGCTCAGGTCATGATCCCAGAGTCCTGGCATCGAGTCCCACATCGGGCTCCTTGCTCAGCAGGGAGCCTGCTTCTGCCTCTGCCTGCCACTCTGCCTGCTTGTGCTCGCTCTCTCTCTCTCTCTCTCTGACAAATAAATAAATAAAATCTTTAAAAAAAAAAAGAACTAGCTCAGAATGAGTACTTAACGATGTTCTTTTACCTGATCACGGACCAAGCCATGACAGATTTCCAAAAATCATACGAATGACAGTGTTGACAGAATAACTATCTTTTACTTATTTAAATACACCCAATTTTATGGTCATTAATCTTTTGGAGTCTCTGGTGATTATCTTCATAAGGAATTGCCCAAAGGAAAATATAAAACGCGTTCAAGAAATACAAACTATTAATACTTATTTCAAATGCTTATATACCAGCCGCTTCTCAGAGCCACAACTGAGTATTTTTACAAGGTTTACTTAGCAA
>CM052805.1:30002887-30123525 GCA_028533885.1 Nasua narica
ATGAAAATATTTACAAAGCCCAACAAATATGTCTATAAGATGTTCAGCATAACACTATTTAGAGAATACTGAAAAGCTGCTAAATTATATACATATAAGAGATTAGGCAGCTATTGGAAATGATGGTGTATAAAAAGATAATCATGGAGGCGCCTGGGTTTCTCAGTCGGTTAAGTGTCTGCTTTCGGCTCAGGTCATGATCCAAAGGCTCTGGAATCGAGCCCCACATCATCAGGCTCCCTGCTCAGCAGGAAGCCTGCTTCTCCCTCTCCCACTCCCGCCGCTTGTGTTCCCTCTCTCGCTGTCTCTCTCAAATAAATGAATAAAAAAATAAAAAATTTAAAAAACAATAGTACTAATGAAGGTGAGGCTAGATAGTCTCATATAAACCAACACCACCTCTCTAGTCATCATTTTACCAAAATGTATCAAAACTTTTGGGTGGGGGGCCTGTGGAGGGGAAGGCCTGGGTGGCTCCTTCTGCTAAGGGTCTGCTTTCAGCTTGGGTCCCAGGGTCCTGAGATGAGTCCCACATGGGGCTCCTTGCTCAACAGGGAGCCTGCTTCTCTCTCAACCTGCCACTCCCCCCTGCTTGCACTTGCTCTCTCTGTCTTTCCGACAAATAAATAAAATCTTAAAAAAAAAAAAAAAACTTTTTAAAAATATATTTCTTTAACCCAACAAATCCTACTCTGTAGATGTAGTCTGAGGAAACAATTAGATATCAACAAAGACTTTTGTATACACGTGTCAAACCCATTATTATTTTTCTTTAATATTTTATTTATTTATTTGACAGACAGAGATCGCAAGCAGGCAGAGAGGCAGGCAGAGAGAGAGAGGGAGAAGCAGGCTCCCCACTAAGCAGAGAGCCTGATGCAGGGCTCGATCCCAGGACCCTGTGACCATGACCTGAGCCGAAGGCAGAGGCTTTAACCCACTGAGCCACCCAGGCGCCCCTGGAAATCCCTCTTTTTAATAAGAAAAAAAAAAAAAAAAGAATGATCAGAGTCAAACAAACCAACTACACCAAGAAAATGGCAACTTTAAAAATGAGCACCAAATACTCAAACACAGGAAGGAGGAAAACCGTAAGGAAATAAAAGCTAAAGCTGAGCACTTCCCGTTTCGGTCTTGATCAAGTAGAAGACGAACAGTAAAGAGGCTAATAGGAAAGACGAGGTCAGGCCCTGTTATAAAAGAAGAAATGAGATGAGATCCTAGATGAATTACAGTTCTAGACTTCTGCCAAGTAGGAGGGGAGTAGACAAACAGGAAAGGGATGACCTACTTCAGGCTCCGCAGGAAAGTAATGATCTAAATAAATGGTCCATTATTAAGTGAGGGAGGAACTTGGGAGGACCAATCTGAGGTAAAATTCTGAAAAATTTCTGTCAGATGAAAGAAATAAAAACCAATGAGTCTGCCAATGGGCTTACTGTTGCTCTCCTGCTACATGCTGTTGGGGGGCGGGGGGGGGGGGGGATGGCCTGGAGGACACATAGTAACTGTGATCAAAGTTGGTCCCTACATAATAGACTGAGGAACACAGGTTTTAGAATTACATCTAGGTTTTGAATTTTCTGAATCTACCCTAAACTGGCAGAGTGACCTCCTCACATCATGTGGAAGAAAAGCCAATATGTAAACACAACAGTATCATTAGTAACCTAGTAGAAGGAAACTTTTCAAAGCTTATCTATGATCACTCCAAAGGAAAGGAATAATCTTTCCTTTGCAGAAAACCTTATCACAATGTGACAGCAAAGACAGACTTGCATGTTTACAGCTGAGGCTTTTTCCTTTGACATAACACTTCCTGTATTACTGAGCTGCCATGGTGCACCAGGTTACATGTGAAAAAATCAGTTCATTAAAAAAGTTATCTTAAAATTGTCCTGTCAATGACCTACTTAAATTATCACCACAGTCTGTTTTTTGTCCTCCTTTAGAGTCAAGAACTATAGACAGCATTATGGGTGAAGATCGGAGGACTCAAGGAATAAATTAACATTTGCAACTTCACTTGCAACTTCAAATCCATTGCACGTTAATACTTGTTTCATGCTTCAACTGAACCTGTATTCCTTATAATCATCCTATTCAAAGCACTATAAAGTAAAAACCTCCCGAATTATTATTCATTCTTGATAGCACAATTTAGCTTTAAAAACTGCCCCCCCAAACCGGTAGTAATTAAAGACCCTACGAAATTTGAAAGTACTGGATACTTTGAGCTGGTTGGAGTCAAAAATTTTAAGTACCCTTCACTTTATGCAGAATAACTTGCCTGACTTAACGCCGCCGTATCTCCTACTAACCAAAAGCCTCAAAAACAAAGAAACACTTAGGCATTTCTTTTCTTTTTTTTTTTGTCCCTTGATTCGTAAACTTTAATTACTTCTAATATTTTTTTTTTAGGCATTTCTTTTCTTTAAACCGACCCACCATGAGAAGTCTTTAGCTCCCCTATCAGTGAAGCAAAAAACAAGAGGAGCTACAAGGTAAAACAGTGCACCCGAGCTGTTAGGCGTATAAGGTCTGCAAAGCCCCCTTCTAGAAGTTTACAAACCACAGGGCTCGGGGCTGGAAAGCAGCCTGAGGGAAATCTTAGCACCTCTGGAGCCGAATCCCCAAAGAGGAAACCAGGGAACAGAAACGTCAACAAACGAGCACATCGCTGACACTCCTTGCAATAAATGTTTACCTTACCCAGACCGCCCTCCCGCCGCCCCCAGGCACCGCACCGCTGGGCCGCCGGTTCGAGCCCGGATCCAGCCGAATTCGCCCCGGAGCCGCGGCGATGCTCGTTGCGCCCTGCCCGCCCGGGAATGAAGGTGGACGGGTGCAAGAGGAGGGCCGCCGCGGCATTCCGGGTCCCTCACCATCATACTTGGGATCCGAGCCGTCGGCCGGGAACTCGATGGCGGGCGGTGCAGGCACAGCCTCCGCCCCGTCGCTCTCCGCCTCGCGCTCCCGTGCCCCGGGGCTGCCTCCCAGCATCGCCCGCCGCGCGCGGGCCGCAGCCCAGCCCGCCCGCCAGCTAGCCCAGCACCACCACCTCACTCCCCACCAGTGGAATCTGCCACCGGATCCGGAAGTAGCTCCTCACGAGGCTAAAGACGTGCCCCGGCCTCCCGCGCGCCACTGGCGGGGGCGGGTCCTGCAGCAAACTCCGCCCCTCCCCTACTCCAGGAAGAGAAGATGGGCGGGTCTCGCGTGGGCGCACCCCGGCGCAGGCGCCTTAGTGGGCTGGTCCTCGGGCGGTGCCCCATAGCCCGCGGCTGGTGTGCGCTCGCTCGGGTTCCTGCCACGCTCGCGGGGAACTCAACCTGCGCTCCCGGCCACCCTTGAGACCTTAGTACCCACACACGAATCAGAGCGCTCGCAACTCCCGCCGAGAATCGGATGCTAATGTAAGAATCCCGTGTGTGCAGAGCTTCTAATCCGAATACATACTTTCTGCAGATACGGCAGTGACTATTTGTCATTTGTTTTTCTTTTATTTTTTTTTTTAAGATTTTATTTATTTACTTGACAGAGAGGAGAGAGATCACAAGCAGGCAGAGAGGCAGGCAGAGAGAGAGGGGGAAGCAGGCTCTCCGCCGAGCAGAGAGCCCGATGCGGGGCTCGATTCCAGGACCCCGAGATCCTGACCCGAGCCGAAGGCAGAGGCCCAACCCACTGAGCCACCCGGGCGCCCCTGTCATTTGTTTTTCAAAGAAAAAAAAAAGCATCTACAAGACATCTCAACAACAACCGAACCTATTTCGGTCAACCGTTAAAAGACAACAAAATGTGAAATACCACCTCAATTCCAAAGTGAATCCAACCTAACAAAAATTCGCCGCTTTTTAGACTGAACTTTCCATGCAAATGATTTCGAACCTGAGACCACCTTTTCCAAGTGACCTTACGGCCGCATACACTGCATCGTCTGTGGTTTGAAGCCCTTAGCTTCAGAAATCCTCTGCCCACTGGAAATGTCTCTGATAACTTGGTGGCCAACACAATGCTGTTGGAAATAATTCTTAGATTCCAAATCAGATAATACAGCTGGAATAAAAAGCCTTTCAGCTTTTGAGCCTCATCCCCAGTGCGATGTGCGAAAGCGGTATTGCTTAAGTTTTCTTATAAAATCATACGGAGTGCATTCAGCCTGATGGAAGCAATTTGGACGTGGTTCATCCAAAGGTTAGGGATGCCTCTTTCCCTACTACGCTGATGCAAAGAACACAGCCTTTATGGAGGGTGATTTATCTATATGAATACACAACTTTAAAAATGCAAATACTTTTGACTCATCAATTCCACTTTCAGTAATTTATTCTAAGGAATAGGTTAAAAATAAGCAAAAAGATTTAGCTAAAACTATTAATTGCAACTTTAGTTACATACCAAAAACAAGAAAACAATATAATTGAGTGAATTATAAACATCTATACAATGGCACACTTCACAACCAATAAAAATGTTGGTATACAATATTCAGTTCTTGCCACTTTCCACCACCACCAGAATGAACAGCAAACCATTTCAGGTGGAATATAAATGAAGGCAACATTTCTAGAAGACAATATTTAACTTATAGTGAAAATATTTAAATAAGCATACTCCTTTTTTATTAAGATTTTCTTTATTTATTTATTTGACAGAGAGAGATATCACAAGTAGGCAGAGTGAGCAAAGCAGGCTCCCCGCTGAGCGGAGAGCCCAATGCAGGGCTCGATCCCAGGACCCTGAGATCATGACCTGAGCCAAAGGCAGAGGTTTTAACCCACTGAGCCACCCAGGCACCCCTA
Organism: Nasua narica; assembly: GCA_028533885.1. Taxonomy (NCBI): domain Eukaryota; kingdom Metazoa; phylum Chordata; class Mammalia; order Carnivora; family Procyonidae; genus Nasua; species Nasua narica. The sequence goes on from CM052805.1 coordinate 30,007,690, forward strand.
CGCATTCTCTTTAACCTACATACAGGAGTACATACAAAGAAAATAATCAGAGTGGTAAAAAAAAGAAAATCTGTAAGAGTGTTCATCAAAGTATAGTTTATAATAGAAAAGCACTGGGATGAATCCAAATTGCCAAATAGGAGAGCAGCTGGGGTATACCCATGCAGTGAAATTTTATGCAGCCATTACAAAAAATGGGGCTTGGGGTTGGGGGAGGGGAAGAGCGCATTCCTTTCTTGGTATCACACAATTCTAGTTTTCATGGTGTCACACAATTCTAGTTTTTCTCTGTTTTACTGAACCTTCATCTCAGGATCCCTTTCTGGATTCTCCTTCTCCAAATGCATAATTCTGTAGGTCTCTTGTCACGTCACTCCAAGTTCTCTCAGGAGATAACCACATGCGTTGCTATCACTTTACATACCCTCTATAAGCTGACAACTCCCAAATGTATCTCTGCAGCACAGACTGGTTCTTTTGGATGACTCAAAAGCACCTCAATTTTCTCAAAGCAAACTCATGATATTCTTTCTAAAATTTGTTTCCCACTACTTCTCCTCATTCAAGTAGCACTCAGTCCACTCACTTGTCCGTGCCTAAAACCTGAGTCAACCTATATTCCATACCCAGTCTTTATCCAGGCTGCCCACAAATTAATTAGAAAATAGAAACATGACATAGCATATAAAGATGCTATATTAAACGTACAGTTAACTGGAAAGGAACCCAAATGGCCAATAAGCCTAGGAAAATATACACAAATTTCGCTAGATACAGGTAAGTGCAAATTAAACAGTGTACTATCATCTCAAACTATTATACTTGCAAAGTTAGTCTTTCATACCAAGTGTACGTGAGGATGTGGAAAAGAAGCTATCATATGTTACTAAAGAACAACTTAGTGATAGTGAGTAAAATTAAATGGTGCATACCCAAGATCCACTAATTTAATTTCCATTGAGGTTCCCTTTGGGCACTTGTGTTTTTTATTTGTTTGTTTTTGTTTTTGTTTTTGTTTGCTTGTTTGTTTTAAAGATTTTATTTATTCATTTGAAACAGACAGAGAGCAGGAGCAGGGGAGAGAGGCAGAGGCAGAGGGAGAAGCAGACTCCCTGCTGAGCTGGGAGCCCTGTGGAGCTCTGGAGTTCAATGCTAGGACCCTGGGATCATGATCTGAGCCGAGGGCAGACACTTAACCATTTGAGCCACCCAGGTGCACCACCCTTTTATTTTAAAAAAAGTTTTATTTATTTATTTATTTATTTATTTATTTATTTATTTATTTGAGAGAGAGAGCATGCATAAGCAGGAAGAAGGGCAGAGAGAGAGGGAGAAGGAAGCTCCCCACTGAACAGGGAGCCCAACACAGGACTTGATCCCAGGACCCTGAAGGCAGACACCCAACCAACTGCACCACCCAGGCACCCCAATCCTGCAGTTATTAGATTCACTTGCCCCCATAACTGTATGAGCCAATTCCTTAAAACAAATTTATCTCTATATACACATCCTACTGGTTCTGTTTCTCTGAAGAACCCTGATACACTTGCTTTCTTGAAAAAGAATTAAAAATGTGAAAATCTTCAAAGATATAAAAAGGTACAAAGAATAATGTAAACACTGATGTTTCCACACCCAAATTTAACAACTGTTGACATTAAGCTGTATTTGCTTAAGAATTGCTTCTTTTAGGGGCGCCTGGGTGGCTCAGTGGGTTAAAGCCTCTGCCTTTGGCTCAGGTCATGATCCCGGGGTCCTGGGATCCAGCCCCGCATTGGGCTCTCTGCTCGGCGGGGAGCCTGTTTCCCCCCTCTCTCTCTGCCTGCCTCTCTGCCTACTTGTGATCTCTCTCTCTGGCAAATAAATAAATAAAATCTTTAAAAAAAAAAAAAAGAATTGCTTCTTTTAAAAGAATTGCTTCTCTTAAAAAAAAAATTTACAGATGTACTTAATTTCCTATTTTGAACCCTTTCTGGTCCCACTCTCCTCCCTTCGTCTTAAGAGGTAATCTCTTTTTAGAGTCAGATATCATCAGGTGCCTGGGTGACTCAGCCATTAAGCATTTGCCTTCAGCTCAGGTCATGATCCCAGGGTCCTGGGATCTGAACCCCACATCAGGCTTCCTGCTTGGCGGGAAGCCTGCTTCTCCCTCTCCCATTCCCCCTGCTTGTGTTCCCTCTCTTGCTGTCTCTCTCTCTCTGTCAAATAAATAAACAAGCAAAATCTTTTAAAAAAAAAGTCAGATATTCCCATCCATATTTTTTTTAAGATCTTATTTATTTATCTGAGAGAAAGACAGCACAAACAGGGGATCAGAGGGACCAGCAGGGTCCCTGCTGAGCAGGGAGCCCAATGTGAGGCTCAATCGCAGGACCTGAGGTCATGACCTCAGTTGAAGTCAGACACTTAACTGCTTAACTGACTGAGCCACTTAGGTGTCCCCTCATCCATATTTTAATATTTCTACAATAAATATATGTCCAGAATAATATTTGTGTGTGTGTTTAAAGAATTTTACATACATGGCATCATACTATACTTTACAAGTCAAATTAGGGCCAAATTGCCTGTGTGAGTGTTTGCATATGTTTGTTTCTTTTTTTTCTCCAGCTACTGCATGAAATACACTAACTTAACTTAGTTGAATCGAGTTGAATCTAGTTGAATCATTGTAACAGTTCTATAATATTCATTTGCATATACAATATGTTTGCTTGTTTCCCTATGGACGGAACAAATCCGGCCCCAAAGGAATCTCTTTTTGGGGTGGCAAAAGGTGTTTTAAAATTAGTTAGTGGTACTGGTGGCCCAACTCTGAGTATATGGAAAACCAGTCATTTGTAGTTTCAAAACAAACTTCAGAATTTTAGAGTTTTAGAGTTTTGTGATATATAAATTATTTCAATATAGCTGTTACAAAAAGGGATGCCTGGGTGGCTCAGTGGGTTAAAGCCTCTGCCTTCGGCTCAGGTCATGATCTCAGGGTCCTGGAATCGAGCCCCGCATCGGGCTCTCTGCTCAGTGGGGAGCCTGCTTCCTGCTCTCTCTCTGCCTGCCTCTCTGCCTACTTGTGATTTCTCTCTCTCTGTCAATAAATAAATAAAATCTTAAAAAAAAAAAAAAAAGCTGTTACCAAAAAAAGTGGAAAGCAATGAAAGATGACACGTGAAAAAAAAAAAATGCCCTAAATACAGCAGGTTGCATGACCTGGGGCAAGGTGGTTATTTGAAAAGCTCTCTTTGCCTCTGTGTTCTCAACTATAAAATGGGGTGATTACCACACCTCGCCTGTAAATTTGTAATGAGGACTGAATGAGTTAGTATTTGTAAAAGCACTTAGAACAGGGTGAGTGAGTGGGGCTGACCCAGAGCTCAATGAATGTTACCAATTATTATTTCATTATTATTGCTATCATAAAACCTTCTGCAACTTAAGCTGTGTTGTCTTCAAAGTTCACGATACGACATGTGGACATACACATGTATATGCATCCTTGGGCACATATAAGAGTGTCCAAAGGGAGGGTGCTTGGGTGGCTCAGTCAGTTAAGCCTCGGCCTTCAGCTAAGGTCAAGATCCCGGGGTCCTGGAATCAAGTCTGGTATCAGGCTCCCAGATTAAATAAAATCTTTTTATTTTTTTTTAAGGAAAAGTTATAAAAATAAATAAGTTTTAAAAATCTGTAGGATGGGCCAGGAGAGAGCTGATGTTGCAGGTCAAGTCCAAAGGCTGTCTACTGGCAGAATTCTTTCCTGCTTGGAGGAAGTCAGTCTTTTGGTTCTAGGAAGGTCTTCGATTGATTGGGTGAGGTGCATTCAGGTTACGGAGGGCCATCCACTTTACACAAAATCCACTGATTTAAATGTTAATTTCATCAAAAATTCCCTCACAGAGACATCCGGAATAAGGTTTAATCAAATACCCGGCCATGGCCTGGCCGAGTTGACACATTAAATTAAACATCACAAGTCCATCCCTTGTCAACCTGGCACCCATATGCATCCTGTTATCCCATATTTAGTCTCCAAATGAAGACGGGGGAAGGTCATACTCCTGCCTGACATGATACAACTATCCTGACCAAAACCAAAAGTGCACTACGCCTTTCCTCAGAAGAGGACGAAACGTCCTTGGGTGATATTCACTCTTCTCGGATACCTTTTAATTTAAAAACTATGATGTAAACTTACTAGGACTTTAATACTATGATATAAAGTCAATGCACCTTACGTCACATGATAAAGGGATAAGAGAATGAAGAAAATAAAGATATTTGGTAGATGGATAATACGCATGCACGCTTACACAAACACAGTCATCACAAAATAAGGAACAAATACTCACGACAGTTACCGTTCTTGATACTGTAATGGGTCATAAGGTTGTAGCTGGAACTTATAGCTAGTTATCTTATTCCACTATCCATTCCATATTCCCTTTGTCGTCAGCAAGTGCCTCAGCTGGCCATAGTTCTTTACTTGATGGGGTAACCCGAACCTCTTTTCTTGAAGAGTCTGGGCCATTAGTAGTCCTGCCTAGATTGGGTTGTTGTAGTTTTCCATTGACTTTAATCATCAGGCATGATAATACTAAGAGTCACCATGAGGGACTCCTGTATTCCAGATTCTTCCTTACTTTCATTGTGGAAGTAAGTCCAACTTCTCCTTGGTAGACAGGATCAATCATCCCAGCCAGGAGAGTAACTCCTTTCTTTACCTGTTGGTTTAGCATCATAAGGAGCCTAAGGTAACTATGTGACAGTCTTTTTTTTAACGATTTTATTTATTTATTTATTTATTTATTTATTTATTTATTTATTTATTTACAGAGAGAGATCACAAGTAGGCAGAGAGGCAGGCAGAGAGAGAGGAGGAAGCAGGCTCCCTGCTGAGCAGAGAACCCGATGCGGGGCTCGATCCCAGGACCCTGAGATCATGACCCGAGCCAAAGGCAGAGACTTTAACCCACTGAGCCACCCAGGAGCCCCACTATGTGACAGTCTTAACTTGCAGTTTAGTTGAATCATCGCTGTGTCTGCTGGTAGAAGAAATAGGACCTTTTGGAACTAAAATCTCTAAGCCAGCAGAGCATAGGGTCACAGAGGCAGGAAGCAAAATGCTAGAGACTCACTTGAGGGTAATACTGAATAATGCCGCTCCCATTTCAACTCCTTGATTCACAGACCTGTGGATCCTGGATGAGGAAGAAACAGCACCATATATTTATTTAGACATGGACTCAGAACATAAACAGCTACTTGGAGAACCTTACTCCCATCCTGCAAGGTGTGGCCACTTAACCAGCACTGTAACTGAGTCTTCAAATGCGCATTCCATCAAGTCAGTTGCTTCAGGAAGTAGGAAACATGATAAGACAAGAGATTTCCATGATCATGGATCAATTGCTGTACTTCATTAGCTGGAAAATGGATTCCTTTATCAGACACAATGCTGTGTGGAATACCATGATAGTGGCTAAGACATTCCATATTTGGGGGCACCTGGGTGGCTCAGTGGGCTAGAGCCTCTGCCTTTGGCTCGGGTCATGGTCTCAGGGTCCTGGAATCGAGCCCCGCATCGGGCTCTCTGCTCAGCGGGAGCCTGCTTCCCCCTCTCTCTCTGCCGGCCTCTCTGCCTACTTGTGATCTCTCTCTCTCTGTCAAATAAAAAAAAAAAAAGACATTCCATATTTGGCAGAATAATTACACACAGAGAAGGCAAATCTATACCCAAAGTATCTATTTTAGTAAAAACAAAACACTGCTCCTTCCATGAGAGAAGTGGTCTAATGTAATCCACCTGCCTCCAGGTTGCTGGCTGATCACTCCAGGGAATGATGCCATGTTGGGATTCAGTGTGGGTCTCTATCCATACCCCTTCCCCCAAACTTCCTTGTCACCCATTTTCCAATCATATTCCTTCCAAGTCCTTGACAATCCAGCCAAATTATTGGCCACATCCTATGAATCAGTATATAATCACGTATCTGGCCATTTCTCCTTCCGAGCAAAATGAACAATCAGATACATTGCCTGGAAGTTCTGTTCACTGGGAGGATAGGATTTCCCTTCACCATTGTCCTTCAGGGATGCCCCAGAAAAGGGCAGTCATTCTGCAGCTGTCCCCTTTCCAGTGGTGCCTGCCTATTGTGCAGAACCATCTGAAAACAAGACTTGAGTCTTCCCTGTCTCTGTACAAGCTCTGATCATAGAGCAGAGAGAAGGTATTGTAGCAGGAGTGGGAGCCATAGGCACGTGAGCCATTTCTTCATGTAATCTGTGCACTCAGGGCCTGCCTGGCCATGATCTCACATATACTACATCCATGATGGATGTGCTTCTGCACACACCCAACTTTATGGCTTAATGGATCAGATAACACCCAGTTCGTGATAAGCAGCTCAGGTCGTATGGTAATTTGGTGGCCCATAGTTAAGGCACTCGGTCTCTACTAAGGCCCAGTATCAGGCCAAAAGCTATTTCTTTTTTTTTTTTTTTTTTTTCCAAAAGCTATTTCTTAAAAAGAAAAGTAGTTATCTGAAGATGAAAGCTGGAGGGCCAATTGGGTCTTGGGATGGGTCAGCCCTCCCACTGCATTTAGTACAAAATCAAGACTCCCTGCATGGCCTACAGATTCTTTTGAGAGCTACTCCAGCCTTCCTTGCCAGTTTGTGCTCAGGACACTCTCATGGTAGTCTATGGGATCACACTAATCAATGAACAGAAAAGTAAGACCCACGACTTATAAGCATTCATGACAGAGGGTCAGAGCACAGGTGAAAAATGTTCTTGAGGTTTTAGCCTCTGGAGCAGGGACAAAATCACACAAGTAGGACAGAAATCTCAATGACTTAACGATTGTTGACCTTTGGCTGCACAGATGGCACCCTTAACCCAACTTCTCCTCCTATATTGCATGTACAGTAGCGCTTTTCCCTTGCAGTGAAGCAAAGGCAAACTCTCTGAAGAGATGGAAACTTCTTTATGGTAAGGATGGGAGTTCTCAAAGTTGATTATAAGAATGTAGTGGTCATATTTTATAGGTCTCTGTCGTCACATCATGCCACAGACTCTCAGTGCTTTCTCTGCTGCTAGAGTCACAAACGTCTTTCAATCTAGCCCAAATTAGAGAGCCAAATCTGGAAACTCTGGAACAAAAGAGTTGGTCTTCCAGAGCAGGGCTTCCTCTTTTGGGCAGTGCATGTGTGTGTGTGTGTGTGTGTGTGTGTGTGTATTTGTACACCTGTGTATGTGTGTGTACAAATTGTCAACCAAGTCTCTCCTCTACCAATCCTGGTACCAAGCCCCCTAAAATGAAGCCTTCCAATATTCACATGGACTTCAAAGTCAATTCTCTCAACTGGGGGGATATCAGGAATGTTAGAGGAAGCCACCACTAGCTACCCTTATTAATCATGAAGTCACATATTATGGTTACCCAACAGAAGTTAAGTTCTACAAACCTTAACAGTAGGGGCACCTGGGTGGCTAAGTGGGTTAAAGCAGAGGCCTCTGGCTCAGGTCATTATCTCAGGGTTCTGGGATCGAGCCCTGCATCGGACTCTCTGCTCAGCGGGGAGCCTGCTTCCCTCTCTCTCTCTCTCTCTCTGCCTGCCTCTCTGCCTACTTGTGATCTCTCTCTCTCTCTCTGGCAAATAAATAAATAAAATCTTAAAAAAAAAACCTTAACAGCATAAAGTTAATATTATTCCATACATGTTTGGAAGTAATAAGATGGTAAGAGGTAGAAATTTGATTTTTTTTAAGATTTTATTTATTTGTCAGAGAGAGAGAGGAGAGAACACAAGCAGGGGGAGCAGTAGGCAGAGGGAGAAGCAGGCTTCCGGTTGAGCAGGGAGCCCAACGTAGGGCTCAATCCCAGGACCCTGGGATCATGACCTGAGCTGAAGACAGCCACTTAACCAACTAAGCCACCCAGCCACCCTCAGGAAATTTGATTTTTTATCTAAGAGATGCTGTCTCAGTTGGATGGATAAACAAAGCATTATTTAAGAATACTACACAAGGTAACTAATAATGAGTTTAGTATGTGGTGTAAAACTGTGGTTGTATACGTTTTATCCTCTTCCTGTCATCTGTCTGATGTTAAGGAAATTGTACCAGTGTTACTTTCTCCAGTTTGTACAGCGTTCCTAATTCCTTTATTTCTACTGCAGTTTTAGGCACCCTTTAGGTATCTGGTAATTATCAATGAGAGTGAGAGTTTGGGAAATGTTCTCACACTGTGGAAGCTGGCTTTCAAGATTGCCCCCAGTGATCTCTGCTTCCTGATCTTCATACCCTTTTCATGTTCCCTCTCACAGCGTACTAAGGTTGGTCTGTAGGATCACTAGCACTAGAATGGAGGTATGTCTCTCTCCTGCCTTGGCCACACCTCCCAGGTGCCCTCCCTTGACAATGGGGGACAACGCTGGCTCCTCACCAACCTGAACTGCTCACGGAGCCTCTTGGGGACCTGTATCTCCTCTACTCAGGACTCTCTCCTTCCAAGAACGGCCCCTTCCAGGACACGTGGGGCACGCAGAGGCCCTCCTGGTCAAAGTAGAGCCCAGCAGCCAGAGGGGACCAGCCTCCAGCAGGACCCAGAGGTCCCTCCAGTCCTTGAGAAGGGAGAATAGATGGTATATAAGAGAATAGATTGTATGAAACTTCTAAGATTAGTTTAAAAGACACTGTGATGGGGCGCCTGGGTGGCTCGGTGGGTGAAAGCCTCTGCCTTCAGCTCAGGTCATGATCTCAGGGTCCTGGGATGGAGCCCTGCATCTGGCTCTCTGCTCGGCGGGGAGCCTGCTTCCCCCTCTCTCTCTGCCTGCCTCTCTGCCTACTTGTGATCTCTCGCTCTGTCAAATAAATAAATAAAATCTTTAAAAAATAATAATAAAAAAAATAAAAGACACTGTGACTTCCATCTTGCTCCCTTTCCCCCATCTCTGGTTCTGGGGAGAAATAAGCTGCCTTCTTGTGAGCAGCCCTAATAGTGAGGCCCATGTGATGAAGACCCAAGGCCTGCCAGCAACACAGAAGTGCACTTGGAGCAGATTCTTCATCCCCAGTAGATGGGAAGCTGCCATCTCGAGATGTCAGATGACTGCAGCCCCACGGACTGAGCCAGAACCACCAAGCTACACTGCTGATTCCTGACCCTCAGAAACTACGAGGAAAAATATATGCTTTTGTATGTGTATGACGGGGGGGGGGGGGCGTAATTTGTTACACAGGAATCATCAACACATATCCTAAACTAGACTACTAGCATCTTACCAGGGTAAGGAATGCCCTAAACCAACACCTCATGAAAATTCTGTTGACCTGGCTGGCTACCAAGCAACAGTTGTGATGTCATCAGGATTAGAACCCTAACTTACAGGGAGGTTGCCAACAACTTGACAGGAAGTCCCAGATCAAAGGGGACCTTTCAGGTAAGCACATCTATGTCTGCTTTCCTTTCTCGAATAAAATGAATAGCCCAGGGACCTTCAAGCCAAAATTGGTTCTTACATTCCTTATGTCCACTGATGTATTTCAAAGGGCAACTTCAAGTGGTTACTGCCAATTAGGGTGGGTTACTTCCACTTCAATCCTGGAACTTAACTTCTTTCGGTTTGGGGGCCTCAACCCCAGAGCAGTGGGCAAGAGATGTTTTTTGTTTTTAACAATTTTTATATAGGGTTACAAAATTGACAGGCATAAGATATTAGCAAATCGTTAATAATATTATTGAAATGAAGAGCTTGGTAAGTAAAAATCCCCATTTTATAAAGTTAGGCTACAAAAAATTTCAACTGAAAATATCAGGATGCAAATTTGAAAAAGTGGATTATTAATGACTTTCAGTTTCCATCCAATGAGCCATCTAATGTAGACATAGTTCAGGTTTGGGGTGGCAGGTTTTTAAGCTCTTTGAGACTAAACAATGAAATATAGCCTGTTCAAAAAGTCTTTTAATATTCTTTTGGGAATTACGCAAGAATACTTTTATGTTCATGTTCTCATAATCCCCAATTCTTCACCCCTTAATGGTGGATTTTATCTCCCAAACTATTAAAATACCATTTATAACAGAGTGAACGCTCTAAGGATAAAAATGTAATTTTTAGTCATTTTGAAGTTATTATATAAGGAACATTGGTATGTTTTTCTGACTACATCCCCCTCCAAAACACATGAATGAAAATTAAATTCTATTTTACCATAACTCCCATAAATTCCTGTCCCTCTTCCCTCCCTAGTCACTGTTACCAGTCTAGTGCACATTATTCCAGTTTTTCTTCTATTCATTTACAGAGATAAGTATGTACCACAATAAAACAGCATTGTTCTGAGGGGCTGTTTTTGCCTGAAAGAATGACTAAATACGTATCGTTCCGCAATCTGCATTTTATTCTCCACTCCAAATTACGCCCCGGGAACTTCCCATGTTAGTACAACAGTATTCCATATTTAATTTAGCCATTCCCCCAAATTGAAGGGGAATTGGGCGTCTCCAATATGTCAATATCACAGACAACTTGAAAAACCACCTCTGTATCCAGTTTAACGTTTACAGGGAGGGACTTCTGCCACTACTAGCTGTGATTTTAAACAGTCTTTAACCTATGCCACAGCTCCCTTGTTAAGATTCTACTACCACCTAACCTTACGGGATCGCGGTGAGGATTAACTCCGCTATTTATGGCCAGTGTTATTTTCTTTGCTTAGGTCTGATCCTTTGGTCTTGGTTCCTGGGAGACTGGATTCCAGCTGCCAGGCGCTGAGCGTGATCTTCCGAACCAGAGTAACTCTGAGCCTGGTGGGAGTGTCTGCCTCTGACATCGGTTATATTCTCCTGCTGTAAGTGAGATTTTCCGACGGTTGTCGCTTCTCTTTCCAACGGTTAACTGAGGTGGCCTCCGTACACATCCTCCACCCCCCTTCTCTTGGTCCACAAGCCCTTCTCTGTACTGGGATATCCAACCTGACCCCTCGCATCAAGGCTGGGGTCCAAGCCCCCGCCCCAACCCACCCCGCCCCGCGCTCTCGGGCCCCCAGCTGCTTCCCAGCAACTCCGACCGCGCGGGGACCGCAGCACAAGCAAGCCACCAGCCCAGCTCAATCTAACTCGAAACGCGCGCCTTTCGCCACCGGATCCGGAAGTAACGCCTCGCGAAGCGGAAGACCCGCCCCGGCCTCCTGCGCGCCGCTGGCGGGGGCGGGTCCTGACGCAGGCTCCGCCCTCTCCCTGACCCAGGAGGAGAGGATGGGCTGGTCCGGCGCGGGCGCGCCCCCCGGCGCAAGCGCCCTGGTGGGCTGGTCCTCGGGCGGTAACCTGCGGGGCGTGGGCGCTGATTCCCGCCACGCCCCGGGGGACCCCAACCTGCGACCCGGGCCTACCCTCTCGGCGGTCTTCGAGAAGGTGTAAAACTCCGACTGACCGTTCCACCCAATCTCGGTCTTTCTCCCCTCCCCAGAAGTAAGCACTTTATCTGTGGAGCGTCCTGATTTTTATATTGATTAGCACGCGCGCGCACGCACACACACACACGCACGCACACACATGTTACGGATCAATACACAAAATACCATATCCTAAGACGGTAAAACACACCAAGTAATAACGTGAGGGCATAGGTGTGGGTACATATAACTATATATATTCACACACATATATGTAAATACATAAAATATACTTTTATACTTATAAATACGTATGGTTATATGTGCATATTTACATGATTGTATTTATATACACACAAACCCCAATAAGTAGATTTATTTATATACTGTATATGTAACTCCAGTCTATATACATACATACAAACATACATTTATTTATTTATTTAAAAGTTTTTTTTTTTTAATTTTTAAGTATCCTCTACACCCACCGTGGGGCTCCAACTCAGGATCTGGTGATCCAGAGTCACATCCTTCACCGACTGAGCCAGCCAGGTGCCTCCTATATATATAAGTATATTTATATGTATAGGTACATATATATGTTTTTATGTTTATATATACATACACATATCCCCGCAGAAAATACACATTATTTAGGATTTGTGTTTTTATTGCCTTACAGGATGCAATTTTACATATTGTTTTGGAACTTGCTTTTTTCTCTGGCTCTTTGAGAACCCTCCCCCTTGAAGTAGGTCTATTCATTTTTTTCAGTTTGTTTCATGGTGTGTCTCAATCAGCTTATTCAGAGTTGTTGGAGGAGTGGTTAGAAAATATTTGGAAACTCTGGCAAAGATGGATTTGTACAGATGGGTTAACATAGTTATTTTTTTTAACATAGTTATTTTTAACCTCCTGCCTTATTTTCCCAACTGTAAAATGGAATTATTAATGGTACCAAACTCCCAAGCTGATAGTAAGTCCTCATGAGTTAAGGTATATAAATCACATAGAAGAAGTACTCGGTCCTTTGTATCTTTCAGTAACTTGTTAGCATTTTGCCTTGTTAGAGCTGATGTTTTCAACTTTGTACGTAGGAGATTTGATTCTATCTGCCAAACATTAAAGGACATCACTCAGATCAGGGAAACTCTGAGCCCAAGGAATGGTTTCTCCTTTGGTCTTTCTTTTTTTATCCAGCCTGACTCTGGGATATTTTTTTGAGCTGAGGTATCTGCTAGGCTCTCCAAACTCTGGGTCCCACATCTGTTGTTTCACTTGTGCTCCACACTGCCTGATCCAGCCCCCATTTCACCTGGTTCTTTGCTACTCACCTTTCTCAGTTCTCCTTAACACCCGTCTCCCCTTCTCACCTGATAGTGCAAGAACTCTTGATGTCTAATTGACTTATTTCTTTTTTCTCTCACTTGTGTGCAAACTCGTAAAGAAGACCCTGCAGTTAAATGTGTAAATGAATGAGTTTATTGCTCAGATGGGTGCTTAAAACATTTTTAATGTCTGGAATGACTTCTCTTAATAAGTTCTTAAAATGAAAGTGTAAGGACACATTTGTGAAAAGGGACTTCATATTATTTAGTACCTACCTAGTCCTGGTAGCTGTACAGAGTAACTCCTCCTGGAGCAAACATCAAATTTGCTGGCCAGGAATACTAGAACGAACCTCTAAAATTTTACACTGTTGAAATCTTTTTTTTTTTTAAATATTTTATAATTATCTCAAAACATTTTCTTTGTTATGTTCACCAAAGCCTTAAGGGTGCCTTTCTGGAATCAAACACTTGCCTTCTCAAGGTTAGGTTAGATGAATAGAGTGAAAGCCAAAACAAAATCAGATCTTTGGCAAAACAACATTTTTATTAATAGCACTACACAAGGAATAGGTAAACTCTTCTGGGCAAACTTAAAACAATTCATTTGAGTCAAGTTCCATTTGACCATACAGTATCCCATCTTCTTTGCCCTTTTGAGAATTAAGTACTTTTCATTTTCTATTTGTTCAAATCTTGTTCTATTCATTTCCATGCATAGACATGTTCTATGTCTATGTCTATGTCATAGAAAACAGAATATTTTGGATTTTAGTTTTGGATTCTTACTATATATTGCACGTGTTGTTTTAAAACTTGCTTTTTTAGTAAATCTTCATCTTGTAAGTTCTTGATCGGTAAGTTCTTGATCTCAAGAACTTTTTTATTCCTGCATTTTAAATACTAACATGCAGAGCTTCTGTAACAGAGTTGGACACAGTTGAAGAATATTTTCAGATCTCCCAGTAAGGATGGATTTATATTGCCCCCTTTCTGATTACCATTGCCAATGTCTCCACACCGTTCATTTGCTTGGTGGAGCTTTCGTGGTTTTGTTTTTAAGCCATCACCTTTTCGTTTTGGGGTACCTGTAAAATGGACATCTAATTCTCCCTTCCTTGTAGTGTTTTTGAACATAATGAGTTAGCATGTGTAGTTCATGTAGATTATATAGAAGACATAGTATGTAATAGGATCAGAATAGCAAATAACTATTAATATATTATTTTATGAGTGCTAATGTATTTAATACCTTATTACCCTGTAAGTAACTCTATCTAGGAGACTTCATCCCACCATAGATGCTGATTGACGACACTGAGATCAGAGAAACCACTCTGGTAATAGCAAAACTTCTTTAATCCTCCTTTATGGTACTAAGCTGAGATATTTTTCAGAGAAAGCTGTGGATTTTCTCCAATAGTTCCTTAAGATAATCTACACACTGAGCTCTCTTCCCTCATCTTTTATTTCAGCCTTTGCCTATGCTGTCCTGTCTACCTAGAAAATCCCCCTGTCGCAGGCCCCCATTTCCAGTCTTACAGTAAATCTGTGCACATACAGTTCAATGCTGAGGAATATATGTCCTGACACTAATTGTGAGGTTATGAGCCAAGTAATTAACCTCTAATCTGTAAAATGGAAATGCTAATTATACCTACTTCATAGTCTTGTTGTACAGAGTAAATGGGTTAACATATTTAAATCATATAGAAGAGGTGCCCAGGGCAGAGGAATCTCTTCACGGTTTGCAACTATTAATAACTGTTCCTAATGATGGTTCTTCATCTTTGCTCCTAGGAGGCTGATCCTTCCTGCCACCGGTGGCTGACGTCAGCCAGGTCAGATACTCTGACCCTGGTGGTCGCATCTCCTCGTTGGTCTTCCGCCATTAGAATCTAGGCAGACAGAGTTCTCCTGCAAGTGTATAATTTTGTATCTTCATTACTCATCAAGGTGAGTTAGACATTATGCTTCCCTCCTCTCCTGTCCTCCCCCCACTCCTGCACCTCTCCTAGAAACCTGAGAACATAAATTTTGGAAATGGTATGGTAAAGTTAGTGTAGCCACAAGAGGAAACAAAAACAAGGCTTGGAAGGAAGAAATATACTGTACTCACAGGTCCCAGGCCGGAGAGGGAAGCTGGGGTGGCGGTGGTCACCAGCAGGGCCACAGGGGAAGCACCAGATCTTGGTCAGGAGTGAGGGGGAAAGCATAAGCCTGGATCTTTCTTGGAGTTTCCACTCTGCTGAGATAAGCAATTTAGCACTGGCTCATTGGAATAATTCCAGCAAGCTTTGGGCTCTAGGGGTGGTCTCTAGTTTCCTGGTACCTGGTCCTGGGATGATATAAGGCAGAGGAAATATTGGCTTGTGTGTGATCATTAGATAGGAGGCTGCCTCTGTATACTTGGGATTGGTTGGTTTGTATGGGTTGAGCAAGCCCTTTGCTATCTCTAAGAATTGGCTAGCCCAGCCCTGGGAGGGACAGTCTCGGCTGGCCAGCAAGCTTTTTAAGATGTCAAAACATCATAAGATATAGACCACTTAAACAAACATGATTAATAAATACATATCTGGTTCCTTCTGCCCAGAACATTCCCCTGCCCCAGCCCCATTTCACCTGACTTCCTATGACTTATCCCTCAGGTCTGTAATGAAATGTGACGTGTTGCATTTATACATAACGTATTACCTCCCTCCCTTTATCAGTTTGCTGCCATAACAAATTACTGCAGACTGGAAGCCTTAAACAGGAGGAATGAATCTTCCTAAAGTTCTGGATGTTGAAAGTCCAAGATCAGAGTGTGAATAGGGTTGGTCCCTCCGAGGCTGTGACGGAAGGTCTGTTCCATGCCTCTCTTCTAGTTTCTGGTGATTTTTCTGGCCGTCACAGGTGTTTCCATGGCCTACAGAAGCATCACCCTGATCTCTACCTTTATTTTCACATGGTGTTCTCCCTGTGTCCAAATCCCCCCTTTTCATAAGGACACAGTTGTTGGATTAAGGCCCTCCGTAAGGACCTCATTTTGTTTTGTTTTTGACTTGATTACTTCTGTAAAGACCTTGTCACCAAAAAGGCCCCATTCTCAGGTAGTGGGAGTTAGGACACCAACCTATTTTGGGAGGACACAATTCAGCCCAGAATTCTCCGCTCACGGCTCTCCCTTCATCCCCCCGTGTTAGTGCCCCCTACTCTACTCTAGCCTAGTGTTTGTATCCACCCCCCACCCTGGGTCCTAAGTGTACTGTATTGTAAATGTTACTTTCTGAAGCCAGTTCTACTTCTTTCCTCCCCAAATATGTCTCTGATGACGCCTCATTTTTTTTCTGTATCGTGCACACACTTGTATGCTCAAGGGACACACTTGATGGAAAATTGATGAGCGCCTGAAGGCATGAACTATTGGGGGGTTGGGGAGAGAAAATGGCGGGTGTGCATAGCTATTCTCATAACTTACTGTTTATTGCCCAGAGAGCATTTACCACGTTCCCACTGACTTCCAGGAGGAGTCCTCTTGGGATTCATTACATTACGCTCATAACTTCATTAAAAGGTATTATGTATTTAGTTTATAAGCAATTTATTATGTTCCAGGAAGAATCCCTTTGCAATCAGTTTTATCATAGTCACAATCTAATTTGGGGACACATGATACCGGTTCAATATTGAGTTCTAGCCCCGGCATTTGGCACGTCTCCCTTGGTTATGTTTGATCCCATTCTTCATTTAAGAACTACATTATTTCAGTTTGTTATTTAGTATTTGCTATTTTGTTCCAGCTACTGCCATGAGAGTTGCTGCTCATAACATGTTCTAAGTTGTTCTTGTTAATTCATGGAGATCATTTGACTTATATAGGTGTCTTTTTTCATCAGCCAACCTTTTATACTCTCGTTGGGTTTCTATTGATTATATTCATTCTCTCTCACCTTATTTTTATTCCCGTGTCTCTACATTGGTGCATAAAACAAGAACCATATGTAATCATTGTGGTAATAACATATAGTACGGTTTTGTTCCTGAATAAGTAGAAGTTTTTTAATTAATTAATTAATTTATTTATTATTTTGCAAGGTTTGGGTTGTTTGACAGCAGGCATGGGTAGAGAGACTTCCTAGGCAGGACTGATGCCCCGTGTTCGACTCCTCCATGTGAAGAGACCCACCCTGGCGCTGGTGGCCAAGGGGAACCAGCCAGGCGAGATCAGTCGGATCGCACTGATTCCCAGGCTTTCCTTTCATATCACCCTTGGCCCCTTCTCAGTCGGCTTCCCAATATCCTTCCCCCAGAGCTCGAGGCCAATAGCTCTCTTGATTTTGCCCAGAACCTGGTTTTTAGGAGCGGCCTGTCCACTCTTGTAGTCTGCTATGACCTGTGGCTTTTTGTTGATTTTCGTCTCCAATTCCTTCTAAGTCAGCCCCTCCCTCGGGCGGCCCTCCTGGATCACCTTGCCTACCTCCAGGGTCACCCAGTGGTGGCGTAGCTCCTCAGTCTCCCAGTCCAGCTTGGCTGTGGTTCTGCTGATCCAACGCCGTTTGTTCTGGTCAGCAGCCAATTTCTTGGAAGTCTCCACATCGTCTCCTCGTCCCCGAGCTGCTAAGGTGGATTTGGGGCTCTTCTTGCACAGCACTGTCTCCGTGTCCCAGTTGCTCTTGGCCCTGGTGGTCGGGCAGGTCCGGCTCTTCATCCAGCAGCTCTGGGGCAGCTGCTGGAGAACAGGCCTCCTGATGTCTCCTCATCACTGGGCTGCTTCCTGACAGAAGTTATATTTAAATCTAAGATGTCACACCTCTCCTTCATTTGGAAGCTCATGCATCACTGCTCTTTTCTCTGCCTTTGTCTTCTGACTTCCATGTCATCTCCTTATGTTCCTGGGAAAGCTACAGTCCCCAACTCTGTTTTCTCCATCCTTCTCTTCAACTGACATGATCAACATCTGTACAGATAACAAAACAATGCAAAGTCAGCTTGGTATATAGTTTTCACCATTTTTCCAAGAAAGTGGGGGAAATGGAGTATCAGAATAACCAAGAGACTGGTGATTAGTGCTCCTTGAACTCTCTGAAGATCCCCAGTGACCACATTTCTTTTATTTTTCATGTGTAACGCTTACATATTATGCCCAACCCCCCCCCAAATTGGCATTAAAAAAATTCTTTTTTATTTTATTTATTTGTTTATAAACTTTTAAAAAAGATTTTATTTATTTGACAGAGAGAGACACACCAAGAGCAGGAACACAAGCAGGGGGAGTCGGAGAGGGAGAAGCAGGCTTCCTGACGAGCAGGGAGCCCAATGCGGGACTCGATCCCAGGACCCTGGGATCATGACCTGAGCCGAAGGCAGACGCTTAATGACTGAGCCACCCAGGTGCCCCTAAAAAAATTCCTAAGAGTGATGTCAGCAAAAATGGTAGAGTAGGGATCTCAACCGACTGTCTCTCCCCGTAACACTGAAAATCCTGGCAAAAACTGTCAGAATCAACTTTATCAAAACTCTGGAAGATAGTCAAAGGTTTGCAGCCACTAAGTAAATGCTTAACCATGAGAAAGGTCACCAAAACAGGCTGGGATAAGGATCTGGCCCTTTAAATTAGCCTGACCCCATCCTTTCCCAGTGCAGCAGCAGTCTCGAAGGCAGCCACACATTCCCAGGGTGCCATCTAGTTCAGAACTTCAGGAGACCTTGATCTGAAGGAATTCTGTCAGTCTGTTTTAACTTGCCTATGGGTTCCCTGAAGAACTGAACACAAGGGACCTGCCTTTGTTCTTCTTGATTCAGAACTCTCTCAGGGTGGGAAAATGGCCATGTCTACATGGAAGATGTTCCTGGCAAAGAATGAAAGACAAATGGACAAGCCACTGCTACCAGGAGCAAGAAATAACAGTTGAGATAAATAATAGACATGCTGAAAGCTAGGGAGGAAAAGCTGGAGAGTGAGAAACTTTGGAGAAAAGGGCTTTGAAAATCTCCCTCACCTACTGGGGGACCTAGAAATCCATATGCATGGCCAGGGCCAGATGCAAGTTCAGGAAAGACCTGGGAAAGATCATAGGCTTTCACCATTGGCTGGTCTTTAGACTCCACATAAACAAGAAGAGAAGGCTAAGGCAGAGATGTAAATAGCCCAGCTAATTGTTGCAGGAATGCCCCAACCCAGAGCCAATCTGCAAAGAACTAGGGAGTTTCTTTCTTTCTTTCTTCCTTCCTTCCTTTCCTTTCCTTTCCTTTCCTTTCCTTTCCTTTCCTTTCCTTTCCTTTCCTTTCCTTTCCTTTCCTTTCCCCTCCCTTCCTTCTCTTTCTTTCTTTCTTTTTTTCTTTCTTTCTTTCTTTCTTTCTTTCTTTCTTTCTTTCTTTCTTTCTTTCTTTCTTTCTTTCTTCCTTTCATACTCAAAGTATCCATCCAGTTTTTAATGAAAAAGTATGAAGTGTGCAAAGAGACAAGAAAGTATGGCCCATCCCAGGACCAAAAAATGAACAGTGAACAGGGGGATATCTACACTGCTGCTTTACTGTGTTTCCCCTTTACTCTCACACAATGACCACACTCACAACACTTCTGATACTAGGTATGTGGAGTTTATTCCCACACCCAGCAATTCTATGACACTACCTGCATGTTCCACAGTTTAACTCAATTCTGACACTATCAATAGTGTTAGATCTCACCAGTTAAGGGCTCACTCTCAAGAGACTGTCCCTCCCCACTTCATTTTTTTTTTAACATTTCATTCACCCATTGGAGATAGAGAGAGCATACAAGACGGGAGGGGAGCAGAGGGAGAGGGAGAAGCAGGCTCCCCACTGAGCAGGGAGCCTGACATGGGGCCAGATCCCAGGACCCCGGGATCATGACGTGAGCCAAAGACGGATGAGGAACTTAACTGACTGAGCCACCCAGGTGCTGCCCCCTACTTGAGATATCAATGGCTCTTAGTAGGTCCCCAGGTTACCCAAGACTTCTGTCCAACTTGGCTATGAATCAGTTTCCATGACCTCCCCCCAACACACACCTTGAATTCAATTATTTGTTACAACAACTCACAGAACTCAGGGAAACACTCACTTATACTTACCAATTTATTAAAGGATATGATAAGGGATACAGATGAACAGCCAGATGAAGAAATGCATAGAGTGAAGTCTGAGAAGGTGCAGAGCACTGGAGTGTCTGTCTCCATGAGTTGGGGTACATCATCCTCCTGGTACTTAAATGTGTTCACCAACCTGGAAACTCTCTGAACCCCACACTGTTGGGATTTTATGGAGGCTTCCTCATATAGGCAAGACCAATAATTAACTCCACTTCCAGTGTGTTCTGAAGGTTCTAATCATTGGTTGCTTTTTCAGATGGCCAGCTCCCATCCAGGAGCTATCCAGAAGCCCACCCAGGGTCAGCTCATTAGAATGAAAGATGCTCCTACTGCTCTTATCACTTAGGGATTTACAAGGGTTTTAGGGGCCCTTTGTCAGGAATGGGCATGGAAACGAAATATTTTTAAAATAATAAATCAAAATATCACAAACAGAAACTATCACTGAGAAAACATAGACATTAAAGCAATAATCTTAACTATGCTCCAAGAACTAAAGGAAACAATAAAAAAAACAGCTGGGGTGCCTGGGTGACTCAGTTGGTTAAGCATCTGCCTTCGGCTTAGGTCATGAGCCCAGAGTCCTGGCATCAAGTCCTACATCAGGCTCCTAGCTCAGCAGGGAGTCTGCTTCTCTGCCCTTCCCCCCCTCAAATAAGTAAATAAAATCTTAAAAAAATCTTAAAAAAAAAAGCTGAAGAAAAGCAGAAGACTGATGTCTTAACAAATAGGGAATATCAATAAAGAGACATGATAAAAAAAGGAAGTAAATCGAAATTTTAGAGCTTAAAACTGTAACAGCTGAAATGAAAACATTTGCAGTGGGGTTCAGCAGCAGATTTGAGCAGACAAAAGAATTAGCAAATGAGAAAATAGCTCTGATGAAATATTCCAATCTGAGAAGCAGAAAGAGAAAGCAATGCAGAAAAATGAACAGAGACAAAGTGACCTGTGGAACACCATCACACCATCATATTAACATATACATAATGAAAGTCCCAGAAGGAGAAAAAAGACAGGAAAGGGGCAGGAAGAATATTTGGAAAAAAAAAAAAACTATTGAAAAATTTCCAAATCTGATAAAAGACATGAATCTACATATTCAAGAAACTCAGTGAACTCGAGTAGAATGAACACATATTGATACACAGCAAAACACAGGACAACAAGGACAAAAAGAATCTTTATAATAGGGAGAGAAGCAACTTGTAACATACAAAGGATCTTCAGCAAGATTAACAGAAGATTTCTCATTAGAAGCCAGGGAGGCAGCAGGCAATGGGGTGGCATGTTTAAAGTGCTGAAAAAAAAAAAAATAAAGTGCTGAAAAACGAAACCTGTCAACCAAAAATTCTATACCTAACAAAACTGTCCTTCAGGAATGAAGGAGAAATCGGGGTGCCTGGATGGCTCAGTCAGTTAAGCATCTGCCTTTGGCTCAGGTCATGATCCTGGGGTCATGGGATTCAGACCCAAGTCAGGTTCCCTGCTCAGCATGGAGTCTGCTTCTCCCTTTCTCTGCCCTTCCCCCAACTCATGCACATGCTCATGCACTCTCTCTCTCTCTCTCTCAAATAAATCTTAAAAAATGAAGGAGAAATTAAGACATTCCCGAAGAAACAAAAGCTGACAGAATCTGTTACTAGTAGACCTTCTCTACAAGAAATGCTAAAGGGAGTGCTAAGACTGAAATGAAGGATACTAGATAGTAACTTGAAGCTATACAAAGAAATAAAGAACACTGGTAAAGGTAACTATATAGGTAAATATTTAAAAGCCACTATTATTATTATTATATGTAATTCACCCATTTTCCTTATGTGATTTAAGAACAAATGCATAGAGCAAAATTTATAAATCTATGTTAATGTGAAAACTATGTATATAGATATAATTTGTGACAGTAGCACTGTACAGGATAAGGAATGGCAATATATAGGAATAAATTTGTTGTTAAATTAAAACTATTAAAACAAAGTTGGTGTTAATTCAAACTAAGATGTTACAAGTTTAAGATGTTCATTGTAGTCTTTAAAGTAACTAAGTAAGAGAACAATAGATGGATAGATATCTATAACCATATACATATGTTTATTTGTAAACAATACACTCTCTTAAAAAGATTTTGTTTAAGGGGCGCCCGGGTGGCTCAGTGGGTTAAAGCCTCTGCCTTCAGTTCAAGTCATGATCTCAGGGTCCTGGGATCGAGCCCTGCATCGGGCTCTCTGCTCAGCAGAGAGCCTGCTTCCCCTTCTCTCTCTGCCTGCCTCTCTGCCTACCTGTGATCTCTCTGTCAAATAAATAAATAAAATCTTTTTTTTAAAAAAGGGTTATAAGAGAATACTTTGAACAATTATACATCAATAAATTATATTACAAATGGGATTTATCTCAGGAATGCAGGGGTGGGTCAACAAGCAGGAAATCAACCAGTGCGATACACCACATTCATAGAAGTAAGGGGAAAAACCAACCTCCTAAGCATCTTAATTCATATAGAAAAAACATTTGCAAATTCTAATACTTTGCCATGATAAAAAATAAGGAACAGACTGGCATTAGAAGGGAAATTCCTTGATATTATTTTTTTTAATTCCTTGATATTATAAAGGGAATTTATTAAAAACCCACACCAAAAACACAAAACAACAAAAGAAAAAATAAATTGGGTTTCATTAAAATTAAACATTTTGTGTATTAAAGGACACTACAAGAGAGTAAAACAACTACCCCCATGAGAGAAAATATTTCCCCATCAAATATCTGGTAATAGTCTAGTAACCAGTATAAAGAACTCCTACAACTCAACAATAAAAAGGCAAAGAATTCAATTTAAAAACTGGCAAACTGGTTGAATGGACAGTTCTCCCTGGACCCTGAGACCATGACCTGAGCCAAAATCAAGAGTCGGACATGTAATTGACTGAAGCCATCCAGGTGCCCTTGGGTTTGTGTGTGTGTGTGTGTGTGTGTGTGTGTGTGTGTGTGTTTTATGTACAGTTCTGCAGCTTGCTCTTATCACTTGATAATGTGCCTTATGGAACTTTTGCCCCCAAGTAGATATAGAATAGTTTCTTCTCTGATGATTAGTACTCCACAGATCTTTATTATCCAATAGGCTAGTGGCTTGGAGCAACCTTCTGTGTGGCTCGTGCCACGTGTTTAAATTATAATATTTGGGGTATATTGGATTACATCCAGTGTATTATTAAGATTAATCTCACTTTTAAAAACATTTTTTAAAAGTGACTACTAGAAATTTTTGATATACGTATATGGTTCACATTATATTTTTATTAGATAATATTACTAGAGACTGCTTATTCAGGACCCACAAGAGTTAGTTCAAGACCAGAAAACAGGGTAGGTCTGTATTGTATGTAACGTATATTTGCCCTGACCCTCCTCTCTGATGTCCAGATTTTGTAATTCTTACCAGATTTCTCCATGCCCCTCATTCAAGTTGTGTATATTTCATAGTTTGTCTTGGGCTTTCTCCCATTTGTTTCAATATTATAAATAATTCTACAGTGAACATCCTCTAATCAGAATAACTTAGAGCTGTGTGTCCAATACAGTAGCCCCATGTGGATGTTTGAATGTTAATTAAAATTAGATTTGAAGCCTAGTTCTAGGCATCCCATGCCACATTTCAAGGAGGAAACAGCTGTGTGTGACTAGTGCTTGCTCGGTTCACATAGGATTTTATCATCATTGCAGAAAGCTCTCCAGGACAGTGTTGGCTTAGAGCTTTAAAAATATGGCTTAAAAAATAAGCCATACCACTTACTAGCTGGTATGACCTTTCCCAGGTTAGTTAATGTCTCCTTGCCTCCGTTAACTCACCCATAAAATGGAAATGCCCTATAGTACCTACCTCCTGAGGTTGTTGCAAGAACGTGTATAAATCTTTACAAGTAATGTCTGCCCCATAATAACTTGTTAACAATCACTACTACACTCTTAAAAACTGTTAAGACTTGGGGCGCCTGGGTGGCTCAGTTGTTAGGCGACTGCCTTCGGCTCAGGTCATGATCCTGGAGTCCCTGGATCGAGTCCCGCATCGGGCTCCCCCCTCAGCGGGGAGTCTGCTTCTCCATCTGACCTCTCCCTCTCATGCTTCCTCTCTCTCTCTCTCTCTCTTAAATAAATAAATAAATAAAATCTTAAAAAAAAAAAAAAACAACTGTCAAGACTTGAGTCTAACATCACACATAGATTGTCATTCTTCAGAACAGAGAAACTCTGAGCACCGAGGTCGCCTCTTCCTTTGGCATCCTTGGCTGTGTTCCACCCTATGTTGAGAAATTTTTCGGATACAGTTCTGATCAAGTTTCCTTGAGATACTCACCAAAGTGAATTATACATCAAGTTCTCCTTTTCTCTCTTGACTTGCTCTCCCCATCTCTGTTTCTGAGCTTTTCCAGCTCGGAGCGGCCCCTCCTAATTTCACCTTGTGCTTCGTTACTCCGTCTGCAAGGCTCAGTTTCGGTGAGCCCACTCTGAACTTCCCCTCCCATGGGTCTGCCCCCTCCCATTATATTGTTTTCTCCCACATTTCCTTCCTGCGAAATTGGTTCTCAGGGCTCAACGCCTTCATGTATACATCCTAAAAGCTCAATGAAGGCAGGCACTAACACATCGCTTCTCTCCCTGACTTTCAGAATAGATGACATTTACACAATGAATGTGTAAACTGTTTCAAGAGAAAGGAGCTATATGCGATTAAGTGTGGAGAGTATTAACGAATGGCTTTATTGCCCAGAGGAATAGTCAAACATCTTAGTAAGTGCCACAGGAGTCCTTTCAGGACTAACTGCATTGCATTTGTAAGTTTATTTTAATCTTCACACTATAGGCATTTTCTTTGGGATCAGTTACAGTGTACTCAAAATCTTTACACACCGAAGTATAATCCTTCATTCAGAAAATCTTTTTTTTTTTTAAGATTTTATTTATTTATTTGACAGACAGAGAGATCACAAGTAGGCAGAGAGGCAGGCAGAGAGAGAGGGGGAAGCAGGCTCCCCGCTGAACAGAAGAGCCCGATGTGGGGCTTGATCCCAGGACCCTGAGACTATGACCTGAGCGGAAGGCAGAGGCTTTAACCCACTGAGCCACGTAGGCGCCCCCATTCAGAAAATCTTTTTTAAAAAAGTCTTTTTTAGGACCCTTAGTCATGAGTTTTGGGCCCTGCACATTTTTCAAGTTTGTTATTTATTCCTTAGTATTTTGTTTTAATTCTCGTGATTGTTATTTTTCTAATTAGATACTGCTAGCATATAGATCTCAATTGGCTTTTTTTGTGTGTGGTAATATGTATATAAGATTAATCATTTTAATCATTTTCCAGAGTATAGTTCCATGGCATTAAGTAAATTCCCATTCGATTGACTTTTTTATATTCATGTTTTAATCAGCCACTTACCTGAAAGCTCTTGAGTCTCACATATTTTTGCTTTTTTTCAAACTGAGATATACAGATGAAGATAAATTTTCTCCCTTTTGGGGGAAATATCTTTTGGGGGGGGGGAGATATTTGGGCGGAGAGAGAGCAAACTTCCAGAGCCATGTTTAATCATTGTTTGGGTAGCATGTATTCATGTTCATGAATTGGACAGGTATTGATTTCCATTATAAATCTAGGAAGTGATATTTTTCCTTATAGTCTCGACCAGCCAGTTAGACCTGATTAGACCTCTCAGAGTTTCTCCTTTGAAATCCCAAGCCTGCTGAATCAAGTTACATGCTGAACTTTTTCCTTGCTATCACCAGTATTATCAGTGTTCATTTTTGCATATTTCCAAGGACAACAGAGTTCTAAGGGTGACAAGCTTTACTTGCTTCCAAATAGCACTTGCTCCTGAAATCCTGGCATCATTTTCTTATCCTTTATTTGCCTAGAAAAAAATTCTGCTTCATCCTCAAAGACGCATTTCAAGTGTCACCGCCTTCATACAACTTTTCCTTAATATCATCTACCGGGAGGGCTATTCCCAGTGCCTCCCAAGCTTTACCTTCTGGATTTAGAGCATCGTCACGGTGTGGAGTATGACTATGTATGACTCTGTATTCTAAACAAAATGGTCTATGGAAAATAGATACAGTATCTCCAATGCATAGTTTATTCTGGGTTTTATTTATTTTACTTTTTTTTTTTAAGATTTTATTTATTTGACACAGAGAAAGATCACAAGTAGGCGGAGAGGCAGGCAGAGAAAGGGGGGAAGCAGGCTTCCTGCCGGGCAGAGAGCCCGACGCGGGCCTCGATCCCAGGTCCCTGAGATCATGACCTGCGCCAAAGGCAGAGGCTTTAACCCACTGAGCCACCCAGGCGCCCCTTATTTTACTTTTTTTTTTTTTTTTTTTACTTTTTAAAAAAATATTTTATTTATTTACTTGACAGAGAAAGACAGCGAGAGAGGGAATACAAGCAGGGTGAGTGGGAGAAGGAGAAGCAGGCTTTCCGCTGAGCAGGGAGCCCAATGTGGGGCTCGATCCCAGGACCCTGGCATCATGACCTGAGGCAAAGGCAGTTGCCTAATGACTAACCCACCCAGGCACCCCTATTCTGGGTTTTAAATTAATATTTTGGCAATACATAAAGGAGTGACTTGGGATCTGTCACCTAAAAATAAACCAGGTCTAAGATTTGGTAAGCCATAGTCTCAGATTTCCTTCACAGGAGACAGTGATCCTCAGAAAAATCAAATGTATCTTTCCTTGAAAACTTTTGGGGCTTTAATGTCTTATGTTGGGTTGGGAGGAAGGGGGTGTTAATTATCCATCAGGATAAAGTTGGCTTTGATAAATTAAACAAACCTTTCATTTCACAAGAGTCCAAAACAAGACCAAAGAACGCAGCTAATAAATAAAAGCCGGAGCTGGAATTTATATCTAGTGCGTCTGTCCCCAAACAGCACCCTGTGACGACTGCGTCTCAGCCCAGGCTGCGGGGACAAGTCTATTGACAGTGTCATCTGAGCACTCTTGTAGTGAAACGTAGGTACTCTTTTTCTTTTCTTTCTCTGTGTTCTTTTTGTGGCAAAATACGGTAGGCACTTCTTTCGCATATGCTTTATGACTAATCCATTTCTTGGTGTTTCTGTGATTTCTTCTTTGTTCACAGTGATTGTGAGTAACAGCTGTAAGCCGTAAAGGGTCTGGTTTTGTCTGCTCTCGGAGGGCTTACTCAGAGCAAGGGTTGACTGAGGGATTCTTAGTACTACTCCGTCGTGGCTGCGGGTCTCTCTGGGATAGGGCAGACAGCGGCGGAATTAAGCTGGTGCTAGAGAAGTCCTGGATGGTTATGCTCACGGTGGTTGATCGTCACTCTCCCTGACTCATCCAGTGTTTTCAGGGATCACAACGGGTGAATTAAATCGGCATGCGAAGACAACCAATAGCCTTGCACCCTTTATAAGCGTAAGGTCCAACACTCATCTTCTCAGCCATTCCCCCTCTGAGTTACTCTTTGGGCTAGAGAGGGCCGTGTCAGGGCTTCTGTGTGGCTTTTCTACTGTACTAGTTCATACTCTACAAGTCAAGGAACCAATGTGAGGGTTGTGTCAACCTGTAAGCATGACCATTTGGGTATTATGTTTGGGAACTGGGGAAATGACCACCGGGGACCCATGGACCCAGTGTATTTCTTGACCCCGTAGGTTCTTACTCCCTTAGCAAAAAGGGAGCCTTTGGGGGTGCTCTAGGTTCCCATCAGTCCTCATTATCTTTCTAAACCAACAGCCCTGAAATATCCAAGTATTCCTCTTTCCCAGTCTGTGGTTAGCCCAACAAATTAAATGCCCAGAGGTTTCTTTGGTGAAATATTTGGAGAATCACTATTGCGTACACTTCCGTGGTTGTGGCTTCTCTTTTACTGAATGTGTTTTGGATCTGAAAATTGGCTCAGGTGGTGAAACTGGAAAGGTGATTTTGACTATAGGAGTCGAAATCAAGACTTATATTAGTATGTCTTTGTTGACTGCTCATCTGTCTTGGCCCCTGATCGGCTAGCCTCCATGGATCCCTGCAAGTCAGGCGCTCCTCTCTGCCACGCTAAACTTGCTGCCCCATCATTCCCACCTTGCTTCTGAGGGGTAAGTGCTGCCACCCAGCCTCTGTCACTCTAGGATCCTATTACCCCTCTGACCTACAGATGACAGTCACCACTGAGTTTCTCAAATCCAATGGTACCTCCGGCCCCCATGACCTTGGGAAGCAGTGTCCTCCAGGCCCTCTCAGCTCGTAGTATAGTCAACTGCTAGTATCCATTCTGGGGTGTTCACTTCCCCCAGGCCTATTGATCCCTTCTTCTACTAACTACCGTGGAAGTCATGGTGTTGTCCCTTATTTGATGTGGCTCATCTCTTTTTGCCAAGTACCATCCATACAGTGTTATTGGAACTGGCCCACTTGGGGGCCCTTGACAAATTTTAGATAAAAATTGCGGGAGGGTGCCCCTATCTCTACAAAATCTCCCTTATTACCCCTCCCCCACCCTTGATCTAGCCCCTTGAGATCCATTTACAGGCTTACTGACAAGCGTGCTGATCTGTCCCAGCCAGGTCCTACAGCTTCTTCAATGTGTCATTCCTCTCCTCCCTAAGTAGGACGAACGCTTATTCAGTCAGGCCATGCTGAGAGTTAACCTTAGCGACTGGTCCTAAAGAATGCATTGTCTTATAGGGTGCTTGCCTCATTTGAGGTTTCATTGTCTGAAGACAATAAGGCATTGTCTTCAGGTTAGGGGGCTGGGATGGGCCACTTCTGAGGGCCCAAAGGGTTCAGAGCAATCTTATTCCTAGTCTTGGGGTTCCATCTCTTATCAGGGCCCTGACTTTGGTGATGGAGACTGCCCATGGCTGAGAAAAGTCAATTGCTTCTAAAGTTCTGTTTCTTCAAAGTGAACCCCTGAGCCTGGTCCCCAGAACTGCTTGCCTGTCCTCCCACTGCAGACGATTGTCACGGCAGGGCACTAAAACGTCTCTGCCTTTTATGCTTTGCTTTACATTGATGACTAATTGGCCAGATCCTATCATTTTCCTTGTTTAAAGCAGCAGTGGTCATCGAATTTCACAGTTCTTTCAGTGACTCTTTTCCCCAAGGTTCACAAACACCAGAGAGATTGAATAAGCCAATGCATGCCCTTCTACTAATTTCTCATCCCACTTTCCCCTGGGTGGGAATCTTACACAAAAGCATGGAGATCGCTGCCTCCCACATCACCTGGGATCTTAGCCTTAGACTCCGCTTCCTACGATCTTTTCTGGTACCCGCTGTCTTAAGCCAGGCTACCTAGAAGCAGGGCTTGAAAAAGAATTCAGATGCCTGTGCTGTATATGCACCATGCTCTGGGGAGAAAGGGAAGGGAGGAAGAGGGCAGAGAGAGGCATCAAGCCAGGATGTCATGGAAGACGAACTTCTCTCTGATCCCACTGGAACTTTGGAGCCCTTGCTGCACCCCAAGGCTGGTCATAAGCTGAGGCAAGGCCTTTCTGAACCCTTTGTCAGTGGGTCACTGGTGTAGGCTGTAAGGGCGTGGTAGGCATGGTTAATCTCCCTGTGGAGCAGCTCCCTACTTCAGCCAAGAACAGCTGTCAAGAGAAGGGGCAGCTGTGAGTTATTAGCAGGTAACACTCACAGCAGCTGGGAGGGGAATGGGGGCACCAGCTAGTAAAGGGGATCTGGTGGGGCACTTACAGCATCAGTTATGGGCTCCCTAAGTGTCTGAAGGTTCTCAGAAAACCTAACATCACTCTTAACACTTTTTGTTCTTTATCTGGATTGGGAGGTGGGGCACCTGGGGTGAGTTTGCCTTCAGCATAAAGACAGTTTTCGTAAAGGCAATGGGCTAAGTAATCTGTGGAGGTCACAGAGTTTTTAAGAACAGAGGCAAAGTAAAATCTCCAAACAGCAATCCCTTTGGATTAAGCGCTGGTTGGGAAGAAAACAAGTTTCTGGGGCAAGTTGGCTTACCACTTCATCCAAAGACCCAGCTGTTTGAAGTCGGGGACTTCTTAATATCCTTTGTAATTTCTCCACTTAAGTTGTCAGTTTGCTCTAATAAGTGGCTCTGAAATTCTTTAGAGGAAAAGACCTTCTATTTGCTTTCAAGGCACAGAGAGGGGGTGGAGGGAGTGAGCAATCCCGTCCCCAAGAGCCTGTTCTGGTGGAGAATGCTAAGGGATGGTTATAAAAACAAACAAACAAACAAACAAACAAAAAAACAACCCAAAACCCTCTTCCTATGTAAGTTACTCAGGTACTGTATTAAGAGGTGGACTGCGGGGGGGTACTTTGTTAATAGAATACTGAATGGAAAATGAAATTGGAAGGCAAACATCTAGTGCCACTTTCAAGGGAAGCATTTTGAACTACCACAAGACTCAGGTGTATAGTAAGGATTTGGTTCTTCAGTTCCTCCTCATTCTCTAATCATCTTTGGGGGAAAGGCAAAGAAATTACTGAGTCCTGATCTTGCAGATCTCTTACTAGTGTTCTAAGGGCCACAAAGGTGAAATTCTATAACCATTCTTCATCAGGAAGTAAGTTGTGGTGTTAATCCCCAAAGTGAGCACTCAATTTTGGAGGTTTGGAATTCACCTTTTCCCTTTTTGTTTTCTCAGGGTACTTCATTATGCTCCAAACACACAACTGATACTGTAATCACACAGGTGATTTCTTTCCATAACAATAGCGAAATGAGTGGCACCATAAAGACATGTGGTCTTGTAGGGGGAGTAATAAGATTCTGAAGGGGGAATTCAAGCAGGGATCCATGAAGAAGAGGCACGGGCAGGGCTTTTATAAGTAGATGTTTTGGGGTGTTTGTAGGAAAAAAGTCTGTTTGGCTGGGGACACACACAAGAAGAAAGGGAACTGAGGCTTCAATGTCAGGTGAAAGAGTGTAGACTATTCTGCGGGCCACTAAGAGACTGAAGGGCCCGAGGGGAGCAACGTTTGACCTGTGTTACTTAAAGATCAAGGAAATCACAGAAAAATAAGGGTGGAACGGAAGTTGAGATGAGAGCATCAGAAAAGAGACTGAGGGAATGGGTGTGGCGAGGAGGTTTCTTCGGGGAGGATCGGGTGTGACTTGGTATTAGGGATTAGACCGTGGGAAGGGCTCAGGTTAGTGTAGGAGACTGCCTTGTCCTTAATCAAAGCGGAGAACCCATCAGAGAGGAGCAGGGTCGCGGAGGAGGGGAGATGCAGCTGCAGCGATGAATTTATTAGCTCTCGATTCAGTCTCGCCGCGGAGACATCCAGTAAGTGGTTGGGGGTGTGGATCTGGCACTGGAGAGCCACACCTGGTCTAGTTGCCCCAAAGAGCGTGGACCGCTTGGATCTCAGGTGCAATCGTGACGGGCTGAGCAGGGCCCCGCCCTCCTCGGGAGCCAGGTTTCAAACTCTTCCCTTCCTGTCGCGCAGCCTGGGAAGTCTGAGTGCGAGCTGGCGCGCCGCTGGCTTCAGCGTCCTTAAATGCTGGGTCGCTAGGCCGAGGGACGAGTGCCGGGGTCACAGCAGGGCGCGAGGGAGGCTCTCCCGGAGCCGTGTCCGTTTGGGGGACCCCGTTCCGCCGCGTCCCCGCGCAGGCCGGTCGGGCGCGGCAAGGGCCTGGTTCGGGCCTCGCGACCGCCCGGCGCCGTACGGTCCGCTCCCGCCGACGGCCTCGGGAAAAGACCGCCCTGGCCCGAGCCTCGCGGCTCGCCTCCGCCAATCAGCGCGCCCTTTCCGCGGCGCCCCGGCGCTCCAGTGACGCGCGCGCCAGCCTGCGCCCGCGGCGCTTTGACGACGGCCCCTCCCGCGCTCGGCAGGCCCGTTAGCTGGGCGCCGCGCCTCTTGTGCGACGGCCCCTGGGCGGCGGCGCGTGCGGGCGCGGCCCTGGCGCGCCCCCTGGCGGCCCGGCGGGGCGCTGCGGGCGCGGTGCTGACCCGGAGGCGGCGGCGGCGGTGCCCGGATGGAGGCACGTCATTGTCCCCCGCCGGGCGGCTGGGCTGTGTGCGGCGGCGGCGGCGGCGGCGGCCGAGGGGGATGGAGCGAGCGCCGAGCCGGGTCAGGTAAGCTCCCGCCTCCTTCCCGCCCGCCGCTGGCCGGCGTGGGGCCCGTGGAGCGTCCCGCTCGCCTCGGCCGCAGCTGGCCCGGCCGCCCCTGAGCCGGCGCGGCCCGCGGGGGACTGGCGCGGCCCCTCGCCCGCCGCCCCCTCCGCAGCCGCGGGCCGCCCGAGACCCCGCGGCGCCGGTGGCAGCGCCGCTACCGCCGGCCGGGCCAGGCCGCTGGGGAGGGGGCGGCGGCCAGGGCGGTCGGGCGCCCCCAGAGCCTGGCTGCGCGGGGAGGCCAGACCCCCCGGTTGCCATGGACACTGCCCTCCCACCCCCACCCGGCCCCAGCCCGCCCCCTCGGCCCGTGGGCCGGGCCGGGCGGGCGGCTCCGGGGCGGCCAGGCCCGCACGGGTCTGCCCGCGGTGGGCGTGTGCCGGCCGCCGGCTGCCGGCCGCGGAGCCCGGCGTCCCCAGCCCGCCCGCCGCCCCCCGCGTGGCTGCCACCTCCCGCCCCCGAGCGGCCCTCTGAGCCCGGGGCTCGCCTCCCCACCCCCACCGCACCCCCCAGAGAGACAAACTTTCCCACCCCGGCGTCCTTCCGCGGCACGCCGGTCCCCCTCGCGGGGCCGTCCACCTGGGTCCTCCGCCGAGTGTCCGAGTTCCCCACGCCGGCGGCTGGGGCGGAGCGGGCACCCTCGGAGGGGAGAGGAGGGGCCGGCCGGCCCCGGCGGCGCGTCCCCAAAAGCGTGTGTGCCTCGGTCCTGTTCTTTATCTTTGGGGCAGGAAAGAGCTAACTTACCTGGAGGGGGTCGGGGGAGAGGGGTGATCAGTTTCAGATGTTTCAAATGAAAATTTGACGGGACAGAAGTTTTACAATCTAGGACTTCAACCTTGTTATAATGAATGCAGTTGAGATTACTTTTGTTGAACAGCGCTTTTATATTTTGGGAGGCCTTAGGGTTTACTTGTTTATGGGAAAACATGTTGGTCATTTAAAGTAAATACACTCAGATAACAGTAAAACGTGTTGAGAAACTATTCAGTTAACACCTCTTTTTCAAGGTAGCAACAATATTACAGGTTCTCATGTTTTTGTGGCGTCTCAAAATTTTTTAAGAGTGCTAAATTTTAAAGATAATGTCACTCTTTTGACTCATTCAAAGTGCCTGGGAGATATGAATAATCAGTTTTACTTATTTGTTTTTATCTAAGTTTCACTTTCTTTTCATATCATTGAATTAAGTCTACACTGTTTGGTTTGTAAAGGCTTAAGGCTAGTCGTTTTATTTACTTAAAAATAATTGAAATGAAGGCTGTATCTTTTTAAAGCCTGTGTGTTTTCCACTTAAATAGAAATGTTACAAGAACGTGGATTACATTGTTTATGAAGAAGCAGAGTGTATCAGTTTCTTTTCTACATGCCCTGATATTATTACCTTGATGTGCAGCGCCACCATGTTTAAAACAGCTGTATGCTTATTTTTAAAATGAAAAAGAATAATGCATTCTGGCATTCGATAGAAATATAAGGGACTAAAAATCTTAAGACTTCTGAACAAAAGATTGCACTTAAAGCAGACATTTATGAAGTTGATTAGTCTCATTCCTCTACACACCTCCAGCCTTGATTCATGTACTCATTTTTTCAAACATGTTTTTGTAACTTTTCGTGTATCATCAGAAGATGCTGAGAGAAATTTTAACTTTTCATTGAAGTAGTTGCAAAAGCCAAATATAAATCATAACTGTAATGTTCAGAAGCTTTACTAACTAACGGTAAAGAACATGAATGAATCTTAGGTCCTTTGTAATGTTGTTTGGTTTGTAGAAAGGGTATCTCTATAACCGATGCAGTTTAGTTTGGTACTTGATGGTTTTAGGATAAGTAATCATTGGTCAAATATGCAAATGAAGACAAATGGATGGTTTTGGTCTGTTTTCCCAGAATTATGCTATATGGTTATTGATGATTGAGTTGTATGCTTTTCTTAATTTTTTTTCATTTAAGAGCCCCTCTCTCACCCCCCAAAGGCAATGGGAGCAAATAAAATGGTTCTCTCTGGTCGTTTGTTAATGATTGTCCTGAAGGGATGTTTATCCTGGGAAAATTGAGGTTTTTGCTGTTAAATGTTATTGTAAATGAGGCCAAATTAACCTTTCCTGGGGTCTCTGTTTTGGCTTGCTTCTTCCTTCTTCCTTCCTTCCTCCTCCTCTTCCTCCTCTTTTGTTTTCTTACTCTTGCTTACCTCCACTGTGTTTCATTTGGGTAATTCAGTTCAAACTTTCTTCTTGAATGAATATCCTATATCTTAGATTGGCTTAAAATAGCTCAGTTTTTCTTATTTTATTAAGATCTAACATCATCTTTTTTATTTCTGCATAAGATCCCCAAAAGTTCTTAAGG
The DNA here is from genome assembly GCA_028533885.1 of Nasua narica. Taxonomy (NCBI): domain Eukaryota; kingdom Metazoa; phylum Chordata; class Mammalia; order Carnivora; family Procyonidae; genus Nasua; species Nasua narica. The sequence goes on from CM052805.1 coordinate 30,041,953, forward strand.
TTCTGTTTTCAGGGCAGGGGGCTATAATCATGCCGTAATTTAAAATTACAGCAAAATTGAGGCTTTTAAAAGAACCTTACTGTGTGCAGACTGTGCATCACATTTGTTGAGGTGACATGAATGTTGGTATTCTCTGACTTAACTGTATTGAATATTTTTTTAAAGATTCTATTTGACAGAGAGACACAGCAAGAGAGGGAACACAAGCAGGGGGAGTGAGAGAGGGAGAAGGTCCCGCTGAGCAGGGAGCCCGATGATGCAGGGCTCGATCCCAGGACCCTGGGATCTTGACCTGAGTTGAAGGCAGTTGCTTAACGACTGTGCCGCCCAGGTGCCCCTGTATTGAATATTTTTTAAAGCAAGTTTTAAAGACTGTTCCTACTTCAAGGTAGGAATGAGATACTGTATACAAATGAGATACTGTATATAAATCACTCAGCACAAGCCAGTGCTAAAAGCAAACCCTGGTTACTTCCTGTCTTCGGGATTCATTCATTTGTTCAGCACATGGGTAGCCTGCTTTCTGTGTGCCAGGTCCGGGCATAGAAATACAAGTGTGATGGAGAGCGACAAGTGAAACCGGCCGTGGAGTAGGCGCCGTAGTGCTACCCTGGAAATCGGCAGCAGGACGCTGTGGGAGCTTGCAGGAAGGGTTCTGACCGGGTCTTGGGGGAGGGATGTTGTCAAGGAAAGTGTCCCAGAGGAAATGAATTCTAAACGGAGAAGTGGTAGTTGTGACTGGCTGGAGGTGGAAGGCTGGAAGAGCGTGAGGTGAAAAAGAACAGCCTGTGAAGAGCCCAGAGAAAGCAGGTAGGAATGGAAGCTGGGGAGCGTGTGGAGTGGTTCCTGGGCCAGGCCCTGCCAAGACTGGGTGTTGAGATGTTGTCCCCGGGGGCAGTCGGGGCATGCCTGAGCAAAAGGTTATCTACAGAGGAGTGGCACACTCGATTTGGTTTTCACTGGGCAGTTTACATTCCTGAAGGAACCCCAGTGACTAGGTCAGTATAGCCAGAAGGAACTCCTGCTGGGAATGTTGGGCCAGGTGCCTGGTTCCAGTTGCTGACTAGTTTGGGTTATAATTGCTCCATTTTATAGACTCTGTGGATTGTATGCAATCTCTCATAGGTCTATTATGAAAATTAAGTAAATTAATCTATGTTCAGTGATTAACACAGTGCCCAGCATATAGAAAATGCTTAATTAGAGATAGTCCCAAGATTTAGAAATAGGATTCAGAGAGAAAATTATAATTACTTTTTTAACATGTATTTGTGTTCAAGTTGGATGTCAGTCACATCTTATGGGCTTCGCTTAAAAAGTCATATATACTAAATAAATGAGCCTCTTCAGAAAAACTTTCCAAATGTGAGACTTCCTATTTTTTTTTTTAAAATAATCTATTTTAAACAAATCATTTTGGACTTTAAGCTCAAAATTAAAGCTAGCTTTTTCTCTTCATGTAGTTGAGACTTTTCCCTGATGAATTCTGTGTGAATTGAAAATTGAGTCAGATGTATTAGTGCATTTCAGGTTCTAGTTTTAAGCGATGGGGAGAAGAAAATATATGGGTTCTTGGTAAGTATATAGAATTGGAAACTGAGGTCTCTGATTATAAACTGAAATATGAGACTTTTAGGGGCTTGGAATAGAATGACAGCATGCAATCAAAAATTTCTTTGAAGGTTTTATAATTAAAAATTGTTGACATGTTCAGATGAGCACAGTGCTTAATGTTCCGAGGAAATGATTTCAAAGTTAAAAAATACTGCTCTTTTTATATTATAGCAACTTGTTTGACAGTAATTAAATAAGGGTAGGATAATTTTCCAAGATCTAATGACAGATTAAATAGATTACTTTTCTGAATTTATAGAAGAACTGCATGTGTTTTGTCTTTTGCAGAGTCGAACAATGACCATAGTTGACAAAGTTTCTGAATCTTCAGACCCATCAGCCTATCAGAATCAGCCTGGCAGCTCTGAGGCGGTCTCACCTGGAGACATGGACGCAGGTTCTGCCAGCTGGGGAGCTGTGTCTTCGCTAAATGATGTTTCAAATCACACACTTTCTTTAGGACCAGTACCTGGTGCTGTAGTTTATTCAAGTTCATCTGTACCTGATAAATCAAAACCATCACCGCAAAAGGATCAAGGTACTACTTTTTAAAGACAGAATCACTCCAAGAAACTCTTGCATAAATGCTGTCAGTGGTCGGCAGTTTGGGACTGGGTTGTCTTTTGCGAGTTTTACTGACACCCCAGTGACCAGCAGGGACACTGTTCTGTAAGCTTCATTTTCCTGTGCTGCTTGGTCATGATTAACATGTGTTATAACAGGGTGGGTTACTTTGGGTTATTATAATACTTGTAGTTTCTTTTATTCTTAATTTTTTGAGGGATAAACTTCATCTTGGTGAGAGTTGAGATGGGCATTTTGTTAACTTGTCAGTTAACTGTAGTTCCCTAAGTGGATGTCTGTCTTTGAAAATTTCGAAGATGTTTTTAAAAACGATTGCCTTTTGACAAATGGCTCTACCCAACTGTGGGTCGTTTTTTTAGTTCTTGGGGTTTTGGCCAGTTAAAATCATCTGTGGTAATCAGCAGATAATGTAAATGTTACATTTGTTTAAACTGTGTAAATGTGGTTACATTTGTTAGCTCATCCGGTTAAATGAGACATTGATACTTTAGTTAGTATTTGAGACTTTTGAATTTGAAAGCTTTGAAATGCAAAGAAAATAGGTTAGTTCCTACTCAGAACATCATTTGACTTAGAATAATTTGCCCCTTATATTGTTTTGCATCCTCATAGTAAATGTGATATTGCGATGTGGTGGGTGGTGTGATTCGCTAAAGGTGTTTTGGGTGGGGGGCAAGTTATATCACAGAATAAACTATTTAATTGAATGTTACACATAGAATTTAAAGATCTTCACCACCAAGACTTTCCCACAGGACTTCTTTTCACTGACTCCAACTTCCCATTACTCTCTGCGGTTCCTTTCTTTCCCTCAGGCCTTAACTCACATCGCCCTGCCGTGCCCTTTTTGGAGCCCTTGTCCCATTCTCTGCAGACTCATTTTTTTCTGATTTTTCTTTCTGTTCCCACTGAGCTGAAGCCTACCTTTGCATACTTAAACCCATTAATTTCTCTGTTAAAATAGAGAACCATCCATTAAGGCGTTTCCATCTCCAGCAGCACCAAGGAACTGGCAAACTTTTGAAAAGGTAGTCTTCATATGGATGATTGAACGTTCCTAAATAAGTTGTTTTTGAGCTTTACCTGAGTTCTGTTAGCATAGTTATCATTAATAAGCTGTTTATAAGTCTTGAAGATAAACATCTTTTTAGGCAACATAGAGTGTGCTTATGAATGTGGATAGTGGTGCCCAACAGCCTGAGTTCAGAGCTGGTTTCCTTTCTGGTAAAATGGGGACGATGTCACTACCAACTCTCAGACTGAGACTGTCTGGCAGCTAATAAGGACTCTAGAAGTGCAGTGCTGGTGAAAAGGATGGTGATCGTGGTGATACTGAGGAGGAGCATCCACAGCAAATGTTCTAGAGAGTGGGCTTAGCCCGCATTTTCTGTAGATTGTGTTGAAAAATTTTTAAGTAGGTATAAAAGAGTAGTTAAAATGAACTCTCATGTCGTCATCAGTCAGCTTTATCAACTCCGAGCCAGTTAAACCTTCACCTGTTGACTCCCCTCCTCATCACTATAAAGCAAATCCAAGACTTTGTATTTCATCTATAAATATTCTAGTTTGTATACCTAAAAAAACCCTTTTCTAAAAATTTAAGCATCTTTATATTAAAATTCTAGTCAATGTTAAAATTTGTCCAGTTGTCCTAATTTTTTTTTTAACAGTTGGTTTGTCGAAGTCAACACCCAAACAAGGTCTATACTTTGCATTTGGTGGATGTCTTTAAGTTTCTGTTAACACCCCCTTTGGTCATTGCACTTTTCTTATTGAAGAAACCAAATCTTTTCGATTTCCCACATTCTAGGATCTGTCTTTTAAAATGTCTCTTTCTCCTCTCTCTTTCTGATTAGCTGCTAAAAACCAAATTTTGATCACGTTCAGTTTGGCGTGTTGCTATTTATTGAGCCTAAGCGTGCAAAGCTTTGTTTTTAAATTTTCTTGTTTATTTTTCTAGCCCTCGGTGATGGCATTGCTCCTCCACAAAAAGTTCTTTTCCCATCTGAGAAGATTTGTCTTAAGTGGCAACAGACTCATAGAGTCGGAGCCGGGCTGCAGAATTTGGGCAATACCTGCTTTGCCAATGCGGCCCTGCAGTGCTTGACTTACACGCCGCCTCTCGCTAATTACATGCTGTCTCACGAGCACTCCAAGACATGTAAGTGTTCTGGGTTATATTAACTTGTGTAGTGTGCTATGCTAACCTACTTTCATTTTTTTTCTCAGCAATGAAAGTGAAGAATTAAGCCAAGATTTCTATGATCACTAGGAAACTAGATTATTCTTTTAGGAACCATGGAGGAAGACTCTTAAGATTTGTATTCAGGTTGTGTAAAAATCGTTTTGCACCCAATTTGACCGGCGAAGTTGTTGAAAAAGAAACATATTTTATCAGCATTTGGCATTTCTGAACCCCCTGCTGGCTTTCTATATACACTTGCTAAAAAAAAAGTGACATAAGTGTCTGTCGCCAACAGCTTGGGACAAGCAGAGTTAAGAAATCCTGTCTCTCCTGGCTTCCATCCTGTATTGTAAGGCTTGATTCATTTGCAGGCTTATAAGTCTTAGTGGAGAGGAACCTCTTGTTATGGCCTCCAACCTCCTGACAATTCATACAGGATTTTCCTTTTAGTGTGTGTGAGCTCCCTTTTCAACCTAAAGGCTAGGAAATCAGTTAAAATATGTCTTTAATAGGTGACAGCCAGCTCAGTGGTTGACTAGTGAAATACAGAATTTAGAATGCATCTAGTTTTTGAGGTTTGAGCTTATAAATATATTGTAAATATCCTTCATCCTTATAAATCAAATCTCCCTGTTCTTTGATCTATATTAATGCTGAGGGGTGTGTGTGTGTGTGTTTGGGTGCTTTTCATTATCAGGGTGAAAACTCCTTAGGCTTCTTGAATAGTTCTTTACTTAATGGAGAATTTAAACCAGTTTTATAAAACTGTGCCATACCCTCCTACCCACCAAAGAGCAAAATAATGCTTGTAAAGAATTTGGAAAGTACAGAAAAATTTAAAGAAACCAAAGGAAAATCACCTAGAATCTCACTGCTCAGAGGTATTTAGTATGCCAAAGGCTTTTAAATTATAGCATGAATGTTTTGTTTACCCTCATTTCCCCCCTAAGTTCATAATTCATTCCCCACAGACAGCTTTCCTATCACTTTTGTGCTTAATGTAAGTAGAATGTGGGTGAAAACCCAGCACTGGCACCTGGGCCGTGAGAGAAGGGACCAACACAAAAATTCAGAAGCTCCAGGTGTCCAGAATTAGGTGTCTATTTTCTATGTTATTGGTAGCTTTCGTGCTTTCTATTTTTCCTTTATTTGGGTATATCAAGGCATAATCATATATATATATATATATATGTATGTGAGGTGTATCTCTTTATTAAATATATGATTGTGTGTGTATGTATATATACATATATATGTATATATATAACTTAGGTGTATTTCCTTTTATTTAGCTTTACTGAATATAATTGATACATAATAAATTGCACATACTTAGATATATATGTTTGATGCATTTTGACATTTGTATACTCCCATGAAACTACTACCACAATTAAGGTAATGAATATATTCATCTCCCCCAGAGTTTTCCAGTGGTCCTTTGAGATCACTTCCTTCCACCCTCCTGCCCTTCATCCCCTCCACCCCAGGCAACAACTAATATGCTTTCTGTCTACTATAGATTAGTTTGTATTTTTTAGAATGTCATGTAGTGGAATTATACAGGCATACATTCTTATATTATCTGGCTTCTTTGACTTAGTGCAATTAACATTATTCCATGTTGCTGCATGTATCAATAGTTAGTTTTTATTGTTAAGTTGTATTCCATTGTATGGATGTACCACATTTTGTTTCTCCATTCACCCACCTGTTGATGGACATTTGGGTTTTTCTCATTTGGACCATCACAGATTAAGCTACTATGAACATTTTTATGTATGTGTTTATAAACAGATCTTTGTAAGGATATGTTTTCTTTTGGCTAAATATATAGAAGTGGGATGACTTGGTCCTGTAATATATGTGTGTAAACTTTAAGGTAAACTTCCAATCTGTTTCCCAAAGGGATTCTGGTATTTTACATTCCCAGCAGAAGTGACTGAAAGTTCCATTTGTTCCGTATCTCACCATAATGTTCGGTGTGGTCAGTTTTTCCAATTTCAGCCATTCTAATAGGTGTGTGGTATAGCAAGTACTACCCTACTGTGGTTTTAATTTGCACTTCCCTAACGAGTAATGATGTTGAACATTTTTCCATGTGGTTAATTGCCATCTGTATACTCTCTTGGCTAAAGTGCCTGTTCAAAGCTTTTGCTTGATTTAAAATTGGGTAATGTTCTTGTTGAGTTTTGAGTTTTTATATATTCTGAGTATAAGGCCTTTATTGGATATGTAATTTGCAGATATTATCTTCTAGTCTGGAGAAGAATATTCTCTTCACACTGTCTTTTGAAGAGCATGTTTTTAGTTTTGAAGAATTCCATGTCATTACTTTTTCTTTTTAAGCTTTTATTTATTTGACAGAAAGAGGGAGAGAGAGCACAAGCCGGAGGAGCAGTAGGTAGAGGGAGAGGAAGAAGCAGCCTCACTGCTGAGCAGAGAGCCTGAAAGTGGGGCTCAAACCCAGGACCCCGGGATCATGACTTGAGCCGAAGGCAGACGATTAACCCACTGAGTAATGGAGGTGCTCCATTACTTTTTCTTTTTATCAGTTATGTTTTAAGTGTTGTGTTAAGAAACCTTTGCCTCGGGGCACCTGGGTGGCTCATTCGGTTGAGTGTCTGCCTTCGGCTCAGGTCGTGGTCTCGGGGTCCTGGGATCGAGCCCCACATCAGGCTCCCTGCTCAGCAGGGAGACTGCTTCTCCTTCTCCTTCTACCCCTCCCCCGCCTCCCCACTTGTACTCTGGTCCCTCTCTCAAATGAATGGGTAAAATCTTTAAAAAAAAAAAAAAAAAGGAAAAGAAAAAGAAATCTTTGCTTCACCAGAAGTCACAAAGATTTTGTCTATATTCTTTAAAAGTTTTATAGTTTTAACTTTTATATTGGTCAGCGATCCATTTGGAGTTAATTTTTATTTGTGGTGTGAAGAGTGGATTGAAGGTCAGGTTTTTCAGTACGGACATCCAATTGTTGCAGCATGGTTTGTTCAAAAGATAGTCCTTTCTCCACTGAATTGACTTTGTTTCTTTTGTCAAAAATCAATTGCCCATGTCCGTATGGATCTGTTTCTGGACTCCGTTCTGTTACATTGATCCACTGTCTATCTTGACACCATAACAAACATAATGTGATTACTATATATTTAAAAGTTTTATTATTTTTTTAAATTTTATTTATTTATTTGACAGAGAGAGAGATCACAAGTAGGCAGAGAGGCAGGCAGAGAGGGGGAAGCAGGCTCCCCGCTGAGCAGAGAGCTTGATTCAGGACTCCATCCCAGGACCCTGGGATCCTGACCTGAGCCGAAGGTAGAGGGAGGCTTTAACCCACTGAGCCACCCAGGCACCCCTATTTAAAAGTTTTAAAATCAGGAAAGTCATCCAGTGTTTTCGTCCTTTTTCAAAGTAGTTTTGGCCATTCTTGGTCCTTTGCATTTCCAAGTGAATGTTGTACTCAGTTGTCAACGTCTACAAAAAAGCTTGCTGGAATTATGATGGGTATTGTGTTGAATCTATGAATTAATTTGGGATGAGTTGACATCTAAACAGTGTTGTTTTCTGTCCCCCAAACAAGATATACATCTCCTTTTATTTAAGTTCTTTTTAGTTTTTCTTAGTAGTATTACTTAATTCTCAGTGTACAAATATATTGTGCACATTTTTTTATCAGATTTATTTCCATATTTCCTATTTTTAGAAGCTATCATAAATGGTAATATTTTTGAATTTCAATTTCCAATTGTTTATTGCTGGACTATAAAAATGCAAACAATTTTGGATATTGATCTTGTATCCTGCATTCTTGGTAAATTTATTAATTCTGGTAGTTTTTCTTTTTTTTCTTTCTTTTTTTTTTTTTTTAAGATTTCGTAAGATTTTATATAGAGTCAGTTATGTGATCTGTGCATAAGGACAGTTTTGCTTCTCCAGTCTGCATGCTGCCTGTGTCTTGCTGTGGCGCGCTGACCAGGCCTTCCATTCCAGTGTTGGATGGATGTGGTGGAAGTAGATGTGACAGCTGAATCTCCTTCTTCACCTGAGGGCGAAGGCATTTTAGTCTTTCACTTTTCCGTACATCGTTAGCTGTAGAGTTTTCATAGGTGCCTTTTACCCTGCCAAGTGTTGACTTGAATGCTAAGCCAAATTTGCATTCCAGAGATGAGCCCAACGTGGTCATGATGCATTATGATTTCTATGTATCATTGGATTTGCTAAGAATTTTATAGATTTTATGTTGATATTGAATATTTACAGTTTTTTATGCCTTTTTCTGATTTTGGCATGAGGGTTCATGGTGTCATCATGAAATCTGTTGAGATTATTTCCATTTCCTGGAAGACTTTTTGTAGAATTGTCATTTCTTACTTAAATGTTTGGTAAATTTCAGTGAAGCCATCTGGGCCTTGAAGTTTTCTCATGGGTAGGTTTTTAACTACAAATTTAATTTCTTTAATAGATACAGTCCTCTTCAGGTTATCCATTTTTTCATCAGAGCGCTTTGGTAGTTTGTGTCTCTCAAGGAATTTGTCTTCCATGTCGAATGTTCCAGCATAAAGTTGTTCATAATGTTCTGTTATCCCTTTTTATTCATCTTATCATTGATCTTCTCAGAAAATCAGCTCTTGGTTTCATTGTTATTTTGTTTTCTGCTTCATTGATGTTTGTTATTCTTTTAGCACTCCTTTTCTCCTGCCTACTTTGGACTTCACGTGCCCTATTGTAGTTTCTTAAAGGGGAAGCTTAGGTCATTTAATTCTTTTCCATTTTGTTTAATGCCATAAATTGCCCTTTTTTGGGGGGCAAAATTGCTGCTGTACTTGTGTCCAGACATTTCGATATTTCACATATTCATTTTTACTCGGGTCCACATACTTTCTAATTGCCGGCGCGATTATTTAGAGGGTTGTTTAGTTGCCAAATGTTTTCAGGGTTTTCCGGAAATTGTCCTGTTACTGATGTCTAATTTAATTCTCTTGTGGTCAGAGTCTATTTTTTATTGTTTGAATCCTTTTAAACTTGAAACTTGTGTTATGCACCAGAACATGGGCTAGGTTGGTAAAAGTCCCATGTGTACTTCATAAGGATGTGTGATCTGCTCTGATTGGAGTTTCTGTAAATGCCGATGATGGTCAGTTGCTTTGTAGTTAGTTCTGTAACTAACTACCCAGGTAATTGTCGTTTTGTTGAGGCTGTCTTCTGTGTCCTTACTGCTTTTCTGTTCACTTGTCCTATCAAATTTTGAGAGAAGTCTGTTGATAAAATATATTTGTAATTTGTTTTTTCTTTATCAATTTTGCCTTGTGTTTTGAAGCTCTGTCACGTAAGATTATTGTGACTTCCAGATGAAATGACCTATTCATAATTGATGAGATTACCTTCTTTATCTCAAATATAATATGCTTTAAAATATATATATATAAAATATGCTTTTTTCTGAAATCTACTTTGATATAAATAGAGCCCCTCCAATTTTCTTATGATTAATATTAGCATGGTATATCTTTTTCCACCCTTTTACTTTTGACCTATTTGTGTCTATGCTTAAAGTGATTTCTTGTATAGATGGCCCATAATGTAATTTTCTTTTTTTTACGATCTCTGTGTTTTATTTTGGGGCATAAGCCATTTGTATTTACCGAGATTGATTAGTTGATATGGTTGGGTTTTTTGTTTTTTAAAAAATATTTATTTATTTATTTGACAGAGAGATCACAAGTAGGCAGAGAGGCAGGCAGAGAGGGGGAAGCAGGCTTCCTGCTGAGCAGAGAGCCTGATGCGGGGCTCGATCCCAGGACCCTGAGATCATGACCTGAGCCAAAGGCAGAGGCTTTAACCGAAATGAGGCACCCAGGCACCCGGATATGGTTGGGTTTAAACTTACCATTTTGCTGTTTTGTTTTTTCTTTGTCCCATTTATTCCTTATTTCCCTTTTCATCTTTTTTTGCCTTCTTTTGGAGTGAATAATTTTATGATAGTTAATCTTTATTGGCATATTTTCTGTAACTTTGTTTTCTTTTTGTTTGTGGTGGCTTTAGGGTTTGGCATACATCTTTAAATGAACACAGTTTGCCTTCAAGTAATATTCTACTTGTGTATCATAAGTACTTGGTGACAGTGTACTTTCATCTCCCCTCTCCTGGCATTTATTTGCACCATTGTCATCATCTACTTGTGTTATAATCACACAATATAGTGTGTGATTTTTGTCTTAAATTATAAAGGTTTTGCTTTAAATAAAGTGTGTATAAAAATCTTCCATATTTACCTATTCAGTTATTTCCACTGCTTTCAATTTCTTTATGTGGATTTAGATTTCTGTCTGCTCTTTTTTCTTAGGACTAAAGGACTTCCTTTAATTTTGCTTGCTAGGGATGAACTCTGCTTTTTGTTTTGTTTTATTCTCAGTCTGAAATATCCTTGTTTTGCCTTTTTTTTTTTTAAATATTTTATTAATTTGACAGAGATCACAAGTAGGCAGAGAGGCAGGCAGAGAGACGGGGAGGCAGGTTTCCTGCTGAGCAGAGAGCCCGGTGTGGGGCTCGATCCCAGGACCCTGTGACCATGACCTGAGCTGAAGGCAGAGGCTTAACCCACTGAGCAACTCAGGCGCCCCTTGTTTTGCCTTTTTAAAAGTTAACCTCTTTGTTTTGAGGTACTTGCAGATTCATATGCAGTTGTAAGAATGACACACAGACCTCCCATGTTCCTCACCCAGTTTCCCCAGTGGTAACCCTGTATTTCAGTATCTCAACCAGGATGTTGACATGGAACAGTCCCGGTCCAGAACATTTCCATCATTACAGAATCCCTCATGTTCCCCTTTTATAGCCACGCCTACTTTCTTTGTGCCCTGATAGCCTCCTTTAACCCCTGGCAACCGCTAATCATTTTATTTTCTATAATTTTTTTCATTTCTATAATTTTGTCATTTCAAGAATGTTATTTATATATATTGAGTTGTGCAGTATGTAATGTTTTGGAATTGGTTTTTTTACTCAGCATAATTCTCTGAAGATTCATTTAGGTTGCGTGTACTAATAATTTGTGGACTTTTTTTTTTTTTTTTTTTTATGAGTAGTATTCCATGGTCTGGATGGGATGTACCATGACTTGTTTTAACCAGTCATCCACAGAAGGACATCTGGGTTGTGTCCACTTTGGGGATATTCTGAATAGAGCTGTAAGCATTAGAGTATAACATATGTGTGAACATGTCTTTATTTCTCTGAAGTAAATGCCCAGGATTGCCATCACTGGGTCATATGGTAGTTGCATGGTTGATTTTATAAGAAACTGTCAGTTTTCGGGGTGCTTGGCTGGCTCAATGGGTTAGAGCCTCTGCCTTCGGCTCAGGTCATGATCTCAGGGTCCTGGGATCAGGCCCCACAGCAGGCTCTCTGCTCACCGGGAAGCCTGCTTCCCTTCTCTCTCTGCCTGCCTCTCTTCCTACTTGTGATATCTCTCTCTCTCTGTCTAAATCAATCAATCAATCTTAAAAAAATAAAGAATGAAAGAAAGAAACTGTCAGTTTTCGAGCATGGCTGACCATTTTACAATCCTACCAGCAAGGTACAAGAGTTCTAGTTTCTCTACATATTTGCCAGCATTTGGTGTTGTCACTATTTTTCATTTTAGCCATACTGATAGGTATATAATGATATATTGTTGTGGTTTTAATTTGCATTTCCCTAATGCCTAGAGGTCTTGAACATCTTTCCACGTGCTTATTTTCCATCTGTATATCCTGTTTGGTGAAATACCTCTTTGCTCTCTTTTGCTCATTCTCTATTGCATTCTTTGTTTTTATGCAGTTGAGTTTTGAGAGTTCTTTATATATTTAGATAAGGCCTTTGTTGAATATGTAGGTTCCAAATAATTTCTCCCACCCTGAGGTTTGTCTTTTTATTATTATTATTATTATTTTTAAGATTTTGTTAGTGTGCGTGAGAGAGAGCACAGGCAGGGGGAGTGGTAGATGTAAAGGAAGAAGCAGACTCCCTGCTGAGCAGGAAGCTCTAAGTGGGGCTTGATCCCAGGACCCTGGGATCATGACCTGAGCTGAAGGCAGATGCTTAACTGACTGAGCCACCCAGGTGCCCCGGGGTTTGTCTTTCCATTCCCTTAACAAGGTCTTTCACAGACCTTTTAATTGTGGTGAAGTTTGACTTTTCCTTTTATGGATTGTGCTTTTGGTGTAAATGTTTAAGATCTTTGCCTGGCTCTTGATCCTGGAGATTCTCTCCTATTTTTTTCTAAATATTTTATAGTTTTACATTTTACACTTAAGTCTGTGATCCATTTGAATTTTCGTGTAGTGTGAGGTCTGGGCGAAGTCAATTTTTTGCCTATAAATGCCTTTTTTGCTCCAGCACCATTTGTTGAAAAGGCGATCTTTCCTGTATGGAATTGCTTTTACACCTTTGTAAAAAAATCATTTGAGTATTCTTGTGTAAGTCTCTTTCTGGGTTTCCTGTTCTCTTCTGTTGAGGTATGGGTTTGTCCCTCCGCACAGTCTTGCTGTTGGTAGCCATGTAATAAGTCTGATATCAGATAGAATGATTCCAGCTACTTTCTTTCAAAATTGTTTGAGCTATTCTTGTTTTTCTGTCTTTCCATATAAACTATAGAATAATAGTATCTGTATCTACAAAAAATCTTTCTGGGATTTTGTAGTTGTGTGAAACCTGAAGTTCATTTTGGGAAGGGAGATTTGATACCTTTACTTGTGTTGACATTTTCAATCTATGAACATGCTATGTCTCTCCATTTACTTAAATCTTCTTTATTTTTATCACTGTAGTGTAATGTCATGACGTTTTGTCTTGTTTTGTTAGATTTACGCCTAGTTGTTTTTTTTGTTTTGTTTTTTTTTTTAATTTATTTATTAGAGACAGAGACTGAGAATGAGAGGGGAGAAGGTCAGAGGGAGAAGCAGACTTCCCGCAGAGCCGGGAGTCCGATATGGGACTCGATCCCAGGACTCCAGGATCATGACCTGAGCCAAAGGCAGTCGCTTAACCAACTGAGCCACCCAGGCACCCCTAGTTGGTTTTTTTGTTTTTTTTTTTTTGAGAGGTTGTAAGTGGCATTATATATATATATATATATTTTTATTTTATTTTATTTTATTTTTTTTTTAAAGATTCTATTTATTCATTTAACAGAGAGAGAACACAAGCAGGCAGAGAGGCAGGCAGAAGCAGAGAGAGGAGCAGGCTCCCCGCGGAGCAAGGAGCCCGATGCGGGACTCGATCCCAGGACGCCGGGATCATGACCTGAGCCGAAGGCAGTTGCCCAACCAACTGCACCACCCAGGCGTCCCAGTGGCATTATATTTTTAATTTTGGTGTCCACATGTTTATTTCTGGGATATAAAGACACATTTTATTTTCATATATTGATCTTATATCCTGTGACATTGCCAAATTCACATATTAGTTCTAGACTTTTTTTTTTTTTGGTAGACTTCTTAGATTTTTCCCAGTAGACAGTTGTGTTATATGTAAGTTTGGACAGTTTTACTTATTCCTTACTGATGGATATGCTTTTTATTTCCTATTCTTATTTCACTGGCTAGAACTTTAAGGAGAGTGGACATCCTTGCCTCATTTCTGTTATTAGGGAGAAGAGCATTAGTTTGATATTAGTGGTAGGTTTTTGGTATATGCTCTTTATTAAGTTAAAGGAGTTTCCTCGGGGCACCTAGGTGGCTCAGTCGTTAAGTGTCTGTCTTCAGCTCAGGTCATGATCCTGGGGTCCTGGGATCAAGCCCCACATTGGGCCTCCTGCTCGGTGGACAGCCTGCTTCTCCCTCTCCTGCTCCCCCCGCTTGTTTTCCTTCTCTGGCTCTCTGACAAATAAATAAATAAAATTAAAAAAAAAAAGGAGTTTCCTCTTATTTCTTTCTTTCTTTTTTTTTTTTTTTTAAAGATTTTATTTATTTGACACAGAGAGAGAGAGCAATCACAAGTAGGCAGTCAGGCAGAGAGGCAGGCAGAGAGAGAGGGGGAAGCAGGCTCCCCGCTGAGCAGAGAGCCCGATGTGGGGCTCGATCCCAGGACCCTGAGATCATGACCTGAGCTGAAGGCAGAGGCTTTAACCCACTGAGCCACCCAGGTGCCCCTCAAATGCTTTTTCTATATCGAATTGATATGGTCATGTGATATTTCTTCTTTAGCCTGTTAATGTGGATTATACCGATAGTTTCCAATATTGAATCATCTTTGTATCCCTGGAATAAATTCCATTTGGTCATGGTGTGTAATTGTTATTTTAAGTTTTTATTTTAATCTCCTGGCGCTCACCATAACAGGTGCATTCCTCAATCCCCATCACCTATTTCACCCATTGCCCCCTCCCCTCCCCTCAGGTGACCATTAGCTTATTGTTTGTAGTTAAAGAGTCTATTTCTTGGTTTGTGTCTCTTCCCTTTGATTGTTAAAATTACACATGACTGAAATCATATGGTGTTTGTCTTTATCTGCCTGGCTTTTTACACTTAGCATTATGCTCTCTAGGTCCATCCATGTCATTGCAAGTGGCAAGATTTCATCCTTTTTTATGGCTGAATAATACTCCATTATACACACACCACATTTTCTTTATCCATTCATCAACCGATGGACACTTGGACTGCTTCCATATCCTGGGTATTGTAAATAATGCTGCTATAAACATAGGGGTGCATGTATCCCTTTAATTTTTTTTTAAGATTTTACTTATTTATTTGACAGAGGGAGACACGGTGAGACAGGGAACACAAGCAGGGGGAGTGGGAGAGGGAGAAGCAGGCTTCTGCAGAGCAGGGAGCCCGATGCAGGGCTCGATCCCAGGACCCTGAGATCATGACCTGAGCCAAAGCAAAGGCAGACACTTAATGACTGAGCCACCCAGGCGCCCTGCATGTATCCCTTTAAATTAATGTTTTTGTAATCTTTGGGTAAATACTTAGTGCAAATGTGGGATTGTTGGGTAGTTCTATTTTTAACTTTTGAGGAACCTTCATACTGTCTTCCAGAGTGGCTGTGCTAGTTTGCATTCCTGTGAATAATGTGAGAGGGTTCTTTTTTCTCCACATCCTTGCCAGCCTTTATTGTTTCTTGTGTTGATTTTAGCCATTCTGTATGAAGTGATATCTCATTGTTGTTTTGATTTGCATTTCCCTGACGATAAGTGATGATGAACATCTTTTCATATGTTTGTTGGCCATCTGTATGTCTTCTTTGGAGAAGTGTCTGTTTATGTCTTTTGCCCATCTTTTAATTGGATTATTTGTTTTTTGGATGTTGAGTTTTAGAAGGTCTTTTTTTTTTTTTAAAGATTTTGTCAGAGTAAGAACGAGCAGGGGGAGAGGCAGGCAGAAGGAGAAGCAGGCTCCCTGCTGAGCAAGGAGCCCAATGTGAGACCCAATCTCAGGACCCTGGGATGATGACCTGAGCCAAAGGCAGATGCTCAACTGACTGAGCCACCCAAGCATCCCAAGTTTTATAAATTCTTCATAGATTTTGGATTCTATCCCTTTATTGGATATGTCATTTGCAAATATCTTCCCTCATTCTGTAGTTGGCTTTTAGTTTTGTTGATTATTTCCTTCACTGTATAGAAGCTTTTTATTTTGATGTAATCCTAATGGTTTATTTTTTGCTTTTGTTTCCTTTGCCTCAGGGGACTTGTCTAGAAAAAAAGTTCGTATAGCCAGTGTCAGAGAAATTACTACCTGTGTTCTCTTCTAGGATTTTTATGGTTTCAGGACTCATATTTAGGTCTTTAATACATTTTGAATTTATTATCATGTATGGTGTAAGAAAGTGGTCCAGTTTCATTCTTTTGCATATTGCAGTCCTGTTTTCCCAACATCCATTTGTTGAAGAGACCATCTTTTTCCATTCTTCCGTGCTTTGTCAAAGATTAATTGACCATATAGTTGGTGGTCCATTTCTGAGTTCTCCTGTTCCATTGTTCTGTATGTCTGTTTTTGTGCTGGTACCATACTGTTTTAATTACTGTAGTTTTGTAATATAACTTGAAGTCTGGAATTGTGATGCCTCCAGCTTTGCTTTTCTTTTTCAAAACTGCTTTGGCTATTCAGTGTCTTCTGTGGTTCCATACACATATTAGGATTGTTGATTCTAAATCTGTGAAAAATGCTGTTGATCTTTTGATAGGGATTGCATTAAATATGCAGATTGCTTTGGACAATATAGACATTTTAAAATATTCGTTCTTCCATTCCATGAGCGTGGAATGCCTTTCCATTTCTTTGTGTCCTCCTCAGTGTCTTTCATCAGAGTTTTATAGTTTTAAGAGTACAGGTCTTTTTTTCTTCTTTTTTAAAGATTTTATTTATTAATTTGACAGAGAGAGTGCTCAAGCAGAGGGAGCAGGAGAGGAAGAAGCAGGCTCCTCGCTGAGCAGGGAGCCCGATGCAGGGCTTGATCCCAGGACCCTGAGATCATGACCTGAGCTGAAGACAGATGCTTAACCGACTGAGCCACTGAGGTGTCCCAGAGTACAGGTCTTTCACCTCTTTGGTTAGGTTTATTCCTAGGCATCTTATTATTTGTGGTGCAGTTGTAAATGGGTTTGTTTTCTGAATTCCTCTTTCTGCTGCTTCATTATTGGTGTATAGAAATGCAGCATGTTCCTGTAGATTGATTTTGTGTCCTGCAGCTTTAGTGAATTCATATATCAGTCCTAGCAGTTTTTTGGTGGAGTCTCTTGGGTTTTCTATAAACAGAATCATGTCATTTGCAAATAGTGAATGTTTTACTTTTTCCTTACTGATTCGGGTGCCTTTTATTTTTGTTGTCGGATCACTGTGGCTAGCACTTCCAGTACTATGTTGAATGACAGTGATGAAAGTGGACATCCCTGGCTTATTCCTGACCGTAGAGAAGCTCTCAGTTTCTCCCCATTAAGGATGATTTTAGCTGTGGGTTTTTCATATATGGCCTTTACTATGTTGAGTTATGTTCCCTTTAAAGCTACTTTGTCAAAGCGTTTATCATGAATGGGTGCTGTATTTTGTCAAATCTTTTTCTGCATCTATTGAAATGATCGTGTGGTGTTCTCTGTCTCCTATTGATGTGATGGATCACATTAGTTGATTCGGGAACATTGAGCCACTCTTACAACCCAGGAATATATCCCACTTGACTGTGGTGAATGAGTTTTTTGGTATATTGTTGGATTTGGTTCGCCAGTATTTTTTTGAGGATTTTCGCATCTGTGTGCATTAGAGATACCGTCCTGTCGTTCTTTTTTTAGTGGGGTCTTCACCTGGCTTTGGTATCGGGGTAATGGTGGCTTCATGGAAGGAAAACTTCCAACTTCATTCTTTTTCTATGTTTTTGGAATAGTTTGAAAAGAATAGGTATGAGTTAGTTTAAATGTTTGGTAGAATTTGCCTGTGAAGCTGTCTGGTCCTGGACTTTTGTTTGCTTGGAGTTTTTCAATTGCTGATTCAATTTCTTTGCTGGTAATGAGTCTGTTAAACTTTTCTGTTTTTTTTTTCCTCCTCCCCTTTCCCCTCCCCTTTCCCCCTCCTCTCCCCGCCCCCTTCTTCTTCAAGATTTTATTTATTTGACAGAGAAAAAGAGATCACAGGTAGGCAGAGAGGCAGGCAGAGGGAGAGGGGGAAGCAAGCTCCCCGCAGAGCAGAGAGCCCGATGCGGGGCTTGATCCCAGGACTCAGATCATGACCTGAGTCCAAGGCAGAGGCTTAACCCACTGAGCCACCTGGGCGCCCCTTTTCTGTTTCTTCTTGATTTAGTTTTGGGAGGTTATTATTTCTAGGAACACATCCAGTTCTTCTAGGTTGTCTAATTTATTGGCAAATAGTTTTTCATAATGTTCTGTTACGATTGTTTATATTTCTGTGTTGTTTATTGTTTTTCCTGTGTCATTTGTGATTTTATTGATTTGGGTCCTTCCTCTTTTCTTCTTGATAAGTCTGGCTAGAGGTTTATCAGTTTCATTGATTTTTTTTTTCCCCCCCAAAGAAACAGCTCCTGGTTTCATTGATCTGTTTTATTACTATTTTTTGTTTCTATATAATTTATTTCTGCTCTATTTTTTTATTATTTATTTCCTTCTGCTGGTTTTAGGTTTTGGTGGTTCTTTTTCTAGCTCCTGTAGGTGCAAGGGTAGGTTGTTTATTTGAGATTTTTTCTTGCTTTTTGAAATAGGTCTTTATTGCTATAATCTTCTCTCTTAGAATTGCTTTTGCTGTATCCCAGAGGTCTTGAACCATTGTGTTTTCATTTGTTTCTGGTATTTTTAAATTTTTTCATTTCCTTGGTGACCCATTCATTTTTAGTAGCATATCATTTACCCCCCATGTATTTGTGGTCTTTTCAGATTTTTTTCATGTGGTCAACTTGTAGTTTCATGTGTTGTGGTCAGAAAAGATGCATGGTGTGACTTTAGTCTTTTTAAATTTGCTGAGGCTTATTTTGTGGGCTAATATGTGATCTGTTTTGGAGAGTGTTCTATGTGTATTCTGTTTTAGGATGGAATGTTCTCAATATATCTATTAAATCCATTTAGTCCAGTGTGTCATTCAAAGACACTGTTTCCTTGTTGATGTTCTGTTTAAATGATCTGTTCATTGATGTAAATGGGGTGTTAACGTCTCCTACTATTATTGCGTTGTTATTAATTCCTTTATGTTTATTTTACTTTTAAAGATTTTATTTATTTGACAGAGAGAGAGATCACAAGTAGGCAGAGAAGCAGGCAGAGAGAGAGCAGGAAGCAGGCTCCCCACTGAGCAGAGAGCCCGATGCGGGGCTCGATCCCAGGACCCTGAGATCATGACCTGAGCCGAAGGCAGAGGCTTTAACCCACTGAGCCACCCAGGCACCCCTACAGTCCTTGTTTTAACATGCATTTTGTTTGATATAAATATTGCTACTCAGGCTTTCTTTTGACATCCATTTGCATGATAAATATTTCTCCATCCCCTTATTTTCAATCTGCAAGTGTCTTTAGGTCTAAAATGACTCTTTTGTAGGCAGCATATAGATGAGTCTTATTTTTTTATCCATTCTTTCACCCTGTGTCTTTTCATTGAAATGTTTAGTCCATTTACATTCAAAGTAATTATTGATAGGTATGTATTGATTTTATTACTTGTTTTATTACTTGTTTTATGGTTATTTTTGAAGATTTTCCCTGATTCTTTCTGGTCTTTCTCTCTTTCATAGTTTGCTGGTTTTCTTTGGTGATATATTTGGATTTCTCTTTCTTTATTCTTTGCATAATTATTAGTGGTTTTTGATTTATGACTACATTTAGGTTTATATATGATATATTCTATATATAGCAGTCTATATTAAGTGGGTGATTTTTTTTACGTTTGAACCCATTCTTAATCCCTCCCACGTTTTAGGTATACGGTGTCATATTTTACATCCTTTTGTTTTTGTTAGATCCTTGACTGATTTTTTACAGAAATATTCATTTTTACTGCTTTTATGTTTCCTACCTTCATATTGTCATTTTCGGTTTTTCTTTTCCACTCACAAAGTCCCCTTTCAATATTTCTTGCAAGACTGGTTTAGTGGCTACAAACTCCCTTAGTTTTTGTTGGGGGAAACTCTTTGTTTCTCCTATTCTGAATGATAGCCTTGCTGGATAGAGTATTTTAGGCCGCAGGTTTTTTCCCATTCAACCCTTCGAATGTCTTATGCCACTCCATTCTGGCTTGAAAAATTTCTGCTGAAAAATCTGCTGATAACCTTAGGGGGTTTCCTTTGTATGTAACTGTCTTCTTTCGTCTTGTTGCTTGTAATATTTTTTCTTTATGGCTATATTTTGCCATTTTAATTATAATATGTTTTGGTGTGTATCTGCTTTCATGGATTTTATTGGGGGTTCTATGTACCTCCTGGATCTCTATATCTGTTTACTTCCCCAGATTGGAGAAGTGTTCAGCTATTATTTCTTCAAATAAATTCTCTGCCCCCTTTTCTCTCTTCTTCTTCTTCTGGGATCCCTGTAATAGGAATGTTACTGTGTTTGATGGAGTCACCATGTTCTCAAAGTCTATTCTTGTTTTGCATAATTCTTTTTTCTCTCTCTTGTTCAGCTTGATTACTTTCCATTACTCTGTCTTCTAGGCCATTAATTTGTTCATCTGCTTCTTCTAGCCTGCTGTTCATTCCATTGAGTGTGTTTCTCATTTCATTTATTGAGTCATTTATCTTTGCTGTTATTCCTTATCTTTGTTAATGGTCTCACTGATGTCCTCCACTCTTTTCTCAAATCCAGTGAGTATCTTATGATCATTGCTTTAAATTCGCCCATCAGCCATATTACTTAGAACTGTTTTGCTTAGATCTCTAGCCCACGGCCTTCCTCTTCTATCATATGAGACAAATTCCTCTGTCTTCTCATTTTATCTAAGTCTCTGTGCCTGTTTCTGTGTGTTAGGAAAGTCACTTATGGCTCCTGGGTCTAGAGGGTAATGGCTTTATGAAGAAGAGGTCTTGTAGTGCCCATGCCCTACAGTGTAGTGTCTTCTGTTCCCCAGGGCCTGGTGCTTCTGGGATGTCTCCAGTGTGTGCTATGTGCACTCTATTGTATTTTAGCCCTTTATTTTTCATCCAGCTGTCTGCAGAGGCTCTCTTTGCCTGTGTTGGGCAGTGTTTGGTCCTGGCTTGAATGTGGCAACTTTTAACTAGCTGCGTTCTGGTCTGCTAGTAAATGAGACCCATTACTGCTGCTGCCTGGAACTAAGGCCTCACAAAATGCCCTGTAGGGAGACAGGTGTTGGCAGGGGTTTGGGGCCGATCTTCTTGGGGAAGGACCTGCTGTACCGGGACTGAGGCATGTGTGACTGGGAAGGGTGGTTCCAGAGCACAGGGGAGCTTGGCGGTGTCAGTGCTGCACTGGTTCCCGCAGGTAGCTCTGTGTTTATGCCGAGGATGGGAGAGGGAAATGGCATTGGACAGTTTCCTTTGTTTCTCAGGGGGGGTCTCTCTCTGTGAATGCTGTTTCTCTGGGACACTCTTGGAGATGAGCAACTAAGCTCCCCACTGTGTGCCCCAGCCCCTCTTCAGATGGCTGTTTCCATGCTGTGTTGTCTGCAGGCTGTTTGCCCTGTCTTTTTCCCAAGAGCAGCACCAATGTCTTCTGAGTTCTACCAAGCCAAACACTCTGACCTTTAAAACTTCAGGCTTTAAGCCCTTCTGATTGTAAGACGTCATGAAATTTGGACCTTTCACTTTCCAAGCCAGTTGCTTGTGCGCTGGCCTGTGTGCTAGTTTATCTCTCACCCTTCTTTGTGACTGCAGCTCCCTCCCCACTGCAGTTGCCACATTTTCTCTCCCATTCTGCATCTCTGCACTTCCTGTCACCTTCACAACCTTCAGTTGTGGAGTTCTGCCAGTCTTCAGATCGATTCTAGGATATTTAGGATGATTTTATAGTTATCTTGTTGTATTCAAGGAAAGAGGTGAGCCTAGGGTCCTCCTACTTGGCCGCCATCTTTCCTTCTCTCCTCTGATGTGTAATTTTGTATTTTGAGTTTTATTTGTAATATTTATTAAGGCTTTTTACATATCCATGAGAGGTGTTGCTCTGTAATTTTCTGGCTTTATACCATTTTTGTTTGGTATCAGGGTAATAGTTTTACAAAATGAATTTGGGATATATTTCTTTTCTGTATTTTTGAAGAGATTGTATAGAATTGATGAAAATTCTTGTTTAAACATTTGGTAGAATTTATCAGTGAAACTATCTTGGCCTAGAGATTTCTTTTTTGTGAGTTTTTAAATTACAAATCCAATTTTTGGTATCTGCAGAGTCTGTATTGTTATCCTTAGTTTTGTGTCTAATATTGGTGATTGCTATAAATTTATAAATAAACTTCTTTAGCTGTGTCTTCAAATTTTTGATATGTTGTCTTTTCATTCTCATTCTGTTCAGTTCAGTACATTTTTTAATTTCCCTTGAGACTTATTCTTTGATCCATGGACTACATAGAAGCATGTTACTTAGTTTCTAGGTGTTTATTGTTTTTCTTGTTATCTCTCTCTAATCTCTAGTATGATTCCAGTGTGGTAGAAAACATAACTTTTATTTCAATTCTTTTAAATTTTTTAACATTTGTTTTGTGGGCCAGGATATGGTCTATCTTGGTGTATGTTCCACGAATGTTTGAAATGAATTTGTATTCCGCTGTTGTGTGAAGTGTTCTATAAACTGCCCATATCCCATGGGGTGATGATACTGCTCAGTTCTGTACCTTTGATTTTCTAATTGTTCATTTATTGACAGAAGGATGTTGAGGTTTCCAGCTGTAACTGTGGACTTCTCTATATCTGTTTTCAGTTCTGTCAGAATTTGGTTCATGTATATTGGAGCTTTGTTGTTTGGTACAAACACATTTACAAATGCGTGTACCCGTGCGCTTGCTCGCTCTATATATATGTTATATACGTATCTATAATAATATATAGCTCATGGATATGTAAAAATTCTTAATATATATTACAAATAAAACTTGACAAAATACAAAAATAATTACACATCAGAGGAGAGAAGAAAAGATGGCGGCCAAGTGGGAGGACCCTAGGCTCACCTCATTCCTTGAATACAACAAGATAACTATCTATCTATATATGTATGTGTGTGTGTATGTATATATATTTGATAATGTCCCTATGTCTGGTAGCTTTCTTTGTTCTGAAGTGTGCTTTATTTGCTATTAATGTAACTGTTTTTACTTTCTTTGAATTAATGTTTGCATGACATATCTTTTCCCATCCTTCTTTCAGCCTGCCTATACTGTTAACATTTGCAATGAGTTTCTTGTAGATATCATATGGTTGAGTCATGTTTTCAGTCTACATTGTTAATCTGGGTTTTTTAATTGGTGTATTAGAACATTCACATTTAAGCCTATTGAAAGATCAGTCTGATTTCTTTCTTTCCTTTTCTCTCTCTTTTTTTTAAGATTTTATTTATGGGGTGCCTGGGTGGCTCAGCCGTTAAGCACCCGCCTTCGGCTCAGGTCATGATTCCAGGGTCCTGGGATTGAGCCCCACTTCAGGCTCCTTGCTCTGCGGGAAGCCTGCTTCTCCCTCTGCCACTCCCCCTGCTTGTTTTCCCTCTCTCACTGTATCTCTCTCTGTCAAATAAAATCTTAAAAAAAAAAAAAAAAAGATTTCATTTACTTACTTTATAGAGAGTGCAAGTGGGGGGAGGGAGGGGGATGAGCAGACTCCACGTTAGTGTAGAGCCTGACATGGGGCTCAATCCCACGACTTTAAGATCACAACCTGAGCTAAAAGTAAAGAGTTTGATGCTCAACTGACTGAGCCACTCAGACGCCCCTTTTCTTCCTTTTTGATGTTCTTCGGTTTCTTTCTTTCTTTTTATTTTTAAGATTTTATTTCTTTGAAAGAGTGAGAGAGACAGTGAGAGAGGAAACACAAGCAAGGGGAGTGGGAGAGGGAAAAGCAGGCTTCCTGCCAAGCAGGGAGCCTGATGCAGGGCTTGATCCTAGGACGCCAAGGATCATGCCCTGAGCTGAAGACAGATGCCTAACCGAGCCACCCAGGTGCCCCTAGGGTTTCTATTTAAAACAAATGATTTCTTTCTTGTTGAGAGAACTTCCTTTAGTTGTTCTTGTAGGATATGTCTACTGGTGACAAATTTTCTTAGTTTTGCTTCATCTGAGAAGGTCTTGATTTTGCCTTCATTCCTGAAGAGTATTTCCACTGTGTGTAGGATTCTGGGTTGACAGTCTTTTTCTTTCAGACCTTGGAAATTGTTTTGCCACTTCCTCTGTCCTCCATGGTTTTTGATCTGAAATCTTCTGTTGTTTTTTCTTTTATTTCATACACTTTTATAGGTAAGATATTGTTTTGCTTTCACTGCTTTCAAGATTTTTTTCTGTCTTTTCAGAAGTTTAATTATTATGTGTTTTGGCATAGATTTCTTTTTTTCCTGTTTGGGTTTTGCTCAGCTCCTTGAATCTATAGAGACGACTTTACCAAATTTGGGAAATTTTCAGCCTTCATTTCTTATAATACTTTTTCAGCCCAGCTTAGTCTCGCCTTTCCTTCTGGGACTCTGCTGACAGGTGTGCTAGATGTTTTGTTAGAGTCCCATAGGTCCCTGGGGCCCTGTTCGTTTTTCCCCCGTTTTCTCTCTGTCCAGAGTATGTGATTTCTGTTGTTCTCTCTTCATATTTACTGCTTCTTTCTTCTGTAGTCTCCATTCTTCTGTCCAGCTTATGCATTGAGCATATTTTGATTGTTGTATTTTTTATTTCTAACGTTTCCATCTGGTTCTTTATATCTCTTATTTCTTTGTTGAGTCTCTCTCTATTTTTCATTTGTTTTTGGTTTGTTCATATCTATCTGTTGAGCCTTTTTTTTTTTTTAAAAGATTTTATTTATTTATTAGGAAAGAGAGAGAGTGAGAGAGAGAAGGTCAGAGTGAGAAGCGGACTCCCCATGGAGCTGGGAGCCCGATGTGGGACTCGATCCCGGGACTCTGGGATCATGACCTGAGCCAAAGGCAGTCGCTCAACCAACTGCGCCACCCAGGGGCCCTGTTGAGCCATTTTTATCATGGTTTTTAAAAATTCTTTGTTAGATAATTCGAACACCTCTGTCATCTCAGTGTTGGCCTCTATTTATTGTCTTTTTTTCACCCAGTTGAGAAATTCTTGGTTCTTGGTATGACGAGTGATTTTCAGTTGAAACCTGGATATTTTTGTGTTAGAAATTTTATGTGGATATTATCTAATTGTTTAAGCTGGCTTTCTGTGATACCACTCTGGCAAAGGAAATAGTATTAGATGGAGGTAGAAGTCCAGCTTCCCTACTCAGTCTCCATTGACACTCATGGGATGGGGCAGGGGGTTGGGGCTCCTCATTCCTGCTCTCCACCTGGTCTCCACTGACGTCACAGTGGCTTTGTTCTACAGGGTGATGGTGAAAGTCCTGATTCTGAAACTACCCCAGTGGAGAGTTGGGGGGAGTCTTCTTTACTACCAGGCAGTGGGGTAGAAGTCCAGGCTCCTGACTTGATCTTCACTGTGGGATGGGGTGTGTGGTTATCACCCATTATGGAAGAAAGTTCCAGCTCCTAATCCATCTTCTCTAACACTACGCCAATGGGTGGCTTGGGATGCCTCATTACAGCCTGGCAAGTGGAAGTTTAGGCTTCCTACTTGGCTTTTGCTGGCCTAGGGGTTGGTGGGGGTGGGGTGGGGGGGTGGGAAGTGGTGTGGGTATAGTTTTTCTGAGGCTCGTGCCAGTGTAGAGAATTACTATCTAAAAGTTTTCTGTCTTGCCAGGTTCCCTTTTCCTGGTCTTTTGGTTAGAGAGAGCAGGCTTTCATTGGGGCATTATTGTGCTTGTTGGTGCTTCCAATTTGCTGGCTTCTTTTTCTCTGGACTATATGAGATACAAAGAAAACCTAGGGAACTCACCACAGTGTCATTCCTTGGGTTCCAGAGTTGCTAGGTTGTCTTTTTACTCTCTCTTGTACAGCTTGCTTATGTTTGCTTCATATATGGTGTCCAGGGCTTTTTTAGTTAGTGGAAGGAGTAAGGAAAGGAACTTCTACATCATCTTACCAGAAGTAAAGGTCTTATCTTCGTTTTCAAAGATGTTTTCATGGGGTATGGAACTCTGTGTTGACATTTTTATTCTAAAACCCAAAAGATGTGGCTGCATTGTCTTGTGTTGTTTCTGACAAGAAGTCTGTTTTCAGTTTTACCTTTGTTTCTATGTATATGTTTTTATTACTAACTGCTTTTTTGATGCTCTCTTTATCACTGTTCTCAGCAGCCTGACTGAGTGGTTCTTTGCGTAGTTGTCGCTTGTCTTTTGTTTGGGATTTTTTGAGGTTCTTAGATCTGTAAATGTACTGTTTCAAATTTGTGTGGCTTCTAGTCATTAAAAAAAAAAACTTTTATGTTTGTAATTGAAGCACCATTATTAACCTTTTCTGGTGTATAGTTCTATGAATTTTAACACAGGTGTAGATTCATGCACACCACCACCTCCTCAGGACACAGAACTGTAGAATCACTCTAAAAATCTCCCTTGTGCTCTCTGTACACAGTCATTATTTCCTGAGATATTTGTTCTGTCCCTTCAGACTCCAATTACATGTATATTTAGAGACTAACTTGGAGTCCCGCTGCTCACTGATAAGCTTATGTGTTTGTTGTTTTTTTGAGTTTGTGTGTGTATGATTCATTATGGATGATTTCTGTTGCTAAGTCTTCAAGTTCATTGATCTTTTCTCCCCTTCTGTCTAATCTGTTGGTGTGGTTTTCATCTCAGAGATTCTACTTTTCACCTGTAAAATACATTTGCCTCTGTTTCCATGACTCTCTCTACCATGCTCTTGTTCTTTCCTACCTCCCTGAACATGTGATTGATTATATGTACAATGTCTTTTTTAATGTCATTGTTTTTGGGTTCTATTATTTGTGTCATTTCTGGGTCTCTTTCTGTTTATTTTCTCCTTGTTGTTGGTCATTCCTGCATCTTTGCATGCCTTGTGGTCTTTGATTAGAATTTATGTTTTGGGGTGGTGGAGGTTTTTTTTTTTTAATTTTCCTATAAATATTTTTGAGTTTTATTCTGGGACACAGTTATGTAATTTGAAAATGGTTTGAACATTTCAAGGCTTTTAAAGCTTTTTTAGGCAGGTACTGAGTAGCCTTTAGTTTAAGGCAGAGTTTCTCAATCTCAGCACTATTGATGTTTAGAACCAGATAATGCTTTGTTGTGGGGGCGGGCCTGGGCTTCTTGTAGGATATTTAGCAGCACTTGTGGCCTCTGCTCACAGGATACCAGTAGAACCAGTTAGTCATGAGCTAAGAATGGTTTGCACATTTTTTAAAGTTGTAAAAGGGAAAAAAGAAGAATATGCAACAGAGACCCCTGTATGTGGCCAAAAAGACCATAATATATATGAAGAGGCTTTTAGTCTCTTGTATGGTGACATTTATTTTACTGTTTGAGACAAATGCTAATATAAGAGAAAACTTATTTTTCTAGTATAAAGAGTAGTTAAGAGCACAGACTTTGAATATGAAGAAAATATTTGAGTCCAATATATGTCTTCCACTTAATACTATTTGACATTGGGCAAAATTTTAACTGAGCCTGTTTATTCTCTTATAAAATATTGAACCAGTACATATTTATCACTTGGTTTTGTTGGAGAATTAAATGAAGATGAATGAAAGTATGTAGCTCAAGGTGTGACCCGCAGTGGCTGTCGTTACTTCACTTCAGGCTTGGGGCCCTTATTTAAAATATTCTGTGATGTCCGTATGGAGTCCTATTTGGTCCTGATTTGGTGGATTGTGGTCTTATCTTTCAGGTCATGCAGAAGGATTTTGTATGATGTGTACAATGCAAGCACATATCACCCAGGCACTCAGTAATCCTGGGGATGTCATTAAGCCGATGTTTGTCATTAATGAGATGCGGCGTAAGTATCAGCTGTAGTAGTTTATGTTAGTATTTATTAAGTAATTGGTCTTAATGGTCTAACTGGTAAAAGATGACCTCCTGGTGTATTATAGAAAACAAACATGTTTTATCATGCGTGGTATGGCTTTAATTAATAACAAGTCTTTAGTAAAACATTTAGTATAGAAACACACTTTGAAACCACAAAAGATGACAGTATAATAAGGTATTCAGTTTATATATAAGGAAATTAATTTTTTTTTTAAGGAGGCTCCACGCCCAGTGTGGAGCCCAACATGGGGCTCAAACTCACAACTGTGAGATCGAGACCTGAGCCAAGATCAAGAGTCAGACATTCAACTGACAGAGCCACCCAGGCACCCCACAAATTTAAAGTTTTTAAAACTCACTTAATAAAAAAGTTTTACAATGATTTTCCCCCAGATATTTGGATCACTATTGCTGAGTTATACTATAATATTGTCCCACAGGTTTCTTTAAATTGTTTTGAATTGGTTTTAATTCAGTGAATGAGTATTATGCTATGTATGGCATCAGGAATTATCAAACTAAAGTTAATTATATTCTTAAAGCAACATTTAAACTTGTAACAGCGAATTTGTGGATAAATTTCCCTTTTTCTATTTAATTTTTAAATGACTTCAAAATTTTCTTTTGCATTATAATGACCCCGATAGGGTGTGTGAACTGCTTTAATACACTCTCTTGTGTGTTTTTGTAATAAACTTTTATGTCATCTTAATTGAGTTAGAAGGAAAAAATGTGTGCAAATAAAAAAGAAACCCTGACTGTTAATCTGGAATCTAGCGGGGTAATTACAGGGGTGGATAATTATACAGTGACAATCTATAATCCTTTTGCCTAAAAAGCTGCTGAAGGTTAAGAGGTGTTTTATTGGCCCTCAGCAGTATTAACAGGTCAGAGGAGACAATGCACACATCTTTTTTTTTAAAGATTTTATTTATTTATTTATCAGGGAGAGAACAAGCACAAGCAAGGGGAGCAGCAGAGAGAGAAGCAGGCTTCCCGCTGAACAGGGAGCCTGATGCAGAACTCGATCCCAGGACCCTAGGGTCGTGACCTGAGCCAAAGGCAGACTCTTAACCGACTGAGCCACCCAGGCTTCCCAGCACAAACATTTTTTAAACAGTTTTGGATCCTGGCAGAATTTTAGGCAGGGGAAATTTTGTTTAATTTTGTATATACAAGGAATGATTAATTATTTTTAAACCTAGATTTTAAGAAAAAGTCACTGCTGTTTGTGTGCACGTATATCCACGAGCTCATGTAACCTCTACACACATGGCGGGATCACGAGATGGCCATTTTTTTTTAGGCGGAACTGGCAGAATACTGGCAATTTCCTATGACTCAAGCTAATATATGTTTCTATATATTCATGTATAGAAATAGGTCTATTCATGTTTTATTGTGACAACGTCTGTGCTCTTGTTTTTCATTATGTCGTTTTGTCTTGTAGCATTTAGTCCATTAGAAACGAGGCTGCAGAGATCCCGAGGACACAGTGTGTTCTGTGGGTTGTTGAAGACAGAACCAAGATAGGCTCAGACATTTATGTTTGCTGGGGAGTCTCTTAGGGAGATGTAGCACTGAATTTAAGATTGTGTGCACTAACATTACATTTCCAACATAATGTTTTGAACTAATTTTTGAGACAATACAGCTGAAGTTGAATTTATTCAAGTGTAGTTTTATTAGCTGCAGACCTGGATCTCTGGGCTCTCAGCAGCCCTAGCCCATGTACTCGTAATGGTCTAAAGGGCATGGTCCTTGCTGTTCTCAGGGTAGTATGTGTTAGTGCAATGTCCTCATAAAATAATCAGTGTTTTCTAACCGACAGATGGCCATTAGATAGAACGTCTTGGGGGGGGTGCGTACTGCTGGAGCGTATCTTATCATCCTATCCTGATGATAAAGCTTTGTCTTTACTTAAACTTCACAGGTATAGCTAGGCACTTCCGCTTTGGAAACCAAGAAGATGCCCACGAATTCCTTCAATACACTGTTGATGCTATGCAAAAAGCATGCTTGAATGGCAGCAATAAGTGAGTACAGCAAAGCGTCGGTCACTTCTTCCCTTGGCATTGCTGGCTTACTGGAGTTCAGTTTTACCTTTTATGATGAATGCACAGAGCTCTGTGTTTGCTTCTGTTTGACTTTGCACTGCCTCTTCCTCAAGCGACTGCTGTCATTTTAAAATGATGGAAAACTTTTAAGGGTGTGCTTACTATAACAATGTGGATTTAGTTACAGATGTCAGGAATTGGGGATTGGTTTTACCATTTCTCAATTTCTCAGTATCAGCATCCCTTTACCGATCTAAAACTGGCCATTGTTCCTTTCTGGTTGTGCCCAGCATGTTTTCTCCTCCTCTCCAGCCTCTGAAATCTGTGTGTGTTCCCTGCATCTTTCTTTCCCTGGTCAGTTACCAATTCTTGCAGTTTCTTCCTTAAAATCTAAATGTAGACCCGAGAGGAAGAGCGCGGGTTCAGCTAGATACCGATACCAAATCCTGACCACTTGTCGGGTTCAGCTAGATACCGATACCAAATCCTGACCACTTGTATTGCCTGAGCACACCTGGGGGATCTCCTGTCCCGCTGCCGCTGCCGTGGCGGGGCTTTGCTCTCTTGGATGATGGACCCCAGAGCAGAGGAGAACACTCTGAGCTCCCCGCCTTCAGCAGCCTGTCCACACACCCAGTGTCACAGGCTTGCTGCTCGCTGCCTGGCCAAATTCCTGCCCCAGTGTCAAGTCCCTTCTCAGTACTGTCCTGGCTCTTTCTGCCTCTCCCAAGCCCTCACTGGGCTTTGGTCCAGGTGAGGTGGCGCTCTGGCTGCCATGCATACTGATGTCTTTTTATTTTGTGGCTTCCTATTTGAATTCTTGTTCTTTTATAGATGTCCATGCTTTTTAAAATTCAGTCACAACATCTGTAATTATTGTAGAACTCTTATCTCGTATCACTGTTTATTTTTCAGATTAGACAGACACACCCAGGCTACCACCCTCGTTTGTCAGATATTTGGAGGATACCTAAGATCTAGAGGTAAAGTTTTATTTAAGGTTGATAAAAGGGGTACATGCATGTGGTTAAAAAAGTGCAGTAGGAAAGAGTTAGCCATGGAGAGTGGGTTTCTCTTCCCCCCTCAATGGCAGCCCTTGTCCCAGTTTAGAGGATAGCCTTCCAGTACTTTCCTATGCATGAGCAGACTGGGAGTGTGTAAGATGGATCTCTTTTTCTCTTAATGTGAGAAATCTTTTTACATCTTGGTACATGTAGGTAACACCATCTTTTACGGCTGAAATAGAATTCCATTTATTTAAGTCCCCTAACAATGGATATCGAAGTTGTTTCTAATTCTTCGGTATTGTTATTACCATTAGTCATTCATGGAACATCCTTCTACAGTGCCTTTATGTTCTTGTAGAAGTGTCTAAGTAGGATGAGTTCTTAGTAGTAGAATTTCTGCATTAAAGGGTGTGTGTGCGTTTTAAATTCTGATACTCCAGATCGTCCTTCTAAGAGGTTATACCAGTTTACATTCCAACCACCCGCATACGTGGGCTGCATTCTTGACACTTTGGCTCACGCTGTGTGTAGTATTAACGTTTTTTGCCCAATCTGAAAAATGTACTTTGTTTTAATTTTTTTATTTTAAAATAATATTTTTGTGTTCTTTCATTTCAGTAGTTGGTATTGCCATAAGGGTTACACTTTGCTTATTCTTTGCGTTTTATTTTCATTTCAGTCAAGTGTTTAAATTGCAAAGGTGTCTCAGATACGTTCGATCCATATCTCGATATAACATTGGAGATAAAGGTACGTTGGCTAGTTGTGGTGGCGAGGTTAGAAAAAGACAGTCAGGCTTTGTGTAACTTTATCTGTAGTTCATTTATAACTTAGACCACACTTGCTAGAGAATATGAATTGAAACAGTTCATCTGCCGAGACTGTATTTAGAGGGAATAATGTAAGATTTGTAGCAGGGAGCGTAGAGACTTTTCCTGCCCTTTGACTTTTCACTTGATTGTGATAAAACCAGAATTTGTTGCCTGCATTAGTTTAATTTAGATGATTGCCACTGTTTAGAAACTCTTTTGTTTCTTGCATTTTCTAAGCTTCCATTTTTTGTTAAGCTCTTATTTTTCCAATTACAAATATAATTACATGCTTAGAATAGAAATGAGGAATGTTGCAGATGTGTAGAGGGTCCCGTCCCTCAGGACGAACGCTTAACAATTTGATATAAACTGTTCCAGAACCTATTATTTACTGCTTCTAACAACACGATTACACCTTAGGCCTGTGTGGCCACTTGCCACCTTCACATACTTCTGCTCAGCCTCTCAGTGTGCATGTGCCTCGGCAGTGCCACGGCCCCCTGAGCACGGGTGGCACCGTGCATGGGCCCCCTTCCTTGGTGGTGTGTGTTGGGTTCGTTTCCCGTTTTATGCTCTTTGG
Organism: Nasua narica; assembly: GCA_028533885.1. Classification (NCBI taxonomy): domain Eukaryota; kingdom Metazoa; phylum Chordata; class Mammalia; order Carnivora; family Procyonidae; genus Nasua; species Nasua narica. The sequence goes on from CM052805.1 coordinate 30,074,304, forward strand.
GATAATGCTGCAGCAAGGAACTTCTTTACATGTCGTTCACTTTGATCTGCACGTTTTTTAACGAAGGGAAAATAATTGGATGGGTACACTTATAAAAGTCAACATCATAATAAAAAGAGAAATTTCTACATAAAAATTCACATTGGCTTTTAGACCTTTGAGTCATCTTTTGTCTTTCTTCTGTCGAGTGGCCGTGAGAGGTCCTATGGTGCTGACACTGTTCTCTTCCCAGGCTGCTCAGAGTGTGAACAAAGCATTGGAGCAGTTTGTGAAGCCAGAGCAGCTCGATGGCGAAAACTCGTACAAGTGCAGCAAGTACGAGGGTGTGGCAGTGGGGCGGCTTGTGGTGGGGATGGGGGTGTCTCAGGAACGGCCCCCCGTGAGACCCCTAACCTCTGGGAGGACCTCGGGTCTCCGTGCTCTCAGGGCCAGAGCGCTCGGTGTCTACAGCTTTACACACTTTTTTTTTTTTTTTTTTTTTTAAGATTTTATTTATTTATTTGACAGAGAAGAGAGAGATCACAGGTAGGCAGAGCGGCAGGCAGAGGGAGAAGCAGGCTCCCCGCTGAGCAGAGAGCCCGATGCAGGGCTCGATCCCAGGACGCCGAGATCATGACCCGAGCCAAAGGCAGAGGCTTTAACCCACTTAGCCACCCAGGCTCCCCAGGGCTTTACACTCTTGAGAGACCTCTGCCCCGGGGAGGCTCGGTGCGCCATGACTGGGAAGGTTGCAGGGGGGCGGCCCACGGGAGCTGCTGGGTCTTACACGGCCCGGGTGATGTGTCTGTGGTGAACAGTGTTTTCAGGGACTCCTTGTTAGGAGAGGCAGTGACGGAGTGGGGCTTGCCTTCTCTAACAGCGGTTAAGGCTCTTGCTCTCTCTTCTGCTTCTCACCCAGAATTCATGGTGGTATCTGCTGGAAACGCCTAATGTTGATTCATTGCTATGTTTCCCTGTGAAGTCAAGAGAGCCTCTATTTGAACAAAGTTCTGTTTCACATGTTTCAGTAGATTTTCATTTTTTTTAGAACCCGGTACTATGGGTGATCATTACCAAATGCTCATGTCTTACGGGGAAAAGCTCCCCACAACCACAGGCACTTCTCCTGTTCTAAGTTCCACGGATGTTCACTTTGTTTGGAATTGAGAGAATTCTGTATTTAACTTAATTTTAAAATTATCAGTGACTGTAGGGCTTCTTAGAAACTGTCATAGCTTCCTTTTTTCTTTCATGCTAATTGAGCAATCTCCCCGTTGTAAATTTTAGTGTTTTCACGGTTGGTTGAGAGGAGGGGTGGTGTTTTTTAGCTAGTAGCTTTCTCTTGGTTTGGTGGGAAATGTTTCAGAGAAATAACAAGGGAAAGACTTAAAAAATATATATGTGTGTATACATATATACACATACACATTTCTTAATCCTTTGTTTCTGTTTATCTCAAGGTGTAAAAAGATGGTCCCAGCCTCAAAGAGGTTCACTATACACAGATCCTCTAATGTTCTTACACTTTCTCTGAAACGTTTTGCAAATTTTACTGGTGGAAAAATTGCTAAGGTATGTAGATAATAATAATACCCTTTTATGTTGTCTCTCTCAAGGCTTATGCATCAGTAACTATCAAGGGTTCTAAATGACCTAACTGAACAGTTTGTTAACTGATTTCCTGAGTAGTTCTAGTACTTAGTGGGGGGGGGGAAATGTCAGAGCATTGAGCTAGTGGTAGTGTGTTATGTGTGTTCGTGAGTGTAGCTTCGGGAGAAAGCTTTCTTTCCCGAAGAAAGCTTCGGGAGAGAGTCTAACCACCTTTAGCTGGTTAGACTCTCTCATGATAAAACTGGTAACTGGGACCTGCACTTGGGCATCCGGGTTGCGTCAGGGTCACGTCGCAGTCAAGGCAATTGGGGAGATACAGGGAGAGCCGGTGTCATTCAAAATCCAGAGGACGGCCCTGCTGGATCTCACACTCTTTTGTCAGAGTTGTTTTTCCTGTTTGTTGAGGTTTTCTCAGGGTAGCACTCTGAATTTTCATATTTTCTTTCCAATTCCCGAAGACCGGAAGTCTCAGAATCAATAGTATGCAAGAGATCTAAACAATTCCTTCCCAAAGTAGTAAAACCAAGTGAGACGGAAGTCCAGAGTTAGCGTTCCATTGGGTCCTGCGGCTGATTCAGAGGGTTTACTAAATGCAGAGCCTTGTCTGCTTCCAGGAAATCAGGAAGAGAGTGGGAGAGCGCGAAGGATGCGCGGGCTCAGGGTGGCTCCAGGCTGATCGTGTCTTTTAAAATGTGGTTCAGCATGTCAGTTTTCTGCTGGAACATCCGAGGGCACAGAGCCCGGCACACAGGTCTCCACCAGGATATGCAGGATGATCTCGGCCTTCAGAAGTGACATTGCTGATCCTCTCTCCATTTCTGTGTAGGATGTGAAATATCCGGAATACCTTGATATTCGACCGTACATGTCTCAGCCGAATGGAGAGCCGATCATCTACGTCCTGTACGCAGTGCTGGTGCACACGGGCTTTAACTGCCACGCCGGCCACTACTTCTGCTACATCAAAGTAAGCCACGCGGGCGCTGCGACTGTCTCTAAAGTAGCCTCTCGGGGAGAAGCGTCTCGGGGAGCACCGGCTCTGGGGGCGAGGTGGGGCTTGTCCAGTGAGGACGCGAAAGCCCCTTTGTCTTACGTTGCTGTGATCCGTGTTCCGTGTTTGATGATACCTAATTTCTCTTTTGGCTTCTCTCTCTCGCAGGCTAGCAATGGCCTCTGGTATCAAATGAATGACTCCATCGTATCTACCAGTGATATTAGATCGGTACTCAGCCAACAAGCTTATGTTCTCTTTTATATCAGGTATCATCAGGAAAATGGATTTTCATATTTTCTGTTATGTCATTTCTCTTCTTCTCATCAACATATTTAGATTTAGTATTTGGTTATTTTTGAAACATCAGCTTCTGGGGCCAGCAGAGTAAGGGAGGTAGTTTTGGGTGTGGATTAGGGGTTGGATTTAGCTTCCAGCCCCTTGGCAAGCTTATGGTGAAGCACACAGAGAAGGTGCCCGGTGGTGGTGGAGGTGAGTGGGCTGCTGCGGGCAGCCTGCGGCGGGGGCCTGGGGGCTGGGGAGGCGGTGCTTGGAGGCCTCAGGAAGGGGCCTCTGAGGAGCTGGGCGTGGTCACCTCTCAACCACTGAGTGCAGACAGCTAGTCATGTTGCTGGGCCGGGCCTGGCTCGGCACCGGCTCACTGCTCCCCATTGCTCTTGCGAACTCTGACTCGCTAATTCCATTTCCAGAAATGTGTGGTCTTAGGAAAACTCTGATGTGTGCTCTAAGCTATTCATTTATAGTAGCTGAAAATTAAGAACATCCTAAAGCTTCCAGTGTTAGCAGAATGAGTGCGTACAATATAGCGTATCCATGTGTTGAACTATTACGCAGCTGGTAAAAATGAATTTTATGATGCTTTTTTTTTTTCCTAAATGATACAAGAAAGTGCCCTGTATATATGGAGAAAAAGCAGTTTGAAATCTTTCACAGGGGAATTGAAAAAACCAGTACAGGCTAAAGCCTGGAGGATATTCCAATAAGTCTGGGTAGTAGATGCCTCTCGCGGGTGAGATGTGTTTGGGATAGCGTTTGTGTTTCTGACTTCCGGGCGCAGACTTCTTGTAAGGGCGTGTACTTATAATTAGAAAAACATAAATAAACAGAAAAGAAGAATTGTTTTCAGATAGTGGCATCTCCGGAACACGCAGTCAAAAATACCACTTGCACGGTTACCTTTGTTGCCTCCCTGTCGGAGCACCTGCTACTAACCTTGACGCAGAGGGGATCCTGTGTGAAGCTCCGTGCACTGTGGCTTCTCAGTCTGGTCCCTGAGGGGCTACAGATGAATCTCTCCTAAGGACGTGCCCTGTGAAGCCCTAAATCCTGTCACTCTCTGTCCCCAGGTCCCACGATGTGAAAAATGGAGGTGAACTCACTCATTCCACTCACAGCCCTGGCCAGTCCTCACCCCGACCCGTGATCAGCCAGCGCGTTGTCAATAACAAACAGGCTGCGTCAGGGTTTATCGGACCACAGCTCCCCTCTCACATGATAAAGGTAACATTCCAGAGGTGGGATGTAATCTCTGTGGTGTGGTAACTTGGGTACTGTTCAAAGCCTCTGGTTAACACTGCAGTAGCCGCCGTGTCCTCATACGACTGAAGGTCTTGTCAAAAACGTTTATTCAAGCCATCAATTATAAAATATTTCAAATATACAGAAGACCTCAGGGTATGAATGTAATGAACAAGAAGAAGATTTGGGTATAGGTATATGTTTAAATGCTAGAGATTTTATTTTATTCTATATATTTATTAAGATTGTATTTGAGAGAGTGAGTGAGAGAGAGAGCACAAGAGCAGAGGGAGAGGGGGAAGCAGATTCCCCGCTGAGCAGGGAGCCACACGGGACTCGATCTGAGGACCCTGGGATCATGATGGGAATCGAAGGCAGACGTTTAACTGACTGAGCCCCCCAGGTGCCCCTGAACGCTGGAGGTTTTAGCTCTCACTTTGGACTCTCATTCAGAGTGGACTAAATATTTGGGGATTCTTGACGAATGCTAGAAACAGGAAAGTGACTCAGAAAACGTTTATTTTCGGTGTGTCCATGTGGCCCTTTCCGGAGTGTGGTGTGTCCTGTCTGCCATCCAGCAGGTCAGACGCACCCCCTGGTGGTCTCTCCGGGAGACTTGGTGGGCTGCCTGCATCACGTGACACGCAGGCCTTCGGGACGGAAGGCTGGACGTTTGCGGGCCAGACACCGACGTGTGGAAGCACCCGCCCCGCCCCCTGTACCATAGGGCTGTAACGGCCTTCCCGTTTGAGTGTGATTTGTTTTGAATCAGCAGATGGTCTAGTTGTGTGCCGTGTTTTTGTGGACGTTGGACAGCGTGTGGGTTGTAGCCGGAGTCACAAGTCCAGTGCCTCTGGGAGCTGGGCAGGGAATGGGCTCCGCAGCGGCATGAGCACCCTGGCAGCTCGGAGCTCGGGCCCTGGGCTCGGGAGCTCGGGCCCAAAAGTCAGTGGTGAATACTGACTTTTTTCAAGGTTTTTTGTTTTCCCTGATGTGAAACCTTCCAGTGTTAAGACAGCAACCAATTTAGGTATTTGAGAAAAGTCTGTGAAGGCCACGCAGAACACCTCTGTGAATTGCGGTCTCAGCCACGGCTGCCAGTTTGCCCCCTAGGGTAGAGCAGAAGGGGTGGCGTATGGAGCCGAACTCCCATGAGTAGGACTCGGAGGGGACAGCACCCCAAGCTGCTCTCTGTGTCTGCCCGTGCTCCCCATCTCCCCGCTAGCTGGCACTTCCTCTGCCTGTATGGCAACGGGCTTCCCAGAAACCCAGCCCAGGAAAGCATCCGTGACTCTGTGCCCAACAGGGCCTCTTCATTTCTGTCAGGTCGGAGCAGAAAGAATTGGGGCTGGGGTTTGTTCTTGGACAGAAATAGTTGTTGATTACTTACGAGAAAACATGGGCCCATGGAAGGTTTATGGCAGTCAGAAGTGGACAAGACGAGGAGGTGTTTCTAGGTGTGGGAAACTTGATACTCCAAAAGGAAGATGAGCAGAATGGGAAGGGCCCCTAGCCAGAGTGGATTCTTTATCCATTCTGTTCCTGGGGCTCCCACCACGTGGGGTCTTCTTTCTTCCAGAACCCGCCTCACTTAAATGGAACCGGGCCACTGAAAGAAGCACCAAGCAGTTCCATGTCAAGTCCTAGTGGAAATCCCGGTGTCAGCCGGGCTGGGTCCGTGAATGCTTCGACTTCTGTTCAAAACTGGTCCGTTAACAGGCCCTCAGTGATTCCAGAACATCCCAAGAAACAAAAAATCACGATCAGTATTCACAACAAGTTACCTGTTCGCCAAGGCCAGTCTCAGCCTAACCTTCACAGCGGTTCTTTGGAGAACCCAACCAAGCCTGTTCCCTCTTCTACCGTTACCAATTCTGCAATACAGTCTACCTCGAGCGCACCTACGACGGCAGTTTCTAGTAAAGTCACGAAGCAGATGACCCCGAGCGAGTCCTGCTCTCAGCCCGTGATGAACGGCAAGTCCAAGCTGAGCTCCAGCGTCCTGGTGCCCTATGGTGCCGAGTCGTCTGAAGAGTCTGACGAGGAGGCCAAAGGCCTAGGCAAGGAGAACGGTCTCGGTACGATCGAGAGCTCGAACTCTTCTGTGCAGGATGCGGAAGAGGACGAGGCCTCTCCGCTCGAGCTTCGAGAGCCCCTTGCTCTAAATGGTGCTGACAGCGCAGACAGCGACCCGAAGGAAAATGGTCTGCCTTGTGACGGTGCCGGTGGCCAGGTCCCGCCTGCTCTACACTCAGAAAATCCCTTTTCTAAGGCGAACGGTCTGCCAGGAAAGGTGAGTGTCCTGGGGTGCCCCGGGGGGTGCCAGGGGGTCTTTGCTTCGACTCTCACGTCCAGCCGCTTGCTGGCTGCAGGCCCGAGATCAGGAGGCGCCCGGCGGCAGTGAGACTTGAAAGAGCTTTGTTTTTTGTTGTAGTCGATGCCTGCTCCTCTGCCGCCTCTCCCAGAAGACAAAATCTTGGAGACCTTCAAACTCGGCAACAAGGTGAAAGGCTCGACAGAAGAAACCAGGTGAGACAATGGCCAGCACAAGGAGACCGTGACGGGCCGCGTGTGGGCCGCCGCTTTAACTGCGCGTGTCTCATCGTGCACCTTTTGAATCCTGAAATGATTCGATTCATGAGCTAGAGAATTTGTTAAGTGCCTCTTAGAGAAGGAAAGAAAAAACTTATCGGAAAAATTGTTATTTTTCCATGAAAACGATGTCCTTGAGCTAACACTTTGTTCTGCCCAGCCCCGTCTCTCTGGCTTCGGGACGCTAGGACCCGCTTCCAGGTCTGACACCTGGCCTTCCAGTGACAAACGTGAAGACTCGCTAAGGTTGTGGGGCAGGGCTTCTCAACTCCCAGGTTACAAATATTCTGCTCCTTCTAGAGTCCTGAAATTGCATTCATAGATAAGACAGTCTGTCTCCACACTGAATGCTTTGTTTTGCTTTTTTAAATCGGTGCAGTTTCTGAATGTAATGTCATGGGAGTGAAAGGAGGAATATAGCAGGCGGTGGCATTTCGGGTTGCACACATCCAGGCGGGCCCAGGAATGCACAACACCTCGAGTGGGTATGCCATGAGCCTCACCGCGTGGGCCGTGGCCTGGTGTCCTGAGCGCAGGCCCACGCACACATTTCACCATCAGGAGCGTGATGTCCTCATAAGGGACAACTTTTGGTGACATTCTGGTCATCTCTGGATTTATACAGTAGCTGTGTTCCTGGGAAATGTCACGTCCATGAAGACTGCCCGTAATCCCGTAGCTGGGGTGTCCGCCCACGTGGACGTCAGCCTGTGGGAAGTGGAACCCTTACTCCCTCCATGCCACTGCCTGCCTTGTCCCCCTGCCCGCTTGTGCTAGTGGGGCTCCCCCATCTCTGTGACAACCCGAATGTGCCCCACACTTCAGAATGGCCCCTGGTAGGGGGCCCGCCCTTACTGAACAGTGGTCAGGAAGGTTTAATTATTAAAACGGAGTGGAGTCGATCCGTAGGTGAAGAACACTCTTTTCAGATTACCTTCAAGAGGGGCCGGCGTGAATCCTCAGTGGCTTCGTAATTTTTTCTTTGCGTTCCTTCCCTAGTCTAGCTCGGTGTGTCCTCCAACACCGTGTACGTGAGGATTACCGTAGACAGTTGTGTAAACAGAACCACGCGTGTGTTGTAAGCGAGTCGGTGTTGCTCTCACACGCTGGCTCGAGAATCTCACGGCCGCGCCCGAGGTGACTTGTGTGTACTAGCCTCATCTGTGCTCTCCTTCCCAGGTATTCTCCCACTAAAAAGTGGGGCCCCTGGAGGGTTCTTACTGATGGCTGGCAGTTTTCATTGACCTCGAGCAGACAGGGGGCCCTGTGGCAGTCAAGGGTAGACAGCAGTCATGTCCTACAGAAGGGTTTCTGAAGCCTCACTGGTTCCTCCCCGTTCCTCAGTTCCAAGGGGCTGTTGGCTCTGGAGGCAGTGACTCTACCTCAGAGGCTCGGGAGGAACGCAGAGGAAAAGTTAGAGCCTCCGATCGCCAATTTGACTTTCCTGATTATTCACAGTTGTTATATCTGGAAACAGAAAGAGCCTACGACTGCAGGATTATTGCAGGATTATTGTAGCTGAAAAATGGGATGGTAGATAAGCCTGATAGAGAATTTCGTGTTTTTATTTAATGAGGGAAAGAGAACATTGAAAGTTTCCCAAAATAACCCGGTATTCGGCTCCAGCCAGATATGTTAAAGGCACAGATTATTTAGTATAGGAATGTTTGGAAGTTTTTGTCCCTGTGAGCCATAAAGCAATCAAGCCACTGACTGATTTATTGATTTCTTTGTTTTGATGGGGCTGCAGTGCACCTGGATCAGAGGAAGGTCCTGCAGAGGATCCTGGCGCGGAGCTGGAGGCCGGCAGTCTCTCTCCTGAGCCCCGTGAGAAACTGGAGACCCTCACGAGCCTTAGCAGCAAGTTAAAGAAGGCTTTGCCACCCTTAGACCCCAGCGTCAAATCTACCAAAGAAGAAGTCTCCGAAAACATTTTAGCAAAACCCGAGGAGTCTTTACCCAGTGCCAACACCCTTTGCAGCAGCACCAAGAACATCGTGGGGGACGATCCACTTCCTAAACCACGCGGCCCCGGGGATTTAACAGATGACCAGAGCAGGCCGCCCCAGGCCGTTTCGGGGGCGCTACTAGAAAGCCCACGGGCCTCGGCAGCAGCGGAGGCAGCGGGGAGTTCAAGCCCAAGTCCCCCGGTACATTCCGAGGGAGCCTGTGAACATGAACTCTTAGTCTACATCAGTCGAGACACGTGCACGGACTTAGAGGACCCTCCTCGGAGCACAGGCACCGCTGCCGAGGACTTGCCCTCTCCTCAAGTAGACAAGATCACAGAAAGTCATTCAGAAGGGGGCCCCGAACAAAGTCACGGGGAGAAATGTGAAGAAAATAAGGTTGGGCCAAAAGTTCCAGGTCATTCTCCAGTTAAGGAAAAAATCAGTATCCTCCGAAAAGTTGATCGAGGACATTATCGCAACCGACGAGATCGTTCCTCCAGCGGAGAACGTGTGCGGGAGAGCAGGAGCAAAACCGAGCAGCACTACCACAAAAAGCGGCGCTCGTCCGTGCGGGAGCGGGCTAGGACGGAGCACGGCAGCGGGGGCCTGCACCAGCCCTGTCGCGGCGAGAGGCTCAGCCCCGGGGAGCACCGCTGCCTGGGCAGGTACGGCCACCACCACTCCCGCAGCAGAGGTGGCTCGGCCCAGGACTGGGGCAGGTACCACCGCTCTGGAAGCGAGCACTCCTGGGCGCGGGAGAAGTACTGCCCGGACAGACTGCGCTGGGGCAAGTGCAGGTATTACCACGACAGGTGCGCCCCGTACGCGGCCCGGGAGGCGCGCGAGTGGAGGCCCTTCCCCGGCACCCGCGAGTACGCCAAGGCGGGCCCGGCCAGCGGCCGGCCCTACAAGGACTACTACCGGGGCAGGAAGGGCCACGAGCTGCTCGCCAAGGGGAAGGACCGGCACCGCTTCGGCAGCCCCCGGGCCGGCCCGCCGCACGCCCTCCTCCCGTACCCCGAGAAGTACCCCCACGAGAAAATTGCACTTGTAGCCGAAGACACCAACTGTAACCTCGCCGATCGGTTCCACGAACACGAGAATGCCAAGTCCCGGAAACGGAGATATGACAGCGTGGAGAACAGCGACGGTCACGTTGAGAAAAAGGCCTGGAGGGGCTTCCAGAAGGATCCCTTGGAAGAGCCTAAAGTGAAGAAGCACAAAAAATCAAAGAAGAAAAAGAAATCCAAAGACAAACACCGAGGCCGAGATTCCAGGTGAGGGTGAGGCCCAGCTCTGGTTCCGTCCACGGGAGCCCGGCCTGGCCCCACGCGTGGGGCTGGACTCGTGTGGCCCGAGGTGCGGACTCTGCAGGGCGAGAGCTCCCACCACGGTAGATTTCCGAACCGCGGCTCCGAGCTGACGCTCTGGCTTACTTCACGGTATTGTAAAGCGCCTCCAAACCTCGCTTTTCAAAATGATGCCATTTTTGGTCCGCGCTTTGGGAGCTCTGGGAGTGTGTGTGCCGCGGCCTGGCCTGAGAACTTGAGCTTTGGACTGTGTAACTGGTGTTCTTATTCTCACCCGTCAGGTGTAGTTCTGTTCTCACACCTGTTCGTGTTTTCTTGCACCTCAGGGACCGCCAGGCGGGCAGGCAGGGGGGCCCTGTCCCTGAGCTGTCGGCCTGCCCGCCGGTCGCGCAGGTCCCAGACCACCGCGTGTTGCCTCAGCCTTGTGTCTCTCTCTGGCTCCAGTTCCCAGTCTGAAATCTAGCGGGGAAGTTTGTATTTCTAAAAAGCTAAATTGGGCGGAGGTCAATTGTCTTGAAAATGACTTCTCCATGACGAGGTGCCTGACATCTGACGTCTCTTGAGATGGAACCCCTGGGGAACAGTTACCAAAAGCCGTAGGGGGGACAGACACTGTCACCCGAGGGAAAACCTCCTTCCCTCCTGCGTGCCTGAGTCTCCTGGCAAAAGCATTCTGTCCCTCAGCCCCGCGTTTCAGGAAAAGGTAGTGAAATGCTTCCTCTGGACCGGGGCCGGCAGCCTTCGCTCCCGAGCCGAGCCCGGGAGTGGGACGGGGGACGGGGCGATCCGAGTGGGTGCACTCATACCCTGGACCCAGATGCCGCCTCCGGCGAGCACGGCGCGCTGGTGCTCGGGCGGGGCCTCCCCCGTGTGTGCGTGGTGAGTGTCTGCCGTGGGGGGTGGAAGCGAGGACCAGGCCGCTAGGAGGCGAGTTTGGTTTGTTGGTGGTTTGAGTTCTGGCTTCTTCTCCGCAGGCATCAGCAGGATTCCGATCTTTCAGTAGCATGCTCTGATGCTGATCTCCACAGACACAAAAAAAAGAAGAAGAAAAAGAAGAGGCACTCTAGGAAATCCGAGGACTTTGTTAAAGACTCAGAGCCACACCTGCCCAAGGCCGCCAGCCATGAGACTGTTGACCGTTTCCGGAGAACGGATGGCGCTTTCCCCCTCGCCGATGGCCTGCCTCTGGAAGGTGTTGGGCCTTTCCGTGAGAAGAGAAAACACTTAAGGATGGGAAGCAGGGATGACAGGGGTCCTCTGTCTGAGTGTGGCCAGGGTAAGAGGAGATACTTGGAATTAAGACTATAGAAACGATTTCTTGTTAACACAGGGGAAGAAACCCTCTCTCGGCGTCAAAGGGGGTGCGCGCCCGCGGGAGCCCATGCACCCCGTCGGCCCCGGCCTCGGCTCCCGGGCGCGGCGCGAGCTTCAGCCGCCCGGTGTGGCGCTGCGGGCCGACCCCACAGCACGTGTGCGAAGCCACAGGGACTCGGACCAGGGCTCGGCGGAGCCTCTGTGGCGAGACCCCTGGGGTCTGGGGCCCTGGCTTTGTGTGTGTCTCCTAAAGGACCAGGGGTTTTGTTCTTAAGGCATTTCTGATTGAAATAGTTTCACAGCGTGTGCTTTCCCTCCAAAGTCGTTAAACCTCTGGCCTTCTGAGTAGAAGCTGAAACTCCGTGGGAGGGCTGTCCTCTGTCGGCCCCTGGCCGGGCCGAGGCCTCGCGGGCGCCCGTGTTGTGGGGCCCTGGCTCCCGCTGAACCCCTCCAGGCTGGAGGCATAGGGGGCTTGGATTCTTAACCACTTGGCACCACTGTCTTCTGATGTTACCTCCTAGCCCTTTCTGCTCGGACTGCACTTGAAGCAGCCCCTCTCCGCCTTCTGCTGCTTGCCCGGGCCGCGGAGCGCGGGCCTGGAGTGGGGCGGTGGGCTGGGCGGCCTCTGTGCTGAGTGGGGTCCGCCCGCGGGGCTGCGGGTGAAGAAGGCCTTCGTGGGTTTGAGATGGGCGGAGTCCGGAGGAGATGTCGCAGCCCGTGAGACACGCCCGTGTCCAGCCCGCCCGCTGGCGCGTCGCTGCCGAGAGCCCAGGTGGCCCCAGAGCGGGATGGGGGGGGGGGGGGCTGTGTTCCTCTGGCCTTTCGTACGAGGAGCGCGCCGAGCCCTAGACGCCTGAGGGGCGCTTTCATGACTTTGGTGCGGCATCCGGGTTGCCCAGAGGCCCTCTGTGTCGTGAACTGGAGGGAGACGTGTGTTCTGGGGGCAGAGCAGCTGCCCACTGGCCCTCGGTCAGTGCGGCCGTGGACAGAGGCGAGCGATGGCCCCGAGCGCTGGCGTGGGAGGAGCGGACCCCGTGAGGGAGGCGCCGTCCCGGCGGGACGTGCTGGGGCCCGGGGGGCACAGGGCGGAGGATGAGAGTGGCCGTGGCCGGCCGGAAAGTAACGTTGGCTTTTGTCTGCTCTGGGTTTTTTAGAGATTAATTATGTGAATTTTTGGTTTGTTGGTTTCCCGTGAGCATTTTGGTGATTTGGGGAAGGGCTGGGCTTGGTGAGGATTGAGTTCCTTCTCTTGGGAGGAAGTGGTGGGCAGCGTCGGAGGGGATCCGGCTGTGTTGCCAGAATCCTCCCCGCCCGGCTGCCGGCTCAGAAGGACCGCAGTTGGCGCACGGCAGAGGGAAAGCAGGCTGAGAGCCTGCACCTCTGTGGTTGGCATTTGGGGGCCCAGACGTGTGTCTCTAGGGGCCGCAGTCAGGCTTCGGGTTGAGTGGCGGCCGTGGCCGTCTGTCCGACCGCGCTCGAGGGCCGGTGTGCCGCCGGCGCCACCGAGAGCAGGTGGAGGAACCCGTGGGCCTGTCGGGCCGTCCTGCAGGCTGGGGGCCGCCTGCTTAGGCTCGCGTGCCAGGCACCCCCGTCCTCTGGCCAAGGGTGCCAGACCCCCTTGCCTGCCTGCCCCGTGTCCCCTGTTGCCGATACCTTGACCGCTCACCGCGCAGACTCTTACGCTCCCGTTCTCTGGCTCGAGTTCTGACCCGTCCTGGTACAGTGCCGACCAGTCCGGTGGGCCGGCGGCGAACTGCTGCCGCAGCGCGGGCTCTGCCCGAGGTCTTGTTTTCAGTCAGACGGTGGGAGATCGCCGCGCCCCAGGGGACACGTGCCCAGCCCGTGCGGGACGGGTTCCAGGCCGCGAGCACCCAGCCAAGAACGGGTCCTAAGCGTAATCACTCGCTGCCCACACAGCACAGGCTGAAAAATGCTGCAAAACCATCATTAAAATCTCTTTCCTGATTCTTTGCTTTCTAGGTGATTGAAAACTTGGCCTCAAAACAAAAAATTCACTAGTTATGGTAAGCAGTTTTCCTATCTGTATGCTTCATACTTGGCCGTAGAGGCACCGAGGGGACACAGATGGAGTTTGGGGCCTCCGGGACACAGACGGTGCCGCGGGGAGCAGGTGCAGGAGGCTCCCCCGCGAGGGTAGCCGACTCCTCAGCCCCCCAGGCCCACTGCTGGAGCTGTGCCCGGATCCCTCTTCCTCGGTTCGGGGACATGGTGGCCCTTACTTCAGGTGCCGCCACCCCGCTCCCTCCTCCTCCCCTTCTTGTAAGAAAGTGCGGGAAAGCTGAAGGCGCCCCGGCCAGGGTGGACACAGGAGAGGCCCCTTTCCTCCAACTGCCTTAGGAGAGGAGCCCCCGCTCCCACACACGGCCACGGGTCCCCGCGCTGGGAGAACGGGGGGGGGGGGGGGCGGTTGCGCGCCCCTCGCCTGAGCTCACCTGCTGGCGCTGCGGCCAGGCCAGGAGCCCCGCGTCCGCGTGCAGCCCTAGAAAGCACGCCACCTCCGACAGAGGAAGGACTTGGCCTTATTGGAACGAGGTGTGGGTCCCTTAGGACAGATCCCGACTTTGGCAGAGTCCGGTGACCTACTGCTGGAATTTGCCCCAGTGGCCCCGGAGCTAGTGCGTCACGCTCGCGGCCCGTGTTTGCCGAGGTAGACGGGAGTGTGCCGTCTCGCTCTTAAAGGGACTCGCGTCCAGTGTGTGACTTGTAGGCAGCAGGGGGATTTGAAATGGATTTCCCCGAATCATCTATGCAAGATTCACGTGCAGCTAACTAACCTGCTTTCTCGGTGTGTCTTAAGGAAAACACCTAAGCCTAAGTAAGGACTTAGATTCTCTAGCGAAAGGGAATTCAAGGATCGAGCCGATTAGCAGCGGCCGGGGCTGGGCAGGCGGCCCGCGCCCAGCAGGTGGCTCCCTCCGCACGCCCGGCGGGCCCAGCAGCCCCCTTGCTTTCCTGCCCTTCCGGAAGGCAGAGTGACCACAAAGGGACCGTTGTGAGGAAGAAGAGCTTCCCCCAGAGACCTGGCGGAACTGTGCTGAAAAGGAAGTCCACGGCTGAGTTGCCGGTGTTAGGGACGGCCAGGCCCCACCTGGGGCCCCACCTGGGGCCCCCCAGCCCCGGGAGGTACTAATGCCTGCTGCTTGCTGCCTCTTGTCTTTCAGATTCAACGTGTTCAACAGAAGCCATCCCCAACCCAGCTTAAATTATAAATATAGAAAATAACTTTGTTCAAATCTGCGTGGTGCTTCTTTAGTAAATACTGTACAGATTTTACCATGGAGAACTTTTTTTTAGTTTTTACCTTTTCTTAATTACCCTTATTCCAAATGGACGAACACTTTCTACAACTGCTGACCATTGTAAAACACCGTGTACATAAATCCCACGGACAGTGACGCCCTGGACTGGAACATCTCAAATGCTGCTTAATCAGACTCAGGTGGACCGCGCGTTCCATGGAAAGCTCCTCCACGGTAGGCATCCGGTGCAAGACCAGCCGGGAAACCATGGAATTATTAAAAGTACAAACAAACTGACAGTATGTATATTTAATTTAAAGACTTATTTAAAGATTCACGAGCTCTCAACCAGACTTGAGAGCAGTCTGTTTTCTGTAATGTCTGATACTAGAAACTAATTTGCTTCATATTTTAGTTGTATTCAAGATTTGAAAATGTATTTTATAGACAAGTTCTGTTTTTGAACTTTGTGGAACTATTCCAATCAATTTACCAGTTATGATGAGTATTTACATTATGAATGTATAATCCAAACATTATTTGTAAAGCCTACAGTATGTTTTTATTACTTACCACTTTTTTATACAGTGTCTCTTGTCTTGACTATGATATTGGAGTCTGAGTTGTCAGCTTGGTCCCTTAAAGTTTCTAGTTACAGACAAAATCATACTGTGATTTTATTTTTAATATGGATATGCTATCAAACTGTGATACACTTATAATTCACTGGTCCTGCATCAGGAGATGGAATGGGGAAAACTGTATTTAATACAGTTTGTATCTGAATAATCTGTATGGTTTATACAGTTTGTGTTGTTCAGAGATGTCTAAAGTTTGATCTTTGTTTTTTTAAAGATTAAAAAAGCACTTGCCCCACTGTAAATATACAGCATGTAAAATTTATATAGTATATAAATGGCAGCAAATTAAACGTTTTGTGTCTTATTCTTTACTGCTGGTTTTCCCCCTTTGCTTACCAGACCTTTCTCACCAATTCTTCCTGCTGCCTTCGCCGTCCTGGAATCTTCAGAAGCCACAGGCTCCCCTTCAGCCCAGAGGTTGAGGCTGGGACTGGGGAGGGACAGGGAGCAAGTTCCTGGACCCGACGATCTATTTTAAAGAACCAAGTCCTAGACAATCTTCTTTGAACAAGGCATTTTTTAATTTTGTGAACATAGTTATTTGCAATTTGACGGCCATACACCTTCCAATTTTGCTATTCATTTTACAACAAAATATCGATCGATAATAGGGTATTTCCTCATGCAACTTGTGGGAGTATATACATTGAATAACAAACACTCCAGAAATCTCTTTGTACATTATTTACATATTAACTATTTACTGTAAATAGAAATGTCTAAGAAAAAATAAGAAAATGTGAAATCACAACGTGTGGTTTCGGGTCTACAACAGACCTAACTTCTCAGCAAAGCACATCTATGTAGATAATATGCATTTTAATTTTTAAAATATGCATTGCTTTATATGAAGCATTAAATGCTGCTTCATCTATAAATAGCTCCTATCTTGATGCAGTTTGGTACCACGTTCAACTGCTGAAAATTGCTCCGTGATCCTGAAGACACTGTTGCTTGCCTGGGTCCAGGGTCGTCTGCCCGGTGCACCCCTGCCACCGCCTCCTGCCTTGGCCTCTGGAGGAAAGCTTATCTTTGGCCAGAGTTGGAACTAAATTCAAGCACTGCGCGCAGACGTGGGGGCAGCGAGGGGTTGGGGGAGGAACACAGTCGGGTTGAGGTCCAGGCAGGCCGGCCTGAGGGCCGGGGGTGGGGGGGGGGGTGACGGCTTGTACACCCGTCGTGTTAATACTGTCACAACCAAACCTGGAATTAGAGGATCTCACATAACATGGACGGCAGGTTAGAGTCTAAGCACCGTGGCCTCTGCCTCGCTCCCCGGAAACAGCCAACACGGGACGCGCCTTCACAGGCGCCCAGAGAAACCATTCCTATGGGGCCTTCCTTAAGCTCGCTTCTCCAGACCCCACTGAGGCCAAACTGCAACGACCAAGAGCTTTGTCTCCCCGGCGGCCTACCCGGAGCAGACAGGAGGGGGGCTCCCCCCGCCCCGCCCCGCATGAGACACGGACGCGGCCGGCACCGCCGGGTGCCCTCTGTTCGCGGAAGACTGGAGGCCAGAGTTGCATATATACCAGCCGGGCATTTTGAGAATGCCGACTTGCCTTTCTCAAAAACTTAAAAGTTTTGATTTTGAGGTATCAGTACAGTAACAAAGCCTAAAAGCTCGGGAATGAAACAAAAACTCAGTTTGATGCAGGGCAGAGAGCTCTGGGCTCAGACCCCTTTGCATCTAGCGTGACTTAAAGCTACGTCAAGGTCAGCGGTGCCGAGGCCAGGGGCCCGCGGCCGGTCAGTTCCAGCACCAAGGCAACTCACGAGAACAGTTGTACTTAAAGTCTTCACGCAGGTGCCGACGGTCTGAAGCCTGCTTTCTGGGACTTCCGTCTCGCATGGGACAGTCCGTGACCTCCAAAGGGCGCAGAGGCAGGGCATGTCCATGCAGCGTGGGCAAGGGGGTCCTTCCTGGCGGCCTGTCGCGGGCCCGAAGCAGCAGTGGCGGCGGCGACCCAGCACACAGCACCCCAGCCTCCGCCCGTGGCAGCCCTGAGCTGCTCCGAGAGCCATCCTCCCTCCAGCAGACAGACGTCCTGAGCACCTACTATTAGATCAACAGCAACCTGACAGCCGCCTGCTGGGGGATCGTCTCAGGTCCCGCCACCTGCGTGGATTCGGGCCTTTACACTATTTACAGGAAACCCTAAGTGCCCGGCGCCTCCGTCCCACAGTGCGCGCTCCCTGCTCACAGCGAGAGAGTAAGTCTCTGAAAGCGTGGAATGAGATTCCTTCTAGTTACTGGTCTATGTGTTACATCAAGAGATCGGGTCCAACTACCATCAGGTCAGTAAAAGGAACACTGGTTTCCCAACAGGTTTGAAAGAGTGAAGACTAGTCAGAAGCCTGGTTCCGTTGAACCACATGGAACCGCTGGGTGGGGTCCAAATAGGCCAACAGCAGCCGCTTCATGGGGCTCCACACCCAGACGGTGCCGGGAAGGCGGGTACAAGAGAAACACCCGGAACCGTTGCTTGTATTTTAACGATCTGCCTTTTTAGAAAGTTATCTGAAGAGGAGCCCCGGGGACCTGGCCACCTTGCCCAGGGACGCGGGGGACTCCGCTGCCCCCATTCGGTGCTGCACGTGTCTTGTAGACAGAATTTTTCTTCAGTGCACAGTATAGACTTGTGTCCAGGAATTATATTTATAGCTGCCATTCTAAAAATAACTACTGTTAGAAAGTATCTTTCGTTATAATTTCAGCATATAAAAAGGCATATAAAAGCTATAATCCTATATATCTGAGAAAAAACTCTGAATAAAAAAGTGGTAGCTTTTCCTTCCTTGTTCTGATATAAAACAGCGGCGTCTAGAACGGTGAACGCAGCCCCGGGTGAGCACGTGTGGCACGACGGGCACCAGGTCCCCTCGGCGGCGGCAGCAGGTGTCCTGCGGCCGCCGGGCCGGAGCCAGGAGGAGGGTGTCGGGACACCGGCGGCGCAGGGCCCTCGGCGAACCACGCCCCCACCCCCCAACGGCGCTCCCACCAATCGGTCAGGGCGGGGCAGGCGCTGCCTCCTCCGGGAAGGCGGCGGGGGCCCAAGGTGTCAGGGGGGAGGCTCCCAGTCACTTTCTGCTGTGGGGTTTTGGTTTCTACTTTCACCTGTTGAGGCCGGGAGAGATCTATTTCTTATTGGCAATCCTCCTCTTCCTCGTGGCCAGCATGTCATAGAAAGGATCCCTGCTGATGCTCGCCCTGAGGAGAGAGAAGGCTGAGGTCGGGCGGCACCTGCAGCGCCCCCCACCCCGAGCGGAGAGCTTAGGGCCTGCCTGTCTCCGCAGGCAGGGGGCGGGTCCCGCACACAGAAGTGCGCCTGCGCTCAGGCAGGCGCGGCACAGGTGCATGCATTCCCACATGCGCAGGCGTACATGCTCGCAGGTCACGCTCGCTCCCACACGCGCGCGCGCGCACTCGCTCTCCAGCCGCAGCGCGCGCACAGGGAGGCCCCGGGGCCCTCGCGGCTCCGAGCAGGGGCTGGGGCGCACCTGATGGACTTCATCCACTCCTCCTTCTCCTCGGGGCTCGGCGCGGAGATGCGGTACACCACGTGGTTCCCCTCCACCACCCGGCCGTCCGCCTCCGTTTTGCAGGCCTTGATGACCTGGCCCTTGTGGCTCGGGTTATAAAGCTCGAAACAGTTCTGGCGGAGAGAGACAGACGGCCGTCAAGGGGCGCGCCGACCGCCGGAGGGCAGCGGCGGCCAGAGGAGGCCAGCTTACCGGTTTGCGTGGGTCCTCCACCTCCCTGATGCTGAGGTTTTCCAGGGGGATGATCCCCCTGGGCTCCTTGTCCTGCGAGAGAGGAGCGCAAGGCCAGCCTGGCTGGGGCCCGCGCCCCCCGCCCCCCAGGGGCCCCGCGCCCCCGCAGCCCGGCCGGACTTACTGTCGTGTACTCGAAGTAGTAGAGGCAGTTGTCGGTGAGGATGAACCAGCGGCGCTTCCAGGTCTTCACCCGCCCTCCTAGGAGCAGAAGGAGCTCATGAGTCCGCGCCCGCTTATGCCCGGGACCCCGGGCCCAAAAGGGCGGGCCCGGGACCGACAGAAATGACTGTATTTTCAGAAATGCCACTGGGAGCCAAGCTCCGTCTTAAGCTCCCTTCCTCGTGGAAACGTGGGACATTCTGCCCACGCTGAGCCAAGTCCCGGCCGAGCAGAGCGGCCTGGCGCCCGAATGGCGGCGAGCCGGCGGGGGGCGCTGCTGGGGCCCTGCATGCACCCCCACCCGGGCTGTAGCGGCGCCCCCGCCAGGGCCACCTGGGCCACCTAGCGAATTCCACCTTTCTGGAAACGTTAGTCATGATGAATGGGCTTAATTTCCCCCCATGGAGATGACCACAGGATGAAGTCCGCGCCGCTCCCCGGGCCTCTCCACAACCTAATCCTGTTACCGCAGGGCTCCGGCTGGCCCTGGGATCCGTCACCGTCAATTACTCCTGGGTCTGGGAATTACTCGATTGAATTAATCTCTTAATAAGATTGGAGACACACATGTAAACACACACATGCACACACAGCTCATCTGCATCTCCTCTCCTTTCACTACAGAAAAGTAAATCTTTTACCCTTCAATATTCAGCACAGACGGGCTTCAATTTCCCGCCCTTGCTTCTGACCTGAAGTTTTAAAGAAACAGTCTAGAAGGAAAACACGCACGTGGTAACAGAATCAAGTCCTCCATGAGCACAAGCCGCAGCTGGCCCTGCTGGCCCTCCCCGAGGTGACATTCCGGGCGGAGCTCGCCCGCCTAGCTCTGCCACATGTGAGCAGGTGAGCGGAGAGGGCGGAGGGACCGCGGTGTGGAAGGAAAGGCCGGGGGGTCACGTGGGGGCGGGGGTCACAGAGGGGCTTCCCCAACCGCCTGGGGCTGAGGGAAGAAGGCCTCCCCTGCAGAGAGTTTGCAGAAATCCAGGCAGGGAAGACACCCAGCTTCCGAGAGAGTCACAACCACTGGGATTCGGTGCCACTGGCCAGGTCCTCGGGAGACCCGCTGGGACCCCTACCCCCTGCCTCACTGATGAGACATCGGACCTCCTTCGGATGGTCCCGGGCAGTCCCGAACCCAGGGAGAGCCCAACCACCAGGAGAGGCTGGTGTGCAGGCATGCCGGGCACTGAGGCGGGGGCCTCAGCTGTGTGGGGAAGGGAGGTCCGGCTACGTGTCCCCCTCTCCGACACCCCAGCTCCACGGACGGCACTCCTGGTCTCTGTCCGGAGGGTCTGACCGCGTGCCTTCCCTGATTCCTACTGCCCTCTCTGCGGCCCTCAGACCGCACGCCTGTCCCCCGGGCCTTTGGGCCCAGAGCCACATCCCCTCCCACATCTCTGAGCCCCCGCGGGACCCTGGCTCCCCCCACCTCCATGCAGCATCTTCTGCTCCCTCTGGACAGGGCCTCACTGGTTCCTTCGAGGACCCAGCACAGGGCTGGGCACCAGGAGCCCCGCTCGGTCCCTGACCGCAGGAGCGCGCCAGGGAAACCCCGCTCACCCCAAGCCCTCCAGGGGCTTGCCAGCACAGACTCTCTCCAGGTGCACCCCACACCCACCAGGCCTGGGCCACCAGCCTCCCCCACCCCTGCCTCTCCTCTAAACGGCAGCCAGAGGCATCCCTTGAAAAGGTAAGTTCGTCTCGGCTCTCCACGCCCCGAGCTCCCAAAGGTTGGCGCACTGTCAGCCTAGGACCCCAACCCCTCACTTGCGTCCAGGGCCCCCTCGTGGCTCCCCTCACGGCCCGGCCCTCCCTTCTCACCACCACACTGCCTGAGCACCAGCCCTCCTGCCAGCGCCTTGCCTCCCCTCAGCCCCATAAGCAGGTTCTCAGAGAACCCCCCGAGGAGCCCACACGCTGTCCGTCTGTCCAGTGCCTGCTCTTCCGGCCGCGCTCCTGCACCAGGTCTCAAGCTGGCGGCCCAGGTTCTGCTCAGCCCAGCCCCGTCGGCAACCCTGCACCGCCTGACACCAGGGGAGCCGGGTCAGCCAGGAAGGCTTCTCGGCGTGTAGCCCCGGGCCTGAGGCTTCTGAGTTCAGGGGCACGTCTTGGGGAGCCCAATCCCCAGGCCGGTGGTCATGGCCAAGGGCCTCCCAGCCCAGCCCCAGGTACCCTTCCAGCTCGGGGGGCAGGCCCAGCAGAGGCAGTGGGGGTGCGGGAGTCCCGCCTTTGGGGTTGGAGCCACCACAGGTGTCGCTGCAAAGGGACAGACAGGCTCTGCCTACGTGTGTTCCTGGCTGAGCTTCAGGAGACGGGGATGGACACGTGGACAGATAAGGACACACACACACATACACACATACACATACACACACACACACACACACACACACACACACACACACCCCACTCACGTCTGCAGAAAGGAGCCTGGCTTCTCTACTCTGAATCTGCTGCGAGTTCCACGGCCGCCCCCGGGCACACTGTGGCCACATGCCCTGTGACACCTCCTTCCCCCACAGGACAGCTCAGCTCTGACCCCGTGCCTGTGTGTGTCGTTAACACAACTGACCCGTTCTCGACACTCAGTGGCTCTAAGGCGTTTCTCCTTAATGATCCTGAAGCAACACTACAACACTCCTGGGCTCTCGCAAAGCATCCTGGCCTTCTGGAAGCGCCACCTGGCCTGAGACTAAGTTTATGATGAGACACAAGTAAGCAAGGTCACGTGGTGACCTCCGCTGAGTGCGGACACAGAGCACTCGTCGTCTCCTACGCTCGTGCGGGAGGCCGAGGGGCCAAGCGCTCTGTGCGCCCGGCGCCAGAGAAGGGCCCGGGGTCAAGCCCGGCCAAGCTAACGCATCTCTGGCATCGCTTCCGGCAGATTTATTGCCTTCTTGGCCCTCGGATCTGGATGCCACCCAGCCGTCCCTAGGGGCCCGGTGGGCGTCCAGGCCCAGCGGTTGGGGAACGTGCGCTCGAGACACCGCAGCTGTGCGCGGAGAGGGGACGGAGGCCGGAGGGCTCGGAACAGCACCGTCACCGCTAGCTCTGTGACAGCTACTGGGGACGCCGGCGCGGCGACGCCCCCTCACACCTGTGCACGTGGCGGTGGAGCATGGACGGAGCCGCGCCCGGGCCCCTGGCCTGCCCACCGTGCCGAAGCCACGACTGCCTGCGGGGGGCCCCTTGGGCACCCGCTCGGCACCCCGCCAGCCCCCTAGCTCCTCGGGGTGCTCTGGGCACTGCTCGCATGTGGGGGAACTTGAGCCCCGCTGGGCCTTCGTCTCCCTCGCCGCGTTCTGGCTTTAGAAACAGTGCGTTTCCCGCTGGAGCCGAGGCCACACCGGCTGCCAGGCAGGCCTGCACCGTCACTGTCACCCAAGGGGCCCGTCCCTGGCAGTGCAGGGACGAGAGGGGCCCAGGTGCAGCTGCTGGCGTGTGGGACACGTCCCCCACCAGCCCTGGGGGCCACAGGTCTGAGGTGACCTGAGAGAGGCATCTCCAAGTCAACGGCTATGGCTCTGGGTTTCTAGACAAAGATCTAGAACGTTCCTAAACCTCGGCTCAGCCACAGAAAAGCCAGAGCAAGACCCCCAATCAGAACGGCCGAGCCCTGGCACACGCCCTCACACCTGCCTCTTACTCTCCCCCCGATCAAGGACAGAGTCACGGGGACTTGCTCAGACCTGGTGTCTCACAGCGTGTTCTGGTGACCACACCTGGTCAGTACTCGTGGTCCCATCTCACAGGCTCTCGTGTCACAGGAAGGCAGGAATCCCACCCACCACCCCCGGAATCAAAACAAGACCAAAAAAAAATGAAAACAAAAACATCACCCTACCAATTCTTATAATTGCCCAGAAAATACCAACGCTACTCTACTCATTCGTCAGCGGTTAGGAAGCCTGTCGAATGTTCCCGCACCCCGTCCGGGGGGAGCAGACATGCGCTGTTTGGTTAGTATGAGAGGCAACGGTGATGCACGGGAATGGAGCAGGCGACCAGCAGTCTCGAGGCTGCTCAGGCCCCGAGAACACGGAGGACGAGCCCGTTCCCACACGGCATTCCCATGCGCCCCGGGCGCAGAGGCTGGCGTCCCGGCCAGGCCTCGCCCGGCCCCGCGGGAGCGGGTGTCCCGTTCGCAGCACCCTGCATGAAGCTAACCCCGGCAAGTCCAAAGCCACATGGGTCGGATGAATGGCAGCCACAAATCAGAGCTTCACACAGACCAACGGGGGAGAGAAACCGAGAGAGGATCGAGCAGCTGGGGAAGGGGCAGGAAGCCACTGGGTACGTACCTCCTAACGCAGAACAAGCAGGGACAGCCCGTCACAGAACAGAAAGGTGGGAGCCACAGGCAGAAGGAAAACAACAAGAAGGCACATTTAAACCACTCATCAAAAATCAGCCACACCAAACCAAGAGAACGGCACGCAGGTTCTCGCAGTAAATGCACCTGCCTCTGGCACAGAAAACTGCCTTGGGGTATCTGGATGCTAACTGAGCAGTTTTCTGGGACGCTCGTGCAGCCCGGGCGTCCTTCTCCGCCGTGGACACGGACGGGACGGCCTCGCTCGCACAGGGCAGGGCGCAAAGCGGCAGCCATCGAGTCTGGGGCGTGCGGCCGGCTGCCGTGGGCGGACAGGGCCCAACGACCCTGGGCCCTGGCTTCTAGCGGTTCTGCCTTTGGTCGGGGGCCTTGGCTGCGAGGGCTGGGGGCTCCGAGCGCGGGGCCCGCCCGCCGGCCGCCACTCACCCAGCTTCAGCAGCCAGCCCTCGCGGTCGGGGTTGAAGAACGTGTGCGTCAGGTCGTTGCCATCGTCCTCAGGGATCTTGAATGGCTCGTTCTTGATGCTCTCGTACAGGTTCTGCGAGGAGCACGGGCGCCAGCGCGCTCAGGGACGTGGCCGGGGGTGGGGGGCCGTCCGCCCCACGTCCCGAGGGACCCCGCCGCCGGCCGCCGGGGCGCCCACGGCGCAGGGCTCACCCGCAGCAGCTCCTCCGGGAGGTCCCCGCCCTCGTTGATGCCGCGGTTCATGGTGACGAAGCGCTCGGCCGTGGGCTTGTCCCGCACGTTGTGGTTGTGGAGGCTGGTGTTGAGCATGATGATGGCGAACGACAGCACGTAGCAGGTGTCTGCGGGAGACCAGCGGTGCGGGGCGTCAGCCGCCCGCCCGCCCGCCCGCCCACCTCTCGGAGCCCGGCCCCGCCCACCTCTCGGAGCCCGGCCCCGCCCACCTCTCGGAGCCCGGCCCCGCCCACCTCTCGGAGCCCGGCCCCGCCCACCTGTGGACTGGAAGACGCCGGGGTTGCACAGGCAGTAGCGGGACGCGAACGCCTCCATCATGCGGTCGATCTTCTGCGCCTCCCCCGGGAGCCGGAAGCTCCACAGGAACTGCCTGTGGAGAAATGAGCACAGGGGACGAGGGCGGGTCCGAGGCGCGGGGACCCCGGGCTCTCCCCGGACAAGGCAGGGACTCAGGGCAGCCTCTGCCGCCGGGCCGGGCCGCGTGCGAGGCCAGAGGCCCGGGAAAGGGGCTCAGCAGCGGAAGCGGGAGGAGAACCCGGACCCAAGGGCCAAGTACTGGGTGAGAAACAGAACGCAGGCCCGGGTTCCACAGAGGCGAGCGCCCACCCGCGCCTGCGTGCGGCCCTGCGGCCCCGTGGGGGTGAGGGCCTGCCTCCTGCTCCCGCACCTTCCCGCAGATGGCCCCAGCTCCGACACTTACCTTAAGGCTTGGACGAGGTTCAGATCGGCAAACTCATGGAGTTCGACAAACGCTTGAAGAACTTTAATATTAAAGTCATCCCTGGGAAAGAAAGCAAATGCGGTCCAAGGCCATTGCACAGGATGTCCACATTTCAAAACAAAGACTTTTTCTGCATAGAGCAAGTGTCTCTGGTTTCTCGTCTCACACAACTAGAAGTTAAGATCTACTGCGCTGCATGCTCATTTTTGGGCTTAGGACAAGGGAGACTCGGTAGGACATTAGTTTACTTCACAGTTGTGCCAATCGGGGAACAGGGGCCGTCGGAAGATTCCAGATGGCCGCCACGGCTGGGCACGCGCTGCATGCCGCACAGGGTCCCGAGCGCCCGGCGCACGCCCTCCCTCCGCTCTCCAACCAGGGGCGGCTGACAGCGCTCCCACCTCGAGGGCGGCACTGCGGGGAGCCCGGCGCCGGGGCAGAAACCAGGGCAGGGCTCTAGAGCTTTCAAAACCAGACAACACGCAAGAAGAACATCAAAGGCCTCAACTTTTACATCACATGGAAGAGGACAACACGCTTCCCTGGGATTTCGCTCCATGCTGTTTCCCCAGATCCTGGTCACGAGGGACAGTAAGGACAGCCTGAGCCCGCGAAACGCCGCTGTCACCACAGGTGTGGGCCAGGACGCAAGGGTTCCCCTTCCCCAAGGTGATGGTGGTCCCTCGGCCTTTCCCCGACCACGGAGCAGGCCAGACCTTGCTGAAGACAAGGGTGCTGCCGCCCCATGGGCACAGGCCCACTGGCGTGCGACCCGTCAACCGTGAGGGGTGGCCGCGGCCCAGGGGCACCTGCAAAGGGACCCCCACCAGCCGCCCGCGGGGCTGCAAGGGTGAACACAGCCTCGGGAAGGGGCCCGGGCACAGAGCACATGCTGCGATGTTCCCCTCCCTTCTGTGGGGCGAGCTGCTGTCTGAGGCCTTGGGGGTGCTGGGGGGCTGGCCCCAGAGGCGGGGCAGGCAGCAGCGAAGACCAGGGAGCGGCCCCGCACAGGGGTGAGCACCCACGCGGTGGCAGCAGAGGCCGGGCCAGAGCCATGGGGGTCAGCGTTGAAGGCAAGCGCCCACCGTCCCAGCTCCAGTGCTGCCGAGGGCGGGGTGCAGGGCCGGGTGATCAGCGTCCCCGGGAAGGAGCCGGCCCCTTCTTGGGCTCCTGTGTACAGGCTACAGCTGGTGTGACGACCCCAAGGCGGGACCACAGAGGCCAAGTGATCGGAGGGGCGGCTGCACCCCCACTCCCACTGCCAGCCCGTCCTCCCTCGAGGGTGGTCCCTGAGGCTTGGTCTTGCCGCACTCGCGGGGGATGCAAACAGTACCTGCGAGCCCGCCGCTCGGCGTGCCAGAGGCCTCTCCGAACCTACACATCTGGATGTACCCCGCTAAGTCCCCACGGCTTTGCGTTGTGACTCAAACCACGTCCTTCCCGGACTGGGAACCCCCTCCCGCCCCCCCGGCAATGGGCAGAGGGGGCCGTCATCACCCTGAGAACCTCCGCCACCCTTCCCTCCCTTTGCTCTCGCCACACAGCCCCAAACGCCGACCCTCTGCCTGTCCCGCTGTCCCCCGACACGCCTGCAGCACACCCTCGCCCCCTTCACGGCCTGGCACGACCGTCACCTTCTCAATGGGACAAGCCTGACCAGCCGGCCTAACCGCCGACCGCAGCCCACCCAGTGCCTTACGGGCTTCCGCTCCTTTTCCGCCCCATCGCCTTCTACGAGACGGCAGAAGTGGCTTTCGCCGGTACCCTTCCAGCCGAGCATCGCTCCACGAGTGGATGAGTCCGTCTTTTCTTTTTCTTAAACGACACAACCCATGTGCCTAAAACAGAGCTTGGCATAGATTCGGAACTTGGTATTTCCTGGAACTCAAAACCTGCAGGCGGGCACGTAGTACCTGTCGACAGCAGGAGCCGCTGGCCTGCGTATCACACAAACGTCCCCGTTCGTCTCACGCACCTGCCACAGCGATGGCGGCGAACTCAGACGCTGGCCCTCGCGGCACAGACGAGTCACGCGCTGCCAGCCCCGGGCCACTGCTCAGGGTTTCTTGCGGGATTGTTTTTTTTTGTGGTTTTTTTTTTTTAGCTTTGTTCAAACATAATTCACATTCCGTACAACTGTCCTATTTCAAGTGTACCATTCGATGGCTTTTAATATATTCACAGATCTGTGCAGCT
Source organism: Nasua narica (assembly GCA_028533885.1). Taxonomy (NCBI): domain Eukaryota; kingdom Metazoa; phylum Chordata; class Mammalia; order Carnivora; family Procyonidae; genus Nasua; species Nasua narica. The sequence goes on from CM052805.1 coordinate 30,101,381, forward strand.
GTCACCACAATCGATTCCTGAACACTTTCCCTGCCCCCAAAAGAAAGCCCATCGCCCCATCTGCCAGGCCCGGGCGACCCCGAGTCTGCGGCCTCCCTCCTGAAGTTCGCCTGCTCCGGGCGCCACGCGTAAAGGGAAGTACACGGCCCGCGGCAGCGCGCGCCAGCACTCTGCTCCCCGCCGCCCAGCGGCCACCACCGAGCGGAGGCACCGCATCTCACCCCCCGGCAGCCGAGGGATGGCAGCCGAGGGACGCCCGAGCTCGCGGACGCCGGGACCGCTTCCACCTTCTGGCGGCCGAGCCGCGTGGCCACGTCGCACGGGGACGGGGGCATTTGGAAGAACTGCCAACTACCTCCCGCGGCCCCGGCACTTCCTGGCCGACCAGCAGCGTGTGAGGGGCCAGGTTTCCCCACATCCTGGGCGATGCTTTTCTCTATTACAGACGTCCTCACGGGGTAGTGGCAGCTCCCTGATGGGGGCTGACGATGCTGAACCTCTCGCCACGTACTTAGCGGCCACTGAGCTTATGGCCCCATCATGTAGTCGCCTATCTTCTTTGGAGACACGTCCATTCAGAGGCTTTGCTCCTTTCACAATTGAGCTGCCGTATTATTGAGTTATAAAAGTTCTTCATATGTTCTAGATAGAAGTCCTTATCAGATTTATGCGGGACTTGCAAAAATTTCTCCCAGTCTGTGGACTGCCTCTTCATCTTCTCGATGACATCCTTTTCGACACAAAAATTTTCATTTTTGATGATGTCCTGTTTACCCACGTTTTTCTTTTGCTGTTTATGTTTTCGGTGCCACATCTAAGAAACTTGTGCCTAATCCAAGGTCCCAAAGATCCATCCCTACGTTTTCTTTTAAGTGTTTTATAGTTTTCCTTCTCACGTGTAGTTCTCTGATCCGGTTTGATTTTTGCGTAGCCTGAGTGGTCCAATGGTATGCTTTTGCATGTGGATATCCAGGTGTCCCAGACCGTTCGTTGAAAAGACTATTCTTTCCACCACTGAACTGTCATGACACCTTTGTCAGAAGTCACGTGGCAAAAAATGGAAGGGTTGATTTCTAGGTTCTCCATTCTATTCCGTGACCTAGAAGTCCATCCTTACACCAGTACCCCGCCATCTTGGTTACTGTAGCTTTAGTCCGTCTTATAATCAGAAAACTTGAGTTCTGAAACGTTGTTCTTCTTCTCCAAGACTGTGGCTATTCTGGGTCCCACGATGTCCTACATTAATTTTAGGATGACTAGGGATTCTGACTGGAAATGAGTAAAATCTGTAGCTCAAAGTTCCAATCCATGAACACAGGATATCTTTCCATTTACATAGGTCTTTTCATTTTTTTTTTCCAAGTTTTGGAGTTCAGGGTAAATATTTTGTACCTCTTTTGTTAAATTTATTCCCAAGTATTTTATTCCTTTTAGTGCTATTATAAAATGGAGCTGTTTTCTTTTTTTTTTTTCTTTTTTTTCTCTTTTTATAAAGATTTTATTTATTTGACAGAGAGGAGAGAGATCACAAGTAGGCAGAGAGGCCGGCAGAGAAAGAGGGGGAAGCAGGCTCCCTGCTGAACAGAGAGCCCGATGTGGGGCTTGATCCCAGGACCCTGAGATCATGACCCGAGCCGAAGGCAGAGGCTTTAACCCACTGAGCCACCCAGGCACCCCTGGAGCTGTTTTTCTTAATATCCTTTCTAAGCTTGCTCACTGCTACCATTTAGGACGCAACTGAATTTTACATACTGATCTGATCCTGCAGCCTTACCGAACTTGATTATTAGTTCTAATGCTTTTAGTGATTCCTCAGGATTTTCTACACACACAGTCCTGTCTTCCACAAAGTTTTATTTCTTCCTTTCCAAACTAGATGCTTTTAATTTCATTTTCTTGCCTAACTAGAACCGCCTAACTTCAACCATGTTGAAGAGAGGTGGCAAGAGGCGTCAACCTCATCTCGTTCTTGCTCTTAGGAGAAAGCATGAAGACAGCCTGTGGGTGTCAAGTGCCTGCATGACACTGAGGAAGTTCTCTTCTCTTCCTGGTTTGTTGAACGCTTTGTCTTGAAGCAGTGAATGTTGCCAAAAGCCTTTCCAGCATCTATTGCGATGGTCACGTGGGTTTTGCTCTTTAGTCCATTGATGCCGGCTACTACTTCGACTTTCGTACGCAGAACTAGCCTTGCATTCCTGGGGTAACGGATGCAGGCATGGGGGTGAATGTATCATCATTTGTCTGTAGTGCTAGATTTACTGATATTAGTGGAGGATTTTTGCTTCAGTAGCCTCGAGCTGTCTCTGCTTTCGGTATCCAGTAGTACTGGGCACCCAGTGAGTTAGGAAGTGTCCTGCTTTCCACCTTTGATCAACTATTTTTAATAAAAAGCTAGAAACAGAAACCACCCCGGGTGAGCAACTCTTGGGCTCTTGTTTAAAAATACTCTTGTTTGCTCTTTGACTCAGGGATGTGCTGCCTTAGATTCCTGCCCTAGCCTCTGCTACGCACAGCAGATGGACCCTTAATTAACGACGGCCGGGAACATAAATCCAACCAGTCGCTCTCCGTTGAAAAAATTGATAACCTTCCCACCTTCACTCCTACCCCCAAGCAACAAGGGGAAGAAAACCACAGAGAAATCTGGTCTACTTCTGGGCAAAACATGAAGATTAAGGTGCTTTCTGAGGGGGCGCCTGGGGGGCTCAGTTAGTTGAGTACCCAACTTGATTTCAGCTCAGGTCATGATCGCAGGGTCGTGAGATCGAGCCCCGAGTCAAGCTCTGTGCTCAGTGGAGTCTGCCCCTCCCCCTTGTACGTGCTCCCGCGTGTGCCCGCGTGCGCACGCTCTTCCCCCTCCCCCCAATAATCCTAAAACAAATGCTTTCTGAGGTGCGGAGGAGAGGCAGCCCAGTTTCAGTCCTGCCGTGGCTTCCTGGCCCCAGAGCACCCACCCCTCTCTCGCTGGCCTTGCAGGGAGAGGCTGTGACAGCGCTGGGCCGGTGCAGTAGTGGGGAGCACGCGCCCCTGCCCAGAGGAAACAGACAGACCCTGACGTGAAGGACGGGCCCAGCTTGGGCCGCTGGTTCTCCTTCAACTTACCTTTCTCCCAGGTAGTCCCCAATGACGGTCTTATTTAGGCCTTCTCCTTTGTACAGGAACTGGGCTACGTCTTCTGGGGAGTTCTGCAGCAGGTCATTTTCTATTAGAAACTGAATTCCCTGAAGAGGGACATAAGAAAGGACGCTCTGGTTAGGAGGGTCGCCCAGACTCATTTTTCAAAGACACAAGTACATCTAGAGTAATGATCTTACGGGCTGGGACACAGCAGAAATACCAGGATGATCTGATTCTCACACCCCAGCCTACATTTTGTCCATCAGAGGAAAGCACATTCATTCCTCCCGGCAATTTAATGGGCTAAAAGACAAATAAACGGGTAGTGAACAAAGCACCATAAAGAAGATATTAGAGATTATAGAGGCAGAAGTACTAATGATTTTTCCCGAATTTCCCAAGCTCGGGAAAGCGATCTGCTTTGTGTGTGAGAGGAACACGTTGTATGTGGTTGGCGAACCCATGGCCTCCCCAAGCGCCCCTTTTTCCTTGCCGTTCCTCACTAAATAATCATCTTCCCAGCCTCCCTTGCAACTAGGAATGACCCTGTGACCCCAATCTGGTCAGAAAGAAGGCCGGAGGAAGGACCTGGGGAAGCTGTTGCTTTCTTAATCAAGAGGGACTGTGAGCAGGTCCTTCTCCCTCCTTCCTGTCTGGAATGCAGACGTGACGACCGGAACCCTCACAGCCAGCGGACGAGGGAAAGGCCCGGATGAACACAGGGCCGGGAGAGTTCTGTCACTTGGGGGCCACCGGACTCCCTGCGGCCACCGCTGCTGTGTGAGAAGACAGTCTGTCGTGTGAGCGACACTGACGAGATCTTCTGTCAGCTGTGGCCGAGCACGGCCACGGGTCTGTGCCACCGAGCTGACGCCGGCGCAAATCCACACCCACTCAAAGGCCCTCCAGGGCGCAGGGTACAACTTCGAAATGAAAGGCTGCAGAGGTGCTGCCCTGGCCCGGATCAGCTGCGCTCCTCTCCTGAGAAGCCCTAAGAAGAGCGACCATGGACGACCTCTGACCCGGCTTCGGAGCTGGTTTCCAAACACAGGCTGGCAAAGCTGGTAAGGGAACTCTGCCCTCTACTTCTCCAAATTCGGAGAAGACTGTCCAGCTACCGCTCTCTGCGCCCTGGACCTGGGCTCCCGCACACCACATGGTCCCTCCGAGAGTCCTTGTTATTTTTTTTTTCCAAACATGTGAATGTCCACAGCAGCCTTATTTAGAATTCCCCCAAACGGGAAACAACCCAACAACGTCTGACCAACGAGAGGAGAGAGAAATCTATTCTGGTGGATTCCACACGATGGAACACGAGGCAGCAACGAGAGAGAAAAAATGCACATCGATGCATCCCGACAGACGTGACACGGGGTAAAGGACGACACGGAATGTACCTTAATTCCACGCTGCTCTACGCTGACGGGGTGGAACCTGTTCGCTAGGAGGAGACACCAGAAAGACACTCCGGATGCCCTCCACCGCATCTCGCTCTGGGTTACGCAAGGATCTTTAACGTGTAAAAACTCATCAGGCTGTGCAAAGTTTGCGCACCATATGCTCTTCTTCAAAAAGTAAGAAAGTTTACCAAAAAATCAGTATGCCTGACGATCCTAAATTAACTCTCCTCTATTTCTGGTGGGAGCTCACGTGAGTCTAGCCCGAGGATCGTCTTGTACACGGGAGGACGGGCATGTACCATAAGGAAGCACTCTGATCCCAAGGACCCACCTGTCCAGCAAGGCCCCAGAAACAAGGCGAGGGGCCAGAGTGCCAGCGCTCTGCGCACCCAACGCCCAGGGTGAGGGAGGCAGGGCTCCATGCGGGAGGGGAGCTCTGGGCAGGGGGCAGACGGTCACTATCTCACCTAACATCCCTGGCCAAGAGGTCAGAGACCAAAGCAGCCCTGGTCTGCCTCTCAACTCCATGTCCCAAAGACTCACAGACCAGCTGGGGGTGGAGTCAGTAGACCCTGCACCCCCCCCAAATTGCAAGGGACAGGAGAGAGAGCATCCAACGGAGCCCGAGGTCCTGGGGCCAAGAGCCCGGTGGAAGCAGGTGCTCCCTGGGGGATGGGTGCCTGGCTGGCCTCTGGGGTGACATCCTCGGCCTGGTCTCTCGTGCCCACCTCGGCTCTGGTACCGGCTGGCGGAGGGCGGGCGTGCTGCCGAGCAGTGGTGAACCCTGGCCGCAGGCTGTCCTGCCGTCGGGTCCCCATGCCTCCTCCCATCCGCTGACGTCACTCTGTGCACCGTCGGGGGGCGGGTGCCGTGGCTTTGACAGAGTCTCACATCCATCGCGCCCTGGGCTCCTTCCAACCCCCCAGTGGTCCCCAGCCCGGAACTGAACGGGCCTGGGGATGAGGCTGTCCCGTGCTCTGATGCTCACCACCTGGTCTAAGATGCAAACACCCAGGAGCTCCTCGGGGAGGCAACGCAACAGCCTGAAAAACCAGGATTTGAGAAGACCAAGTAAGCCCAGCCCAAGGTCACCTCTGTGCTTCAAGGTTATGGAAGGCAGCCAGAGGAGCCCCACGTCAAGCTCCAGCTCCTTTTGCAAGAGGTACTGGGAACCACAGGGGCCACGGGGGTGAGCCCAGGCCAGGGTCCGGAAGACAGCATGGAGCCGGAAGCCAGAGTCAGAGAGAGCACTCACGAAGGAGGACGGCGCCGTGTCGGGGAGGAGAGACAAAGAGGCAGAAGCAGAGCGGCGGGTCCGGGGGGGGGGGGGGGACAGGGGGGACACACCAGGCATGGCCGGCGGCTGCCGCAAGCTGGAAGGGAGGCCCGGAGCACTCTGCCAGAGCTTCGGGAAGGAACCGACCCTGCCCACACCTGCACCTCCGGCTTCTGGCCCTGGGGCCTGTGAGACAACACACCTCTGTTTCAGCCCACCGAGTGTGTGGTCATTTATTACAGTGGCCCCAGGACCCAAGTACACTCGCGAAATGCTAATAAAAGAAAGCAAATATTCCAGTTCCATTCATTAGACAATGTTCATGTTTTAAAATATCACTTAGAGGGGATGCCTGGGTGGCTCAGTAGGTGAAGCCTCTGCCTTCGGCTCTGGTCGTGACCTCAGGGTCCTGGGATCGAGCCCCGCATCGGACTCCCTGCTCAGCGGGGAGCCTGTTTCTCCCTCTCCCTGCCGCTCTCCCTGCTTGTGGGTGCTCACTCGCTCTCTCAAATAAGTAAAATCTTTTAAAAAGTATATCATTTAGAAAATCAAACAGTAGAATCTACTGGAGAGGGGCACCATTCAACCCATTACACTTCATGTATCTTTTCCTATTTCCTTGTTTTCACCTTGGTGCTCTGTTCCAGGTGTGTCCCAGTCAGAACACATCTGGGCTTTATCGTTGCTGCTTCAACCTAATGTGAAGGTGCTCTGAAGAGGTAACTGAGCCCAATCAAATTTATGGTGATTATGGATTTGTTACCACTCGTTTCCTGAGCCTTCACATATGCTAGGTATTTCTCATGTCTTTTCAGCCTTCTGTTGAATTTTTTTTTATTCAATTTTTCCTAGTAATTTGGGAATCCTATCTTAACCCTATTTTTAGTGGTTACTCTTAAAATTTTAATACTCGGGGACGCCTGGGTGGCTCAGTTGGTTAAGCGTCTGCCTTCAGCTCAGGTCATGATCCCGGGGTCCGGGGACGGAGTCCTAGCTCGGGCTCCCTGCTCAGCGGAAGCCTGATGCTTCCCCTGCTTGTGCTCCCTTGCTCTTTCTGACAAATAAATCTTTAAAAAAAAAATAAATAAAATTTTAATATTTAAACTCACATTCATCCACAAACATCTAGAAAACCTTAGCCAGCCTTTACATCTCTGCTTCCCTTCTCACTTGCTAATTACAAACGGCTGACCCTTGAACAATGCGGGGGGTAAGGGGGTACGGGTCAGAGGGAGACGCTCCCTGCTGAGCAAGGAGCCTGATGCAGGATTCGATCCTGGCACTCCCAGATCATGACCCGAGCTGAAGGCAGAGGCTTATCCAACTGAGCCACCGAGGCACCTCTGGGACTTTAATTTTTAAAAGATTCTTTCAATAATCAAGCTCTCCTTTAGACCTACGTGTACGTTCGGCTGGCTGCATCCCGCATCCTGGATCCCTGTCCCGTTTACAGACACGAGGCTCCAACCACGACCTAGAGCTCACGGAACGTGTCGGCAGTTCCTTTCGCGAGTCCCTGCACATCTGCAACGTCTTCACTTGCCTCCTCACACGGGTCACAGTCTTGTCATTCAGAATGCTAGGTTTCATTATTTTGGTTTTTTGCAGGTCTACACCAGCCTCTCCAGAACTCTAGGTTTTAAATCTTGTTTCCTCGGACCTTCGCAGTTTCCCTGCTGTCTTCGAGCCAGTGTCCCCGCTGTGATCCTGGCTTCTTCTTAAATAATCTGGTCTTCCCTCCCTAGAACATCAGTGAATTTCTCTCTATCCATAAGTTTTCTGGTATTTTACTTGATATTTCTAGGGATCAGTGTCTGAAAAATTTATTCTGGTTGGCATTTGGTGAGCCCTTTGATTTTGAGGATTTTTTCGCAGTCTAGCTCTGAAATAAATACTCCAGTATTTCTTTGAAATACATCCTCCACTCTGTCTTCTCTTCTCTCCTCCTGTGGCTTTTGTTCCACCAACTCTGAGCCGCCAGACTTGCCTCCCGAGTCTCGGGTTCTGCGCAGACCGACAGAGAACAGGAGCCCTCGCCTGCCCCACGCTGTGGGTCTGCACAGGGCCTTGGCTCTCCGCCTCCCCGGACCTTTTCCACAACTCCTCTCTGCGCCAAGGATAAGTCATCTCTGATGAGATTTATAATATACAAAGCATCCTACTTTCAACATTTCCTCCTGTGTTAGCTCTGTCGGTGGCATTTCACGTCTCTTTCGCGGGGTCCCATGGCTCATCCATTGGGGGATTCCTGGTTGGGTGGTCACCTTCGTATTTCCGATTCTCTGGTAGCCCAACTGAACCCTGTGTTCTTCCGGAGCAGGTGACATGGCCAGCTGGGCTGCTCAGAAGCTGGCCTCTGGGAGTGGGTGTTTCTCTGCCTCCTCCTCTTCCTCCCTGAGGCGAGTGGAGAAGAGACACCTGCGTCTCCCACCTGGGGGCACACAGCTGCCCGGCGCAAGCTCAGCCCAGGGTGAACAGTCTGGATGTCCCCTCCACGGTCCCATGCCCACACCTGCTGCCCGAGTGAGCAGAGCTCCTGACATGGCTGTCCTTTCCCAGAACAAATCTTCCCTGAGTGTGCTTTGGGCCACCATTCATCTTCTATCTTCCGGGGTTCCCTCAATTTCTAGTCCGCTGGGTGAACTCCTGCTTGTTAGAGATTCATAGATCATATTTTTAAAGGCATATCTAGGAAGCCGGGAATAAAAGAGAGAGGCTGTAGGATGTTTCCAGCTCTCTTGATTGAATCAACCTTTCCTCTTCCTCATTTATAACCCCAAGTGCCGCCTCTGTGTATCTCACGTACCTGCAGAAACAGAAGCTGCCGCTCAGAATGTCACCACTCTGTGACTTCAAATACTTCCTGCTGGCCTGAAAGTGACGCAAGCCCGTTTCCTGCCACACGTGAGATTGCCCAGTGCTATTTTGGATTGAATGTGTGTGTTTCCCAAAGATCCCTATCTTGACACTCTAACCCCCAGTGTGAGGGTGTTAGGAAGTGGGGCCCTGGGAGGCAGTTAGGGTCAGATGAGGTCATTTGGGTGGGGCTGTGATCTGATGGAACCAGGGCCCTTTTAAGAAGAGACACCAGGGGGCGCTCTCTTGCCTAGTCTCTGTGGGTTGGGGACTCCGTGAGGAGGAGGCCGTCCAAGTCGGGTCTTCCCGGAACCTAGCCATGCTGGCAGCCTGAGCTCGGACTTCCAGCCTCCAGGACGGCGAAAAAGTCAACGCCCAGCGTTTAAGCCACCAGTCTCTGGTATCGTTACGGCGGCCCAAGCGGACTCCAACGAGTGCCATCATCGTCTCTAAGACAAGGGAATTCTCATTATTTTTCCCCGGCAAAGGACCACGTGCAGACTACATTTATAAATAATTACAAATAAGCTCTTGGGTAGAACCAATAATCACTATCTTAAGAATTTCTCAGGTGGAGAGGTACACAGGCCAAACGAAGCCCGTGGCGCAGTCGGCCCCAGCCCAGGCAAGGCAGCTAAGGCTGCCCCGGACGGACGCGCGGTGGAGAGATCCCTCGGGCTGTGCCCCCAGGGTCCCTCAGGAGCCCAGCAAAGTGCAGCGGTCATGAGCCCGAGTCCGGGGTGGATTCCTTGCTCAGGACACCGGGCACGTCTTGGAGGCTCTGTGCCTCGTTTCCCAACTGCGCCCCAGGCATTAAAACAGAGCCCACCCCGTAAGGTTACGCGTACCAATTCCAGGCCTTGGCTAGCGGTTCCTGACGCGTGACAAGTTCTCAGGAAGCGCGAGTCGGCCCTCCCGGCGGCACAGCGGGCACCTGCTGTGCGCAGAACGAGAGGACAGGCTAGAGCCGGGCGGGGGGGGCACCCCTGAAACACCCGTGTGTCTGCACGCGCGGCTTGGGGAGTCTGTGGACTCACCCACGGACGTGGGGGCGTGCTATCCCGCACTGCCCCGTAAAACCTAAGCTCTGGTTTTCAGAACAGGCCCCCGTGAAGTAGCTCTTGAGACGCTGCCAACGCCTATCCAATCTGCTGATTAAGCCAACTCTGTAAACTCGACTCCTCAAGAAAAGGAAAAACAACAACAAAACACTTTTCACTCCAAACCTCGAGTCATTACCAAATTCACCAAATCATTCCCAGGGAAGGCCGCATTCCACTCTGGGGCTGGCGGTGGCCCCCTAAGCAGAGACTTGGGAAGCAACAGGAAACTTTCCACAGAGCTGAGAGGACACTAGCTAGACAGAGCCTGTCCTCCCCCGGCCTCCGGCGCGGCGAGGCTTAGGAGAATCCACACTCGCAAGCCATCTCTTTACGTACCATTTGCAACTGTACGTGCACCTCGAAACGCGAGTTTGCAGACCTTAGATCTTGCACGGTGCAGTCCTTGCGATTAACATTTACTGAGCGAACAAACCGTTAATTAGCACAGGGGCTCAATAAATCAAATGCCAAGGAAGGCGTGTGATGCGAATGCCGCCTGAAGATCAGTGCGGAACGGAGTCGGCTGTGGCGGGGACCCGGCGCTCCGCTCTGGGACCACGAGCCCTGGTGGCTGAGCCGACTCCGCTCTTGGGCCTCGAAGCCAAACGGCCCTGCGGCTCGGTCAGGTGTCGCACGAAGCGCTCACAGGGTCTGCCGAGTCTTCTGGTTCGGCCTCAAAGACGAGCAGCTACGTGTTGCAGGTTTCATTTTGGGGGGGCATTTTCCTACAAAGTCCAACTCGAGGGAAGGCCTGTGTTGGCTTCAACCAGGAGCGTCCCCTGGTCCTCCACGCAGACGACTGCTCTCGAGGGTGAGTGAGCGGAAGGAACAAAGTCCCCCGACTCCGACCACTCAACCCCCCTGCAGACATGCAGGGTGTGGCCCTGCCCGCCGGTCCCCGGGCTGCGGGCCGCAGGGCAGCGGGAGGACACCCGGCTCGGCCCGGCTGCCCCGGAGCGTCGCACACGAAGAATGGTCTTCGGGTCCAGGGACGAGGGCAACGGATGCTTGTGCTCCACCCCGCTCGCGGGCAGCCCCTACGTGACACCAATTTAAGTCCCGCTCTCAGGATTTACGAGGGGGTGTGACCGACCACCTCTGTCCAAGCGAGAGCCAATCAAACCGCTGACTCACGCAATCCCTCGCAGGCCAGAACACGGGGAGGTCTGCTTACCTTTTTGGGATCCATGTTGAATTTCTTCCTCCCCATAGCTATCTGCTTGTTCCTCTGGGTGGTTTTGCTACACGTTTCAAACAGGTAAGAAATCATCAGCGAGCGTCTGCACGGAGCGCAAGAGGGCGCGCAGTTTCCCCGGCGCTTCGGCCAGCCCCTCGGTGCAGAAGACCGCCCAGGCTCCCGGGCCCCTCGCCCCCCATCCCCGCCCCTCCGCCCCCCTCCGCAGAGGCCACACACATGGCTGCCGGGGTCGTCACTACACTTGACTCCTCCTTCAGAAAAAGCTAATAATGACAGCCATTTAAGGAAGGCACAGTCCCCCGCTGTACAGAGAGGCTGCTTCTGCTGAGGTTAATTCCGGGGGGGGGGGGGCTGTGCTTCCAGGGAAGGGAGAGGAGAGCCGCAGCCCCCGGCTCCTCCGCAAAGGGCAGGAAGGGGTGACGGGAGGAGAGCCGAGGCACCAACAGCCCCACAAAGGCTGCCCCACTTTGCGATCCCAACTGTCCTGTCCCCACTATGGTCACACGGCAGCTGAGGCGGGGAGAGAAGAGGTCAGCAACTCAGCGGTGTGGCGCCAACTGTTTACCTTTCTTCCACTGAAGTCAGATTGTCAATCTCAGTCATCACTTCAGCGATTTCATATTTCAGCCTCTGCCAAAAAAGCAGACAGACATTTGAGAGTGGGGCTCTTTACCGTCCCCCTCCTAGACTCAGAGAAATTTCAGCCTCCCAGACACGAGCTTTCCCTGAGGCCTCCGTGGGCATCCCGGGGATGGAACACCAGAACTTTCCATCCAGTCACAGTGGCCCCAACTCAGGAGAAAGCACGATTCTCATCTGTCTGCCTGTCACCAGAAAAGCTTGGAGGGGTCACCCGGGCACATTCTAGACGGTGTGTGTGTCAAGCACAACCTCAAAGGGAAGCAGTGAGCCCTCAGCTCCTCCTCCCCGGCCTCCGGCCCCCCTCCCTGCCATCTTCACGGCCAGTCTCCCTCTCGTCTTGCAAAGACCAGGGCGAAGGTGCCTCAGCACCCGAACCATCAGCCTTGCCTGAGACGGCACCACGGACAGAGCCCAGGGGACCCCAGCAGAACTCACCAACTCGCCGGGGGCGCCTGGACCTGCCAAGGACACCAGAAGGGACAGGCTCCCCTGTCCCCCCGCGTGGCTCCATCACTTACTACCGAGACCTTCGGCAACCCTCTTAACCCCTCTGGGCCTCAGTGTTCTCAACTCAAAGATGAGGTCGCTCGAGCGACCTGAGCCTCCACAGGCACTGTTCTCGCTAACGTCCGAACATGACCGTGAGCCTTCAAACACGTTCTTACTCTTCAAGCCAAGCATCCATTCTGAGAGACAATGACTTTTACACAACTGAAGGGTAACCAACCTTACAAGAAAAAGTTCCACAAATTTTCTTTCAAACACAAAGAAATTCGTACTTGGAACACTGTTCTCTTGTTGGCCAAGGAAGCTGAGACGTCAGATGCGGGCTGAGGAAGGAGATGCTGTGTGGACAAGGCTTGGTCCTGCGGCCGCGGGGCCGCATTCGCTGTGGCGTGACGAAGCGGGGGGAGCTTCCCGAGGAAGAGCCACACGTCTGACCCACGCGCCCACGGGAGCCCCACGTGCAAGCAGGGCCGGTCTCCAGGGTCACGGACACCCTGACCCTGAGGGGTGGTGTGGCGCAGCTGCTGCTCCTGGGAGGCCCTGTCACCACGGGCTCCGAGGCCACAGACACGCAAGCATGGCCTTTGCCCGGGTTTCGTCATTCTGCTCCCGCCAGCCCGGCGGCGTGCGGGGTCCAGCCAGACTCCGAGACGTGTCCCTTCAGAGGCCATCTGCGCGCCAGGAACGCGACCCAGGGCTCCAGGGGCCTGGGACTTGGCAAATGAATAGGGACTTACTCAACCTGAGAGAGCCAACGTGGGGACCGTCTCGCTCCCTTCGCGTACAGTCACAGGAGGTGCCCCGTTTTCACCTTCTCGTGAAGCTACTTGATTATTTTACCTAAAAGCTATAACCGAAGGGAGTTTTGGGTTTACCTCAATGTCATCAATGAGTTCCTTTTTTCTTCGACGAATGTCTAAAAGTTCTTCTCTCTCTTCTAATGAGAGGTCCTCAGGCACTGGAAGAAAAAAAACAAAACCAAACAATTAAACTACTGAGAATCTGGAGCCCCACAAGAACCCCAGCACGTAGACCCCGGGTCACATATTCATAACAGTCTTGTGACAGGAAAACACCCAAATATCCACGAAGAATGAGTAAGTTGTGGAATACTTATAAAACAGAATCCCACGCAATAGTAAAAACTGGCCGACCTCAGTCTATCAACACAGGCGAGCCTCCCAGAACAGGGACGGGTAAAGCAGAGCTGACGCGCTCAGACAGGGTGGACGCGTCGGTAAGTGACACGTGCTGCGTGTGATACGTCTGTCATCGTTGTGCACAAACTGAAGCCAAATCCCTGTTTATCATCATACATGTTTTCAACCAACTTCAAGTGGAACCAAGGCTTAAATGCAAAGGCAACACTACAGTTTTTAGAATAGGGGAGAACGTGTTTACAACTTCAGAGTGAGGAAAGGATTTCTTAAACAAGATAGGAAAAAATGTAAATCACAAGTAAAAATAACAATTAATTCACCATTAAAATTAAGATCTTCTGGTCACCAAAATTCCACACCATGAGGTAAAGAGCTAAATCCAACACCATCAAAGGGTTGGTATCCAGAATACAGAACTTTCACAAAGAAGGGGAAGAGAAGGGGCACCTGGGTGGCTCAGTGGGTTCTGTCTTCAGCTCAGGTCATGATCTCAGGCAGGTCATGATCTCAGGCAGGTCATGATCTCAGGGCCCTGGGATCAAGCCCTGCATCGGGCTCTCTGCTCAGCAGGGAGCCTGCTTTCCCCTCTCTCTCTGCCTGCCTCTCCGCCTACTTGTGATCTCTCTCTCTCTCTAATAAATAAATCTAAAAAAAAAAGAAAAGAAAAGAAAGAAGGGGAAAAGAATTTAAAACCAAGGTTAGCAAATGGGCAGAAGACTTGAAGAGCCACAAAATCGAAAAGGGATCTATCAATGGATATGTGAAAAGACATCAACTCTCGTAATCATCAGGGAAATGCAAATTCAATCTCACGGAGAGACCTCCGCTATGGTGGTAAGCCTCACTGAAACTCTAGTAAGGCGATTTCTTAAAACTCAAAACCCATAAGGACAAAGACAATGGGGAGAACAAAACGACCACTTGTTTTGAAGCCAGTGGACCAGCAGTGACTTGCTTGACCAAGGTGAGCAGGAAGAATCTTCGGCCGGGGATGGAGTGGGGGGCGGACCAAGGCATCACCTGACTCCTCGGGCGTCCAAGGGCTCGGAACCGCTCTTGTCTGGGGGCCGGCTGAGAAGAGGAGTGAGCGCCTAAGGCGACCGGGTGAGGCCGTGTGAAAGCTACGGGACCCCCTCATCTCCTCCAGCTCCACAGACGACTGCTCACCTCTCACAGAGTCAGTCAGGAGGCTGATAAATAGTGATAAATATTTATTTATGTGATAAAATACTAGACCGCTCTCTGCCCGGGTCCTGTCACTTAACTATCTCACTATCCTAACGCCTTCTCCTGACACCCAGGATGCACAGTGAAAACCGACATTCGGCTGTGGCTCCAGCTGTCGGCGGGAAGTTCGAGCAGCATCTCTCTGCATCCAAAATAACTCTGCAGCCACAAAATCTGCTGATAAGCAGGTGCTTCCACGCAGGCGGGCGCCGCGCTAAGAACGGGCTGAGCGGTGTACGGAGCAGGCGTCTTTGGGAGGCAGAAGAGAGTGTGCATCCCTTAGTGCCGCTGACACCGTCAGGTAGGAGCAAACAGAAAAATCTCGCAGTTGATTTTTTTTCCCCCTCCTCAGAAAGCTGGTCCTAGTTAATTGAAAACCTAATACTTGTATAGGGTTACACACACACACACACACACACACACACACACACTGCACACATAAAAAGGACATAGGATAAAATATTTTTCCTTCTAGCCTCAATAAAACCAATCTCTTAAAAAAAAAAAGGCAAATTAGGGGCACCTGGGTGGTTCAGTCGGTCAGGCATCTGCCTTCAGCTCGGGTCACCATCCCTGGATCCTGAGATCGAGTCCTGCATCGGACTCCCTGCTCAGGGGTGGGGAGCCTCCTTCTCCTTCTCCCTCTGCCTGCTGCTCCCCCTGTTTGTACTCTCTCTTTCTCTGCAAATAAAGTCTTTTAAAAAAAAAAAAAGGCAAATTAACTGAAATCACTGGTAGAACTCAGTGAAATCACTTCAGGGTTGAAGGCTCCTACGGTGAGCTTCCAAATGGAATCCCAACTTCCCAGAGACAGGCTTGAGCAAGGCCCTTCATCGCCCGGGACTCCGTTCATCACCTGCAGAAGGACAGGGAGGCCAGAAGCCTCCGGTACAGGATTATCACAGTTCCAAAGCAGAATGGAACTTGCCGTGTCTACTTTAGCCACAAAGGAGCAGGTGTGGTTTCAACAAAGGCTAAGTATTTTCACAAGAGAAAAGCTACGGGGAAAGATGGCAAAAATAGAACAAAAATGGTCCGGTGACATTTCCTCAGGAGCATCAGGGGCAAATTCCGGGGATGCAGGCTAGCTTCTGGCCTTTCTGCCGCTCTAGCCTACACAGACGGAGGTCAGCGAAACCACGGCTGGCGAGGTGTACGTTCTGGGCTCAGGACTGTCTGCATTTAATTCAAGAGCGTGAGTGAGGTCTTCCGCTTCCAGCCAAGATGGAGTAACAGCGTAACTTACCTCCTGCCTAAAATGGCTCTGCGAAGAACCAGCCCCAGTTCTACATCTTGCAGAGTATCTTTCAAAAAGGAAGGGGAGGGGCGTCTAGGTGGCTCAGTCAGTTAGGTGTCCAGCTCTTGGTTTCAGCTCCGGTCATGATCTCATGGCTGTGAGATCGAGCCCCGAGGTGGACACGGCACTGGGTGTGGAGCCTGCTTAAGATTCTCTCTCTGGGGCACCTGCGTGGGCCGGTCAGTTAGGCAGCCGGTTCGGCTCTTGATTTCAGCGTGGGTCATCGTCTCAGGGCTCTGGGATTGAGTCCGGTTGTGGGGCGTCTGCTCGGGATTCTCTCTCTCCCTCTGCCCCCTTTCCCCACTCACACTCTCTCTCTAAAAATAAGTAAATTTGTAAAAAAGATTTTCTCTCCCTCTCCCTCTGCCCTTCCTGCCTCCCCCACTATTAAAAAAAAAAGTGAAACAAGACATTTTCAGACATAAAATCTTGAAAGAATTCAAGAAATGCGAAAGTCCTTCAGGCAGGAAAAACAAAAAAACTATAGCAGATGAAAATCTGTATCTCCATAAAAGAACAGAGTACTATTAATGGTAACTCTGTGAGTAAACACTGTTCCCTCTCTTTAAAAGATTTACTGTTACTGTTAAAACCAAAAATAATGACAAATGTGTTAGGTTAAATTCTCCGTGGGAGGGGAGAAATCAAAGTATAGTGATTTAAGGGTCTCATCGTAGATGTAAAGTGGCATAATATCATGTGATGTAGACTGATAAATTAAAGCTGTATAATATCTTAAAACCACCACTACTTAAAAACTATATAAAAAAAAACCTATGAAAATAATCCACTGAAAGAGTAAGCAGTATCACATCAAGAAATTCAGAATCATTACTTTATTTACCATATTTAATAACGTCAAAGATCCCATCAAGTGGAAGATGAATCCTCCATTTCAGAGATGTTAAAATGTGGAAAATTTACAAACGAGATCAACGAAAAATGGAAGATTATCACGCATTAAAATATAAGCAGATGGTATTCCAAAATTAAGTATTTTCTAATTTTCAAGTTATATTAATAATCCAGTTATCAGATTCCAATCTACTAAGAAGCTGCAATTTGGTTTACTGCTATAAACATCTAAGGACTCTCCTGCAAACCTGACACACTCACTCTCTCTCTCTCTCTCTCTCACACACACACACACACAGAGTCTTCCATAAAGTCCATCAGTGGCTCTCCCAACTTCTTCCAGGCGACAAGAACGGTCCCCAAGTATGAACCACAGCCAGAAACCCTCATTATGTCTTAGTCACAAGATGTCCGATGTGATATCTAACAAACTACCCATTGCACCAAAGTTGGATAATAGCTGATAAAACAGAATTCAAATAATCACGTGCAGCTAACTCACAGCCCCACATTTTCGGCTACCCAGGCCTAATTAAAAGTGATGTCCTTACCCTTAAATTTTACCGTGATTACTAATCAACACTCACTTTTTTGTTCTCGCTTGGGTTTTTTGTTGTTTCGGTTTTGGTTTTTAGAGGTCTGGTCCACTCAGAGACGGACCGGCTCCGCGGGCACAGCCTGGGCTCGCCAGCCGGTCCTGCGGTCTCGCTCCGCGGGAATTGAGGACAGGTTGTGGTTTGACGCACAGAGAAATGGTATACCTCGTACCACTAAAAAGAACAGGTTAAGTTAGCTCGAGTTCCTAGCTACTGCTGAAGTGATGAGATCGTACCAAGAACAGGAGCGAAGGCTGTGGGCTCCCAGCTGAAATGCCACCTAACACACAAACGCAGACCAGAGACGCTGTGGACCGCCGAGCACCTCACAGAACGGGGGGCGCAAAACAGACCGGTGTCATTGTAAGCCGTTTACTTTGGAATACTTGATGTTACGCAGTAATAAATAACTGATATATTTACGCTGTGCATAAATGGGAAAGAGGACCAAGTTTAAAAGCATGGACTCAAAAAAATCCAACTAAATGTTCTCTACAAGAGGCGCATGCAAAATAGGAGAATCTGTAATGACGGAAGGTGAGAGGACAGAGTGCTTGGTCAGACCGGCCCTTACCAGAGTTAAGTTGCTCCCACTACAGTAACATAGGAGATCGAAGATCGTCACTAGATAATGACATATTGTTCATTTAATTACATGACTAACAAGATTGAATTTGTAGGCCACCAACAAAATAGGCTCCAAATACATAACGCAGATATTGACATATATGTAAATGGCATTTTCCCCCAAAAGTAAAAAAAAAAAAAAGGAAATATACGGATTTGACTAACACAATTCACAAGCTTGCACGAACGGACGTAATGTATTTCAACAATTTTAAGACGCACATTTTTTTTTCACATTTTAACATCTTTGAAATCAACTATGACATATATAGGTCACCGCCTTATCTGTGAATATGCTTATCATTGCTGGAGGCATAATTGAACTTGACTTTTCTGTCACACACACTATTTAAGGACCATCTGATGAAGGGTTATTGCTTGGTTATTGCTTCAAACTTTTCATTGATACCTTCTGGTAGAATCTCCAAAGTCACAGCATAAAAACTTCCAGAATTTGAAAAATCCCAAAGACAACAAAGAAGCACTCTTCTGAGAAACGCTGCGTCACCCATGCCTCCAGTGGCACAGAGGACAAGGCTATGCAGAAAAACACAAATACTCTCCATAGAGTGATTCGGAAGAGTGGGACTCTGTGAAGTTTTGGAAATACCCTGACCAACTTATTTTGGTCATATTTTACTTTCTGTATGAATGCACAATGGAAAAGTTTATTAAAAAATGTTTAAATAAGTTTAGTGCACTCTTTCAATCAGTATAAATGAAAAACTAAGTGATAAGAAATCATGAAGTCTGGTTTAATTGGCAGCTTTTTTATTCTTAGTGGCACATAAAATAATGATGCATCTTACAGCTGATGGAGACAGAGATTCGATCAGATCCCTATATCCGACAGCTGGGTGATACACAATCTTTTCAAGGGCATGTGGCACATTCATGCCCAGTGACTATGCCTGCATTCGAACCAGTCAGCACATCTCCTCGCACTGGTATGGTGGAGCCAACCTCTGCAGGGGCCTTTCTATGAAAACTTGAAATTACACTCCCAGAGTCTTTTACATTTTGGCTGTTAAGGATGAATGAGGCTGTACCCAGATTCCCGGGAGCTCCTCCTCCCTCCTTATTTCTGGCTGGCCAGCAAGGACGTGAACACCGAGGGCTTTCTGGAACAGCATTC
Organism: Nasua narica; assembly: GCA_028533885.1. Classification (NCBI taxonomy): domain Eukaryota; kingdom Metazoa; phylum Chordata; class Mammalia; order Carnivora; family Procyonidae; genus Nasua; species Nasua narica. The sequence continues at coordinate 30,120,377 of CM052805.1, forward strand.
TCGTGCTCAGGCTCCAGCACCCTGGGAATTGCGAATGCTGCCGAAGCGGCGGCTTCCTGCTTCAGCCTCTGGGGGGTCATCGCAGCTGGGGACATACCCAGAACCAGTGGTTCCAGGGGTCATCAGGGAGGCATTCCCTTGGTGACTGCATTCTGGAGACCCAGGCCAGAGCCCAGGGCTGTGGCAAACACCCAGTTCTCTGGATTATGCTCTCCCTTCCTGCCCCAAATACTCAGCGTGCTTTAGGCACGGAACTCTTACTGAAAAAAATTGGTGTTGTGAAGAGCACATTCTCTGACCACAGAATAATTCAGTTTTTCTTTTGTTTGGAAACTGGGAAGCACCATTCTAAAGAATGCACTGATCCCAGAAGATATAAAGTAAATGACAAAATTCTGAGAGAATAATGAAGAAAATATCAGGGCCTGTGTGCTAGTAAACCATGGAGTTGTGATTGAAAACGCTCATTTTAGAAAAAAAAAGTTAAGTTGAAAATAAGCTAAGCATTCACCTCCAGAGATTAGAAAAATCGCAAGTGTTTAAACCCAAAGGAGAAAATAATAAAGAGAAGACATTCGTTCAAAAAGTGCCATGAAGCCACTGCAGCAACTCTTCAAGAAATAAAACACGAAGTTCGCATACAACCCTGCGGTCCCTCTCCTGGGTTTTTGCCAAGAGAACCAGGACACAGGTGCACACAGAGTGGAATGTGGGTGTTCACGGCAGCCACAGAGCGGAGACAACCCAGACGCCCGTCTCGGGATGAGTGGGTCGGCGGTGCGGCCCACCGGCACGACCGAGAATCACCGAGAACGGAGCCACAAGAAGGGGCGAAGCGCGGACCCGTGCTTGAAGACTTGGGCCGAGGAGAAGCAGCCGGCCCCAGGGGCCTGTGCTCTGGGCGACTCCGCTGATCGCGTGTGTCCAGACGAGGCCAAGAACCGACCAATGAGCCTGCAGGGACGCAAATCGGGAGAACGGTTACTCGGGAAGCAGAGGAAGGTACTGAAGGAGGGAGGGCGCACAAGAGCCTTGTGTGGTCCTGCAAACGTTCTAGATTTTGATCCAGGTGGTAGTTATACAAGTGCCTGCACACGTGCATGTGCAAAACACCGTGACTTCTATGCACACGTAACATTTGAGCACTGTACTTACTGCCCCTGTAAGTCTACTTACGGATAAGTAATCCCTTTTATTTTTTTTTTAATTTTTTAAAAGATTTTATTTATTGCAGAGAGAGTGTGTGAAAGAGCAGGGGGAGAAGCAGAGGGAGAGGGAGAGAGAACACCTCCAGCAGACTCCCCGCTGAGCATGGAGCCCACCGCCACGTGGGGCTCCGTCCCCGGACCCTGAGATCACGACCTGAGACGACATCAAGAGTCAGACACTTAATGGAGCGGCCACCCAAGCACCAAGGAGTCCCTTTTAATCCTCAGTCAAGAGAAGGAACAATACATTCCCTGCAAAGGGTGCGGAAACGACCTTCTAAGAAGCTGCCACTCACTCCCCGAACTGGGGCTCACGCACCTAGGATGACCTGAGGACACCGTGGCCTGAGGGACACGCAGGCCCCGGACGGGCTCACTGCCACGTCCGCCTCACGTCCTGCGACTGGTATTCTTCCTGAGCCCCCGCCACCTTGGATCTGCACGTCCATCGCCGGACAAGGCAGGCAACAATGTCTGCCCGACATAGAGGTAACAGATAAAATCGGCCCCAGCCGAGATTAGGGCGGTTCAGGCAAGTTTCTAAGCGAACTGCTTTCTCTTGCATCACATGGGACTGCCCTCCCCGCCCGATCGCCTCTGCCTTCATACAGAGACCCCCGCCGACCGACGACCACAGCTGTCACTGTTTGCTGACCCCCAAGGACGGACGGCAGTGGTAAAGGACAGTTTATTCCCTGACTCCATCCAGCAAAACCACACGGAGGAGCGGACGACTCATTCTCTGGAACCCTTATCTGAACGGCCGGACTCCAGCTCGTCCTCCAGCACAGTTCCCTGCACGTGTCTGCGGCCTCGTCCATCAGCACCTGGAGGGTCTGTCCAAATTAGGGCTCCGACCATGTGTCTATCGGATCAGAACCTCTGGGTATGAGGCCTAGGGCTCCACATTTTAACAAGCTTCCCAAACGACTCTGCTGGACACTGGAATTTGAGAACTCTCTACAAAGTGGCTACAGACATGTCAGTCCTGAACTCAGATCATGAACACAAGGTCTTAAATCCAGAGGCAAGCTGACAGAGGCCCCAGGAGCCTGACCACCTGGCTCAAAGCTGGTCCCTGTCTCTCACCAGCTGTGACCACCACAGGCAACTTACCTAACCTCTCTGTGCCTCCGTTTCCTTGCCTATAGACAGGATAATATTTATCACTCTGTAAAAAAGCTAATCAAAATCAAATTCTCTTCTTGAATGTTACGTGAAATTTGCAAATAAATATTGAATCTTAAATCAAACAAGCACTTACAGATCTTAAAAGATATTAATTTTTACCTCAATCATGAAATATAAATAATGAACGATGAGACTTTCTCTCCTGCATAACTGAACGACAGAGCAAAATAAACATTTGGACACCAAGCCTGTTTAACTGTTCGGTTTTTTTCCCGCAGCCAGAAGGTGCGATGCAGGGTGGACGGTGGAGGGGGGCAGCTTCACAAGGAGGCGTGCAGAAACTGCTTGAGGACAGCTTGGTAGTTCTGCAGAGCTAAACACAGTCTTGTAACACAACCCTGCAATCACACTCAGGTATTCACCCAAGGGAGCCGAAAACTCATGCCCACACAAAGCCCTGCACACCCCTGCTTACAGCAGCTTTGTTCATCGTTGCCAAAACCTAGAAGCAAACAAGAGGTCCTTCAGCAGATGAAGAGGTAAACTGTGGTACAACAGACAAGAGAAGACTATTTGGCACTAAAAAGAACCATCAATCCAAGCAAAGACGCGGAGAAACCGGAATGCACGTTTCTACGTGAAAGAAGCTAGTCTGGAAAGGCTGCATCACCTGTGGTTCCAACGACGCGATGTTCTAGAAACGGCAAAACTATGGAGCCCATAAAAGCATCAGTGGTGGCTAGGGCTAGGGACGAACAGGCGAGCCCAGGGACTTTTAGGATGGTGAGTGCACTGTGTACGGTGCTGTCA
>CM052805.1:30123625-30149287 GCA_028533885.1 Nasua narica
TCCGAAGGACTGAAAGATGTATCACTTTCATCTTATCTAACCTGAAGTATGCATAAAGTTGATAAGACTTCCCACAGTCATATCCAATTGCCACTAACAATAAAAACTGATTCAATCCCAATGCAAGCTACTGCTAACCTTTGCTCTGTGAAGCTCTGTACTTTCTTGCCACTACAGGCAAGAGCTGCCCACTCATACCATTAGTACAGAGAAATAGTATTTTATCTTGATTTTTTTAAAAAAAAGTTTTTTAGTAATCTCTACACCCAACATGGGGCTTGAACTCACAACCCAGAGATCAAGAGTCACATGCTCCACTGACTGAGCCACCCAGGTGCCCCCTTTGTCTTTATTTTGATCAGCTTTGGACAGTAGAGTGAACTTCTTTTAGGAAAGCAATTTTAAAAAACCAGAAGAAAATATTTAAACAAAACCCATCCTACACGAAACTGGAGTCATTTTGCATGTGAAGAAAATGGGAGAGGACGCCCCCTCTTACTTTGAGGGGAATTTTGTCTGTTACTTCTCAAGTGTTTTGGAAAGAGTAATGATAGGGTTTTAGAGAACACCACTTCCAATGTGGGGCACCTGAGTCAACAAAGAAAATCCCAGAGGGATGCACATGACCAGAAAGTTCTCTGTGAACTCTAATGAGCGAAGAGCAGAAGACGCTCCACATTCAAAGGGGCACTCAACAGTCAAGAAGACAACAAAGAATTTCCCTGAAACAAATGAGGGCAAAGAGGATATGCTAGAAAAAGTCTTTTTTAAAGTGACTGACAAATTCCCAAATTTGCCAAAAAAAAAAAAAAAAACACCCAAACCTCCAAATTCAAGAAGGTGAGCAAACTCCAAATAACATAAACCCAGAGACCTATGCCAGTCATATCATCCACATGTTGTTGTTTTTTAAGATTTTATTTATTTATTTGATAGAGACACAGCAAGAGAGAGAGAGCACAAGCAGGGGGGAGTGGGAGAGGGAGAAGCAGGCTTCTCACCAAGCAGGGAGCCCAACGTGGGGCTAGATCCCAGCACCCTGGGATCATGACCTGAGCTAAAGGCAGACGCTTAATGACTGAGCCACTCATGTGCCCCTTTCCATGTGCTTTTGAAGATTTTATTTATTTATTAGAGAGAGAGAGATTGAGAATGAGAGGGGAGAAGGTCAGAGGGAGAAGCAGACTTCCCGCAGAGCCAGGAGTCCGATATGGGACTCGATCCCGGGACTCCAGGATCATGACCTGAGCCGAAGGCAGTCGCTTAACCAACTGAGCCACCCAGGCACCCCTCCATGTGCTTTTGAAAGAGAAAAAAGTCTGAAATCAGCCAGAGAAAATGACACCTCTCCTATAGAAGAAGAACGATTCGAATGACTGGATTTCTCATCAGAAGGCATGATGGTGAGCGGAAGCACTACAACAATTTTCAAGTGAAGAAAGAAAAGAACAGTCAACTCTCAATTCTGCACCTGGTGAAGTTCTCCTTCAGGAATGAAGGAAAAAACATTCTAAGGGAAGGAAGACTCATCTGTCAACAGCAAACCTGCCCTAAAAGAATGGCTAAAGTTCTCTACACAGAAAAGAGATGACAAAAGAAGGAATCTTGGAATACAGAAAAGAAGGAAGAACAGCAGAAAGAGTAAAAATGTCTGTAAGTACAATAAACTATCCTTCTCAAGTTTTCTAAATTATGGTGACATAATTGGAGACAAAAACTACAACTCTGATGTAGTATGTAGAAAAAATAGTTAAGCGATATAAAGGGATGTAAGGTTTCTTTAGTTCATTTGAACTAGAAAAATGATGACACCAGTAAACTATAACTATATAAATACGTAATTATAGGGGACCTGGGTGGCTCAGTCAGTTAAGTGTCTGCCTTTGGCTCAGGTCATGATCCCAGGGTCCTTGGATCAAGTCCCACATCGGGGGCTCCCTGCTCAGTGGGGAGCCTGCTTCTCCCTCTCCCTCTGCCTGGATCCTGCGCTCTCTGTCTCAAATAAATAAATAAACAAAATATTTTAAAAATTATATAGTTAGGTATTTTATATATCTAGCTTATACAACTACACACACACACACCTTGAGCGTCCACAGAAAACGCTATACAAAGAGTTACACTAATAGACAGTATGTCTATGCTGAACTGGAATTCTAAAAAAAAGGTCCAAATAACTCAAAGGAAAAAATTCAAAGAAATGAAAAAAAGAGAACAGGAAAAAAGTGAAATGACAACATAAGCCCAGACACATCAGTAATCAGCTTAATTATAAAAGGTCTGAATATATCAACTTAAAGACACGGATTGGCAGATTTTTTAAAAATGACCAAACTATATGCTGGCTACAAGTAACCCACTTCAAATATGACAATATACGTAGGTTGAAAGAGGATGGAAAAAGATCGTGCAAACCTTACTCAAAAGAAAACAGAAGTGGCTATACCCATCTTCCTTCACTTGTGATGTGTTTACATCCCAATAAACCGACATTAAGTTGCAAATATACTAAGTTGAAAATGCATGTGATACATCTAACCTACCTTAAACATGATCACAACGCTTACGTCAGCCTACAGTTGGGCAACATCATCTAACACAAAGCCCATTTTATAATAAGGTGTTGACTACCTGGGGTAACGTAGCGAACGCTGACCAGGTGGAGAAACAGGACGTTACGTGCATACAGAAGGGTTCTCAGTACTCGGGGCTTACTCCCGGGACCACATGGCAGCCGCGGCCCGGCACCGTAACAGTAGCGTTGCATGTATCAAAATTCAAAATTCTGAAGTACGCTTTCCACTGAATGTGCATCACTTTGACATTATCACAAGTAAGAGAGCACGTCCGACCGTCTGCGCCAGCATCAGACACTGTGGACTTGAGAGCTGAGAAAACGCCCAGAGACAGAGATGCCGCCCTATAATGCTAAAAGGGTCAACCCAAGGTTAGCTTGGTTCGTGGGGAAGGGGCACTCAACGCAATCACGAGTGCCCTCCCCTACGGGAAGCAGGGGCGACCTGACACAGAGAAGGCAATGGGCCGACAGAAGCAAGATGCCAGCCAGGGCTGCCGGCTTCGCAGGTGGAGGAAGGGCAGGAGGCCGAGCTGGAAGAAAGCAAGAAAACGGAGGCTTCCAAAGGGGGCCCAGCCCTGCTGACACCTTTACTCAGCTCAGTGAGACGGATTGCAGACTTCCGACCTCCAGAAAATACAAGAACGAAGATTTGTTGCTTTAAGCCACAAAGTGTGTTAGATCAGCTGTAGGAAACAAATACACATTGCGGCGCCTGCAGGTAAGGGCACTGTTGCAACAGAAACTCACGACGCAGAGGGAACTTTCGAACTGAATGCTCGAAAAGGCCTGGACTGCCTGAAACAGAGGGCTGGCAGAAAGGCAGGAGCTACGGGCGCGGCCACAGAGGGCGGAGGAGGGGGTGAGGAGCAGAGGTCGTCTGTATCGTCGGAGGACACCCCGGTTGTGGAACGCACCTTTGGTAGGAAAAGGACGGTAACGGTCACTAACCACGCTAGCGGGGGCTCGGTGAGGAAGGAGGCCCCGGGGTCTGGAATCCACGACAGTCGGTGCAAAGCCCGGCGGACCAGCACCCTGCGGTTGTGCGGAAAGTACAGCCCGTAAGCAATGAACCGGATGTTTACCTGAGGTGATGTCCAAGCAAGCTGTCGGAGGGCTGGCCCGGTCTCTTCTGCTCACGGTAGAACGCAGGAGGGAAGGGAGAAACTGAGGAAAACACTAGGAGGCAAAAAGGAACCAGGACTTGACAGTTTGGGGAATGTGCTCTAAGAGGAAAGTCAAGGGTGCGGCCGGCTAACGTGGCTACTGCTCTCAGAAGAGACCAAAGGACAGAAGGAGGCTCTTTGGCCAGACTAATCCTCCGACCATCTCTGCAGAGGCCGGGAACAGAGGACCCCGGCGTCTGCCGGCGTCAGGCCCTGTGACACGCGACAGGAGACCTACAGGTTTCTGAGAATGTTACACCAGCAGAAAAACTGCCAAGTTGGAACGAAAAAGGAGAGCGAGAATGAGGGAGGCTGTCGGGCGCCCCATTTCTGCAGACAGAAACCAGGCTGCCCCAATCACTCCACGCTAGCACGCTGCCCTCAAGACAAGGGAAACAGGACACGGAGCGCAAACCCTTGGGGTTGAGGCCGGGACCTCAAGCCACAGAGGACGACTCCTGGGCCCAGAAGCCTCGTGGAGCTTGCCGAGGCGGATTTTGAAACTGCTGGAAGCCAGTGACCTTCCCTCCTCCTTTTTTCCTTCTTCCTCTCCTTCTTTCTTTCTCTCCCTCTCCCTCATTTGTCTCCTTTTTGGAATGGGCTTATCTGTAGCTGCCGTCCTACGCCTGTCCGGCACTGTATTTGGGGAAGAGGTACATTGGTTTTTAACTTTACAGACCCACAGAGAGAGAGGACTTTTGCCTGGGGATGGATCGTACCCACAGTCTTACCCGCACCTGGTTGAGATGATGAGATTTGGGACTTTTGAGCTGAAGAGATTTAGATGAGATTTTCAACTTTGATCTGATGCTGTAATGGGTTGAGACTTCAGGGGATGTTGGGTGTGGGATGAATGTATTTTGCATGTGGGATAGATCTTTGCTAGGATGAATAGTGCCCCCTCCCCCACATCCAGAATCTACTCTAACATAAATTAAACTAACACAAATAGTTAAGATAGACCATAGGCCGGTGCATAAAACAAACCTTAAATTTAAAAGACCTGAACTTACAGTGTATTCTCTAATCACAATGGAATCAAATCAGAAATCAGTAACAGAAAGATAACAGGAAAGTCTCCCAATACCAGGAAACTAAACACACTTCTAATTAATCCATGGGATAAACAGGAAATCCCAAGGGAGATTTTTTAAAAAAATAGTACACTTAACTGAGTGAAGATGAAAATCTAACACATGAAAGTTTGTGAGGCATCACTAACACAGTGCTGAGAGGGAAATTTATAGCAATCAAGTTTTTACACTAGGAAAGAGAAAAGGGATCACATGAATAATCTAAGTTCCCATCTCAAAACCCAAAAAAGGGAGAGCAAAACACACCTAAAGCAAGCAAAAAGAGAGAAATAATAAACGGAAGTCAATGAACTTGAAAACAGAAAATAACAGGTTTAATGTAATTCCTGTCAAAATCCCAGCTAGATGGGGCGTGCCTGGGAGGCTCAGTGGGTTAAGCATCTGCCTTCAGCTCAGGTCCTGGGATTGAGCCCCACGTCAGGCCCCGGGCTCAGCGGGGAGTCTGCTTCTCCCTCTCCCTCTGCTGCTCCCCTTACTTGTGCTCTCTAATAATATTTAAAAAAAAAAAAATCCAAGCATGATTTTCCAGAGATATAGTGAAAATTATTCATAACTTATATGCCAAGTTGAAGAAATCAGAATAGCCAGAACAATTTTGAAAAAGATTAAATTGGAGTAACCCTCAGGGAAACCTCCACAGACCCCTCCGTGGGCAGCCAGCTGGTTTCTGACAAAGGTACCACAGCAATTCCATAGGGGATGACGGGCTTTGCGACAAATGGGGCTGAAGTAACTCTATCTTCATGGGCAAAACCTGACCTTCATACTTCGTATAAAAATTAACTCAAACAGATCACAGATTTAAATGGCAAATGTAAAAGTATAAAACTTTTTGAAGGAAATCTAAGAAAATCTTTGAGGAGCTAGAGCTTAGTAAAGAGTTCTTAGACATGACACCAGGAGCTCTAACCATACAAGAGAATCAACAAACCAAACCTCATCAAAACTAAAAAAAAAAAAAAAAAAACCTTTGCTCTGCAGAAGACGCTGTCAAGAGGATGACGAGGCAGGATACAAACTGGGAGAAGTATCTGTAAGCCACGATCCGACAAAAGACTCCCATCTAGGAAGACAAAGGACTCTCAAAACTCAACGGTCAAAGGCAAACAAGCCAATGAGAAAATGGGCAAAGCAGAAGGAACATTCCGTGGAATGTTGGCAAATAAGCCCATGAGAAGATGCTCGGCATCACTAGTCACCGGAAGAATGTGAATCGAGACCACAGTGAGCTGCTGTCAGGCATCTATTACAATGGCTAAGGTGAAGAACAGCGAGAGAGAGTCTTTGGAGAACCTGGATCTCTCGCGCAAACAGCTAGCGGGGAGGCAGAATGGCGGAGACTCTGCAAAACTGCGGCAGTTTCGTAGAGCCCTAAGCACACACCTACCAAATGACCCAGCGATACCGTTCCGGGTATCCCACGGAACGGAAACTTCCCACGGAAACTTCAAAAATGTTGTCCACGCAATATGCAAATGTTCCTAACAGTTTTATTTACAATACCCCCAAACTTTTAACAACCCAGGCGCCGTACGACAGGCGAGTGAACGAACACACCGCGGCGCGTCCACACCTCGGGACGGGACTTTGCGATCAAAGTGAATGAACCACACAGGCAACAACCTGATGGGTCTTGAAGGGCATTATGCTGAGCGAAGGGGGAAAAAAAAACCCAACCTCAAAAGGTTACAGACTGGATGATTCCACGGACATGACACTCGTGAAGTGACAGAACGACAGAGCCGGCAAACAGATGAGCCGCTGTCTGGCTTTCAGGACGGTCTGGGAGGGAGGGCGGCAGGGGCGACGCTAAGTGGGTCAGCAGGACGGAGATGGAGACCTCTGCGGGGACACACAGTTTCGGGCGTTGGCTGCAGTACTGGTTACGTGAATCTAGGGAGTGACGAGATACACACACATTGCATCAATGTCCACGGCCTGGTTTTGATACTGTATTACACGAGACATAACCAAGGCGAGGAAATGGGTGACCCGCAAGTGAGACCTTTCTGTACAACTTTCTTTGCAACAACCTTCTATGAGTCTGTCATTCAAAATTCACCGTTTCTGAAAAACATTCATATCACCTAAGGAAAAAACTAGGTGTCTCCTATACCGCGGTGACCAGAAAGCAGGAACTGGGACGCCGAGATCTCCAGTCACGCAGGTCCTGTGAGCCACCCCGAGGAGAGGGGTCAAGAGAGAGAGAGGGAGGAAGAAGTGACTGCTCAAGAGCAGAAAACTGTGGTCCCTCCTGCCAGGGGGCGCATCATGGCCTCCCCGGGCGATGGGGCCAGGCAGGGTGCGCCCGGAGCTCCAGCCAGACTTTCAGGGTCCAGAAACATCAAGGTCCATCTACACGAAGTGAATGACAGGGCTGACACATTCTAAAAATGTAACACTAGATGGGAACAGGGGGACAGCCTCCAACCACCGTCTCTGTGCTGAACACAGCAAGTGCCTCACTTTCCTCAGTGACATCCCTGTCATGACGACATCCACTGACCTGGAGGGTTCACGCGACATTTTGACATCTAGGGAGACAACAGCCGGGGCCGACGGTGCTATGAAGTGCCTACTCTTCACCTGAGCCAATTCGTTATCTGTTACACTGCTCATTGTAACAAGGGAACGTCCCACATTTCCAGGAATGGTTCCTTTTTACTGGACAACACAGCTAATATGACAAAAGAACAATTTTTAAAAGTTCCCCTGGGGGCATCTGGGTGGCTGAGTCAGTGAAGTGTCACATTCGCAAAATCAGACAAGAAAGAGAGAGAGTGCAAAAATATTTGTTGAATGGGATGGGACGACTGCCGGTCTCTGATGCCTCAGGCAGGGGACGGGGGTGTACCAGTGGGCCCCGTCCCATTCAGCGCCACCTGTTTTATTATTAGCACCTCCCTCTTCTCTTGGCCACACAAACCAGCAATTCGTAAAACACCGTACTACCCTTAAAAAAAAAATACAACTCTGTAGAGATATTGTAATCGATAAAAATGAAATAAAAGTCTCAAATATCACAGGACCAACACATGGCTTTTATTTCAAAACTAAGTTTGGTAGGTCAAAATTTAATCTTGATCCTTCTTGGCTTATCTGAATCTTTTTTATTTATTTATTTAATTTTATTTCTTTATTTTGACAGACAGAGAGAGATCAAAAGTAGGCAGAGAGGCAGGCAGAGAGAGGGAGAGGGAAGCAGGCTCCCCAGCGAGCAGAGAGCCCCATGCAGGGCTCGATCCCAGGACCCCGGGATCATGACCTGAGCTGAAAGCGGAGGCTTTAACCCACTGAGCCACCTAGGGCCCCTCAATCCTTCTTGGTTTATTTTAAATCAAAACTCTCTCCCAAAGGGAAAAGATTGTACTCATTAATGCAAAAATTAATCTCCACAGCAAGATCGAACAGAGAAGGAATGACTAGCTTCCATGCATCCACTTATATTTAAATGCCAATTTCCAAGTCCTCCATACTTAGTTTACAAAAACCCAAGTGTGTTCAGGCTGTTTTGCAGAACTGTATAGTCTTCGCCTTAATAGGGAGTGAGTCTGTACGGCATCAGGTAAAGGCAGGCAACTTTCACCACATACAAGCCTGTGTCCTTACCTTTCATTCCTCTGCCAAAACCTTGCCCCCAGGCCACAGCCCCTCTCTTTGAACTTCAACTTTTCTCTTTCCCACCAGCTTCTTTCCAGCAATCTGTAAACATGTTCAAACCTGTCCCTTCCCATCCTCTCTGTGTGACAGTTTCTGAAGGAACTTGGGTGCAATCTCTCTCTTTTTTTTTTTTTTCATATAGACTATTAGAGTAGTCTCTACTTGCACTCTGTTTCTTAAATATAGAGATGATCTGGACACATTAATAAGCTTAAGTCTATACTTACTGAAGTATAGACTAAAATGTATTAAAGCTCTAAAAACAACAGCGTGGTATGTACTGGTACAAAAAGAGGTTAAAACATCAGTGGAACAGAATATTTAGGCTCAGTGGAACAGAGCCTAAAAACAGAACCACATACAAAAAAAAAAATAATAATAATTAAAAGAACAGCCTCTTCAACAAAGAGGGCTGGAACAACAGGATATCCACACACAAAAGAATGAAGCTGAACCCCTACTTCACACCATATATAAAAATTAACTCTAGGGTGTCTGGGTGGCACAGTCCATTGAGCATCCGATCTTGGTTCCAGCTTAGGTCAAGATCTCAAGGTCATGAGATTGAGCTCTGCGTCAGGCTCTGAGCTCAGCATGGAGTCTGCTTGGATGGAATTCTGTCTTTCTTTCCCTCTGCCTCCCTACACGTGCACAAGCTCTTACACATGCTCTAATAAATAAAAAAAAATCTTTTTAAAAAAATTAATTCCAAACGGATCAATGAGCTAAAAGAGGTAAAGCCATAAATCAATGAGCTAAAGAGGTAAAGCCATAAAACTCTAGAAGAAAACACATGGGTTCATCTCTATGACCTTGGATTTGGCAATGCATTCCTAGACAGGACACCCAAAGCACAAACAACAAAAGAAAAAAACAGTTAAATTAGACTTCATCAAAATTTAAAACTTTTGCAAAAACACCATTATCAAGAAAGTGAAAAGATGAACTACAGGAGAGAAAATGCTTGCAAATCAAGTATCTGATAAGGGTCTAGTAACTCGAATACAGAGAGAACTCTTACAACTCAACAGCAAACAACCCAATTAAAAAATTTAAAGCACCTCAACATTTTTCCAAAGATACACAAATACCCAGCAAGCACAAGAAAAGGTGCTCAACATCATTAGTCATAAGGAAATGCAAACCAAAACATGGGGGGCCTGGGTGGCTCAGTGGGTTAAAGCCTCTGCCTTTGGCTCAGGTCATGATCTCAGGGTCCTGGGATCGAGCCCCCGCATTGGGCTCTCTGCTCAGCGGGGAGCTTGCTTCCCCCTCCCTCTCTGCCTGCCTGCCTCTCTGCCTACTTGCTATCTCTCTGTGTCAAATAAATAAAATAAAATACAACTCTTTTAAAGAAGGAAATGCAAATCAAAACCACAACTAGACTGAACTTCATACCAATCAGGATGGCTACAGTAATTTTTTTAGTGAAAGACACTGGCAAGCGCTGGCAAGGGTGTGGAGAAACTAGGACCCTCATTCACTGCCGGTAGGAATGTGAAATGGTTCTGCTGCCCTGGAAAATGGTTTAGCCATCTCAAAAAGTGAAACACAAAATTACCAAAGGACCCAAGAAGTCTACCAGGTATGTACCCAAAAGAACTGAAAACAGATATTCAAACAAATATTTGTCCACAGATGTTCGCAGGAGCACTGATTTGCAATAGACAAGAGGCGGACACAAACATCCCTCAATGGATGAGCAGGTTGCGGTGTGTGCACGCAATGGAGTATCATCTATGAGGGGGAACCGCACTACGACTACCTACTATCACATATACGAACCTTGAAAACATGATGCTAAGTGGAAGAAGCCAGACGGAAAAAGACCACGAATTCTATGTTCCCACTGATACTAAATGTCCAGAAAAAGGCAAATGTCTCGTCGGAGAGCAGAGTGGTGCTGGTTGGGGCCAGAGCGAGGACCGACTGTCGCCAGCAACGGGGAAATCTTCTTGGTGTGGTGGAAAGATCCTAAAATTGGGTGATGATTGTACGACTCTGTAAACTTACCTGAAGTCACTGAACTACACGCTTTATTCTTTTTCTAAACTGTGCATTTTCAGTGGGCGAATTTTGGGGCTCCTGGACGGCTCAGTTGGAGGAACATGGGACTCCTCATCTCGGGGTTGTGAGTTGGAGCCCGTGTTAGGGGTAGAGATTATTTAAAATTTCTAAAAAATAAATGGGTGAATTTTATGGGGACATAAACTGTGTCTCAATAAAGCTATTAGAAAAAAATATTAGAAGAATATTAGAAAAAAATAAGGTTTTCGGTGAGTCTTTCCATGATAGGATCCTGTCGGGATCGGGGATCCTTGGGATCCTTGGTTCCCTACTCTGTTTGTCATTGGCACCCTGGTGCCGTCCCCAACAGAAGCAGAAAGTCTAGAATGTGCGGCACACAACGGCGGGTCTTAAAACAAATGCTAAACCAATGGTCAGCCTATTATATGTTGAATTAAATGCCTGATGTTAATAAGGCCTGAATTATAAGCTAAATCAAGACAATAGAGTATTACTTATGTCATATTGTCCAACGAGATGTGTACATATTCTCTATCACATACCCAATGAGGTGGTCCCAGAAATTGCTCTGGGGACAAAGATCAAGCTACAGGATAAACAGTGTCCACACAGAGCCTATGTTACTATGAAGCTTGCAAAAAATTAAAAGTGGAGAAAGTTTACGCTGAACATGTTATTTATTTTTTTAATTTTTTTATTTTTAAGAAGGGAGGTGAGTGCCTGGGTGGCTCAGTCAGTTAAGCATCCGACGCTTGGTTTTGGCTCAAGTCGTGATCTCAGGGTCGTGAGATCAACACCCCCCCCCCCCCCCCGTCAGACTTCACACTCAACCCCGAGTCTGCTTCTGATTCTCCCTCCCTCTCCCTCTGCCCTTCCCGCTCATGTGCACACTCGCTCACTCTCTTTCTCAAATAAATCTTTGTAAGATAAATAAAAGGGGGAGGAGGAAGGTCATTTTGACTCTAAACAGAAAAAAAGCCAATTTGAAATGTTCATTACGGGGGCACCTACATGGCTCAGTGGGTTAAAGCCTCTGCCTTTGGCTCAGGTCATGATCCCAGGGTCCTGGGATGGAGCCCCCCATCATCAGACTCCCTGCTCAGCAGGAAGCCTACTCCTCCCTCTCCCACTCCCCCTTGCTTGTGTTCCCTCTCTTGCTGTGTCTCCCTTTCGAATAAATAAATAAAATCTTTTTTTAAAAAAGGTGATGTACCTGTGCTTGGCTTCTGCCTCAAGCTGGAAGAATGGGACAGGTCTCCATCGAAAGACCCGGAGCCCCCCCCCCCCCCATAGCTACCGCACACCACACCTACAGACAACATTCCCCAGTGACCTCGCTTGGAAAGCAACGCAAGAGCGCCCTTACTCCTCGCCGGGAAGCGGGAAGCGAGAACTGCAGCTCAGTCTTGAGCAGACAGGATACTGCAGTATGACAGCTGGCACTCTGCTTCCCATTCACGAACATCTGAAAGGTAGAATGCTTGAGGAATTTCATGGTGAATGGGGGTGGGGAAGTGGGAAAACGCTATTTTAGGGCAAAGCAGGGTGGAATCCATGGGGTTTCTATCTCACAGGCCAGGAAGGACGGTGGGGTCAGCGGTCTGAGCTGGAAACCCCACCAGGGAGGCCTGCAGCTACTCCACGGCTGGGGCCCTAGGAAACTTCCAGTTTTCTCCTGAAATTTCAGGCGGAGTCGGCAGGCTTTGTAACGCAGCTCCAAGCTCGGAGTCGCAGCCAGATCTCCAGGTAAAGCAACAGGATACCTCGGAGGTCAGTTCCCGGGGAAGCAGCTGCACAAGGAAGGCAGGGCATTCGAGCGCCCCTGAGCCTGGCCGACCTGGCACGTCAGTGCGCCCCAAAACTCCCTCGCCCCAAAACCCTGGGACTGACAGGAGAGGCTTGAAAATCAATCAATTAATAAATCAGTAACTGCCTAGAAAAGCAGAAATCATTACCAAAAAGAGAGCTGATAGGAACAGAGCAAAGGAGAAATCGAATCCAAGAAGAAACACGTGCAGTATCACGACCGCAAAGTCAGCGACTCCAAGGAGTCTTAAAGCCTCGAGTAGGTGCGTATACTATGCGCAAATGGCTTAAATATGAAAAGTCAAATGGGACAGAAAGGCTCATAATGAAAAACATATGACTGTCTCAATAGATGGGAAAATAGCATTTGATAAAATTCAACGGTCTTTCCTGACCCCTCCCCCCCCCAAAATCCAGTAAACTAAGAATAGAAGCTTTCTTAACCTAAGCGAAGTATCTCTTGTAAAAACCGCCAACAAGCATCAGACTTGGAAGCATTCCCACTCAAGATGGGACCGAAAGGCGGGTGCCCCATCCCAGGGGCTGTTCCGTGAAAGCCAAGGGAAGCATTTACATCAACTACGCTTGTAATAACTCGCGTATCTGTATTTCTCAGCCCAAACGGGCTGTCAAATTCTTCGTCTATCTTTCAAGTCAATAAGACCTCATGAAACTTCATTGAAAATATCCCAGAAAATGTTCTGAAGACTTCTCAAGCGGAATATTCTACAGTGAATGAAAACAAATAACCTTACCGCACCTCAGACAAAGCAAGGTGCACAAGTCCTAACTTTCTGGGGAATGCATTGAGGGCCCCTGATCTTCTCCCTGGGTCTGTTTCCTTCCTCACAAACGTGTGGAAGGTAGAAGAGATCTCCATCACCGCCAAGCAACTGCTCAGGTTCATTCTGACTCGGGTTCTCCTACAGGAAAACTCTGTTAACGATGAACGTTGAGAGTGTGAAGCCTTCCCTCATTTTATATCCCAACGTAAGTGTTTAACTCTGCTAATCTGACGCTCACAAGAACGGTCTAAGAAACTGGGTGTTCTCGATTTTCTAGTCCTTCTCGTGAACTCGACCATGGCTAATCATCTTCTCTCCAGCTGCAGAGAGGCACGTGAAAGAGGAGAGACCCCACGGTGCAGCGCATTCGTAAGGGGAAAGAGCGTGTCCCCAGCTGAGAGGGACATTTCCTGTTTTATATACATTTGCTTTAAAGTCATACTTCACCATATCCACGGCATAGAGGAACATTCTCAACACGCCCTCGAGCCAGGCTCTGCTCAAAATACTTAGCTCCAAATATGGAGTATTTTGGAGGGAGGGCAGGGGTTGGAAAGAAGCCTTTGTAAGAAAAGAATCAAGTTCTCCAGCTCGTGTGGGAGGGTAAGATTCAGGGGTCAGGCCACACTCAAAGAGCAAAGCTGGTAGCAAAGAGGCTCCCCCCAAGATGACCTTAAAAAAAAAAAAAAAAAGAACAGTTTTAAAGCCAGAAGAGGAGGCGGGAAAACTTATCTGCATCCAAACCATGCTCAACTTTACCATTTAGCTTCTGGAAATCCGGGCTGTTCCCCTCTGACAAGTGCCCTCCGACCACCCAGATCACAACAGGATCCCCTCACACTGGAGAATAGTCTTTCTGAGAACGTCAAACCCGCCCGTTTCTCTTGAGATGTCCTCCTTCCGCTCAGTCTTCTTTTCCTTCGTTCCTGTGCAGACCAAAGTACCTGATTTTGTTAGACGCCTTCGCCGGTAGCTGGTGACTTACTGGGGACACACACAAACAGGACACGGAGGGCCACCCTCCGTGCCACAGCGACCGCGTGTCCTCAGAGGGGAGCAGATGGCTGACAGCTGCCCAGCAACAGAGCAGAATAGAGGGACCGAAGACGAAGCTGGAACCCGCCGCGACAAGCGCGGGGACGCCCGAGGAGGGGACACGGTCACTCCACTAAGCCGCGTGGCAGCCTACCCTGACCGGCTTGCTTCTTCCAGCCACTGCTGGCCGAAGCCAAAGAAACAAAAGCAGTAACGTCTTCATTTTAAACACATTCTAAAAAAGGATAAAACATTTCTGCTTCTCCTGCTAAAATAGAATGTTGCCAAGGGAACTCCACTCTTGCAAGCCTCGAGCAAGTTATTTTATCTCGTTAAGCCTCCGTTTCTCATCGGTGCGGTGGTGCTCAGGACACCGACCTCAAGGATTCCTGTGTGCATTACGAGCGAGCTGATGCTCGGCGTGTGAAGTGCCCGGTGCGGCCCCGGCACCCAGCGGAGGATGAATGAGTGTGGCCGTGAGTCCTGTCGCTACCGTTACTGCCAGGTAAGTAATGACCGCTGACACCCTCCCCCAGAAACTTAAAAAAGGAGTTTCTCCTTCTTAAAGTGGAGCTTCAGGCACCAAAAGCTAAGGAATACCCATTCGCCTCATGAGGGCGGGGGAGAAGGAACTTTTCTGGAGCCTTTTTGGCTCCATGGACAGTAAACGACAAGGAAAGCAAACCCCCAGAGAGACAGAACTGGCCACAAAAAGTCAGAACCCCAATTCCCAGCCTCCTCCAGGAGGCGCCCGGCTGAAGGAGAGCCCTGTGTCTCAGAGGACAGACGTCAGGACAGGAAGCCAGCTCCCCAGCATGAAGTGTGTTGGGGCCGAAGTGCTCCCGGGACGCAGCCCCGCAGGGCTGCTCAGCGCCCACGGACGCGAGCGAACCGGGCCAGGGGCCAGGTCGTAAGGATGCGGGATCCTGTCTGTGTTTTGAAAAATGCACACATTCACTCACAGGAAAGCCGAGTTTCCCGAACCAAAACCTGAGAATGGTAGAATTACAGGTGATTTTTACTCTATTTGCCGTTTTCTGAAAAATTTTAGAAGCTTGTAGTCTTACGATCAGAAAACAAAACATCAATAATGCTATTTCCATCTTGAACTAAGCACCTCCGGTGTGGCCAGGCGAGGGTCGCTGTGTTCCCTTCCAGGTCCCCAGGGCCGCCCTGGGGTCCTCTCAGCCTTTTCCCCTCCCGACTGGACCAACCACACCCTGGACTTCCTTTCATTCACCAAACACTGCTGAGCCCCTGCTCGGTGACGGGCTCCGTGCCCTGCAATCAGGGGGAGCGACACCGGAAGGCTTTCTGTCCAGTAAAATGGAAAGGCCACATTTCCCACATACGTGCTCTCATTCTTACAAAAGGCCCAGAAGTTCTAGGAGGGGAAAGAGCGGGTAACAGAAAACTCCGATGCAGGGTCTGGGGAGGCCAAGGAGGCGGCATTCGCGTGGAGCCCCAGAGGCTGAGAGGGAGTCAGCAGACCAAGGGCAGGATCAGGGGGACGAAGGGGATTCCGGCCAAGGGGATCGTGTGAGGGAGGCACGGGGTCTGCGGGAGGTCAGACCCGCCTGCAGCCCGCGCGCCATCGTGACCACGGTCCTCCCGTCTCCCGGGTGCTCACACGAGTCATTTCTGTCGCTGATCGGCATGCCCATTTATCCATTTACAGCAAGAAACACAACTGCCAAGCCCGCGCGAGTCCTGAGCATCCGCTCACCGCACTCCCCCAGCCCTCCCCCAGCGCTAACAGATCAGTTCACAGAGATAAATATAAACCCGTCACGGGTAAGAGAAGACGAGAAATTCACGCGACCCTCTCATGGGCTCCCAAGTGGGAAGCCGATTTATAACTGGAAAATCGCCACGGAATCAAACCCAGAGGGAAGAAGAGCTCGGATGACAGTTTAAGGGCATCAGGATCCTGGCCTGACCCCCCACCCGCACGGACGGCAGCTGACCAGCGGCCACGGGCACTCCAGACCACACTGCTCACGTGGCCCGGCTGCGCCTGTGGCTCCCACTGCCTGGCTTCCCTTGCCTGTGGTCAGTTTCCTGACTCCCCAGACTTCCCGTAGGTTCTTTAACTTCCCCTGTATCCTTCCAGTGATTTCCCTATATACTGAAACGAGCGAGTCACTTTCTGTGATTTGGAATCAAAACCTGCAGGTGCTGCGTCCACATTCGGGCGGCCGGCGTTTACCGGTCTGGCATGCCCGACACTCTGCCCGCGTCCCTGCCGCCCTCCGTTTCTCCGGTTCCGTGAAACTGCTGTCCCGTGTCTCTCACTTCCCTAACCGCATTCCGTCTCAGCCTCCTGGTGTGCACCCCAGGAGTGCCTGCTTCCCAACCTCCTTAAATACCTCTGCTCCCTGAAGCCCGCCTCCCCATCTTCTCTCCCCCTCCCACACTGTGCGGGGTCACCTCCGTGCTGGGACCACCTCGTCGCCCGGGCGCTGATCCCTCCCGTGTATTCTGGCTGCAGACACGGTCCCAGGGGACCCCATGCACACGTCAACATGCCCAAAACTAACCCATCAGTTTATCCTCCACACATCCTGTTTGTTCTAACGCGCCTTGATTCGAGCCTTTACTAGAAACCACACTGGACAAGCTTCAGGTCTGCTCGGCCCTATATCCAAGAGGTCACCAAATCCCCTCAATGCTGCCTCAGGAAGAAGCTTGTTTTGTCTAACACAGAGTATCTGTGTCTTCATCCGCAGTCCCAGCTTCTGTCCTCGGTCAAGACCTTACCACTAGCCGAGCCTCTACACCATGCAGCCACCCCTCTCCATCACAGGGCCCACGAAGCCACCTCCCCGCACCCAGAGCCCCAGGCAGTCACCTTCACCAGGTGGAACAGGAGCCCAGTGAGGCAGTGCTCCCATGTTCCAGAGGTCGCCCGAGATCTCTTAACAAGGAGGGTCTTGCGAGCCAGCCCTCTACTAGCCAGGGAACTACGGGGCCAGTAGGAACCCACAGCTCTGGAGAAAGAGCTCAAGTACGTGCCAGGTCCTGGCCAAGGGTTGCCCCCCCAAAAACTCAAATCCTACCCGTCAAATGCGCATCTGAGCCGAGGAATCTCTAGGACGAAAAGGAGAGAGACCCTCATTCTTTCCTGGTTTAAGTTCAAAGGAAACCTGACACGCCGTATGTCCCCAGCTGAGGTCTGCCGGCAAGCAAGGACACCTAAACCCCCAAGAGGCTGTCACCTCAGGGAACTCGGGCTGAGTGTCGAGGCCTCGATGCTCGCAGCAAGAGGTGGGCTTCAGGACAACTTGTGCCCAAGACCAGGAGCCCCGGGGACCCAGGGCGCCTGCCAGGCAGCTGTGCTTGCGGAAGAGCCGCGGAGAACGCAAGGACCGGCTACCGGAGCTGGAACTCGGGGTCCCCGGCTCTCACAGCGCATGGCTGAACTGACCCCGGCGACCTAAGGAATCCCTGGAGTAGTCCTGCGGGACAATTCCTAGGTCGGGAAGAGTCATCCTGAAACAGACGGCGGACTTCCTAATTACCCGTAATGAGGGCTTATGAGATTTGTCGAAAAAAATAAATAAGGAGCGGGGCCCAAGCTGCTGCGGGAGGTCACCCCGTCGTCGTCGGCTTCTCCCCACGGACCCCGTGAACGACCGAGAGCCGCGGAGGCATCCTCCAAGCACCTCTCATCCCGCCCCCCAGAGGATTCCAGGCTCTGCTCCCGCCAGACGGCAGCCACACCGAGTGCTGGCTCCCTGAGGACGTCATGCTTCTCTGCCACGTGTGTCCCTCCCCTGCGGACACCCTCTCACCCTCAGGGCTCCACGTCCAGTGTCACCTGCACAGCCGCTTACCGTCTGCTCGGCACCTGCCGCCCGGCGCTCGCGTCTCGCTCGTCGTCTCAGCGCACCCTCCCCACTGAGCCGCCGGAGGGCCGCTGGGGTCGGGGGTCGGTCCCCGGTTCTCAGACACGGACCCCGGGAGCCCACACGCAGTAGCCACTGCAGAGGCAGCCCCAGACGCAAACCAAGAGGCCACGGGTCAGTCAAGTAACGCAGCAGCTGAGAGCTACCTCGCGTAGCTTCCTCGTCTCCGGGCATCCAGCAGAGCAACCTGGGAGAGCAGCCCCACTCGGGCACAAAGCCTCCTGTGTGTTCTCTTTACCACGCTACACGACCAAATAATGAAGTCTCCCATTAAGGAACCGGTAGAGGTCGGGATTTACAAATATACCACCGTTTAAAGAAATTCTCAAGGGTTTGTAGAGAGAGGATTAGCCGTTGCTTAAAAATCAAACCTGCCTAGCCAGCTGAGGACCCCACAGGCGAATATCCCTCCAAGGACTGAGCTTCAGCAAGCCTGACTTCCGGGGACTTTGGGGGGCGGGGGGAGGCTTAACATCGCCAGGCCTCTTTAACTGTCTTTTTTTCAACTTACTGCTCTAGGATTACATCCTAAGCATGACTCCTAAGCTTTGAAATCTTAACCAACCATGCCATGCAGACACAGGCAGGGATTTGGAAATTCTGGAGATCATATTAATAGCAAATAACCGTTTCGTATGATTAACTTGCAGCCCCCATTCTTCTGACAGCTTACTTACATCCACCTGCTACTGGGCACGGTTTCAAAGAGATCACTGAAACTTCTGAATTTCCCAACTACTGTCCTAAAAAAGAAGTCTTTCTTCTCTTTAACACAAACAAATAAAAACTTCCTATGAAAGCCGACTTCATCAGAACAGTTGCCTCAAGGTCGGCGGTCAGTAAAGCTCGGACCAGCTTCTATTTGGGGGTGGGTGGGGAGGGCATGTTTCTTCACTCAACGGCTCAGAGAAGGACTGTGTCCAAGGAGACGAAGGCCTGGTTGGTGAGAGCAGCTCAGCAAAGTCCTGATCCCAGGAGCCACGTGTCGTGCGGGCGCTGAATGGCCAGCACCCTTGGGCGCGCTCCGGCGAGGGCTGCCGCCACAGCCCACGGGAACAGAGGCCGGAACCGTGCGGCCCACTAGGGACTGGAGACACGGGTGCAGCCAGATTCCACAGGGCACAGCGGCCTGGTGCCGTCTGAGCTCCAGCCCGTGCTCAGAGGACAGCTCACGGCCCCACCAACGAGGCTCTGCAAACAAATGGCCTCGTCGATGGAGTGCGTTACTGAGAAGCAGCACCCACCTCTCACCCATCTTGTTCTCTGGTTTCCACCGAAAACATAGTTTTTATTCTCAGAAGAGCCCCTGCCAATTAGAAAGTTCCATTTACACGCCGATGCGGTAAATCTTACTTCCTACTTACTTTCTTCCTATAAGAAGTCTCGAAACTCCGCCAACTTCCAGGGATGGCGAGGAAGCTGAGACTGAGCTCCACTCTCAAGAGCGTGTGTTATGTTGCTAGAACAGGAGCCTGCAAATCAGTTTGCCTGAGATGTTGGGCCCCGAGTACGGAGTCATCTGGGGGGCAAAGACGCCAAGGTTTTCACTCATTCCAACATTCTAATGGAAGAAAAGACGTTTTAAACATCTGAGACAAACTTCATCAGATCTCTTCAGTGGCTGGTTATCATTCAAACCCAGGAAAATGTCTACTGAACCTGCTCCAACCGGAGTAAGAATGAGCTATTGGTATTTTAAGACTTGGTTGTATCCTTTTTAAATGAATTGCTTTTTTAAAGTTCCCCCGGCCATGAAAATCCGGAAAAACATTGTGAATCTTTGTATCAGTTTAACTGCTTCATTTGTAACCAAAAGAACACCCCTCAGGCTCCTATTCAAACAAGACTCCTCCCTGCAGGTAACTGTTCAAACAATTTCCACTAAAGAAATTCTTCTCTTTCAAAAACAAACAAGGAGGGGCGCCCAGGTGGTTCAGTGGGTTAAGCCTCTGCCTTGGGCTCAGGTCATGATCATCTCAGGGTCCTGGGATCGAGCCCCGCATCGGGCTCTCCGCTCAGCAGGGAGCCTGCTTCCCCCTCTTCCTCTGCCTGCCTCTCTGCCTACTTGTGATCTCTTTTTCTCTGTCAAATAAATAAATAAAATATTAAAAAAAAAAAAACAGTCAAGGACTGAAGAGGAAAAAATGGAAAGATTAAAGAAATGACTGCTAACTAAGAAGATGATGTTCGATATAGACTAAGCAAAGAAGGGTGCTCAGCAAGGAAACAGGAGCGAGTAGAATGTGAAACACTGACTGTGGATAAGCAGGTTGAGTAGGCAAGAGTGCTTCAAGAAGAAAGCCCTTCGGTGACACTATTCTGTAGGACACTCTAATAATGGACACCATACATCTGTCCAAGTCCACTGAATGTGCGACTCCAAGAGCAAACCCTAAACGTAGCCTGTGGACTTTGGGTCATGGGGACACACCACTGGAGGCCATAGAAGGAACTGTAACAAGGGTACCACTCCCATGAGGGATGTCCGCAGTGGGGGGGACAAGAGGCGGCAGTGGGTAGACGGGAAGATCCGTGCACGTTCTGCTCAATCTTGCCATGAATCTAAAAAATAAGGTCTGTTTCAAAGGCGGGGAGGGGCAGCCCTTCCTTCCCATTCTCCCCTGGGGCTTCTGCCTGTGGCCAACCACACATCACCACCGTGCCACCTTCAGATCCGTCTCCTTTCCCTGCTGCCCTTTCTCCTTTAATAAATGCATATGCTCCCAGTTGAAGCGCCACCCTCAGTCAATGGCTTCCAAATCTGATTTTGCCCTATTATCTCTCTCCCAAGCGCCAAGCCTACATCTCCATTAGGAGGACTCACTAAAATCTCAAAATGAACATTTTCAAAACAGAACTTACCAGCTAGCGCACTTGAGACAAGAGACTAAAATTGTAAAAACAAAACCTGGAAAGGAAGAGATAAAGTTATCACTTGCCAAGGAAATGACCGTATCAGTGGAAAACCCAAAAGAACCAACTGAAAATCCGTGTTCCTACAAACGACAATTTGGTAAGCTAGGCAGATATAAAATTAATGTACAAAAAACCCAATACCTTTCATGAATTCAAATAACCAGTTAGATAATCAACGGGAAAGAATGCCTTCACGACAACAGCAATAAGACATCAGATAGCCAGAAAAAAATATATTTATTTATTTGACAGAGAGAGAGAGAGAGCGAGTGAGCACAGGCAGGAGGAACAGCAGCCAGGGGAGAAGCAGGCCCCCTGATGCAGGGATTGATCCCAGGACAGGACCTGAGCTGAAGGCGGACGCTTATCTGACTAAAGTCACCAGGCACCCCCCTAAACAGATTTGAAGTAAGTGCACAAAACGTACGGAAGTGGAAGGAAAACATAAACATGCTCCTGAACGACCTGACAAGTTTGAACAAATGTAAAGGCACACCATGTTCTTGAATAAAAAGATGCACTATCAAAAAAAAAAAAAAAGATGCACCATGAGAAAGAGATCATTCTCCCCAAGGTCACGTGTAAATTTAATGCAATCTCAAAGCCTGTTTTATATTCTGTTGGTAGACTAGCATGTTCTAAGAGTTATAAATTAAAACATGTAGACAAGAATAGCCAGGAAAATTCTGAAAAGGAAGAAAAATGAGGGGTAAAAGACTAATCCTAAGTGTTACCAAAATACCATCTGCTGGGGCACCTGGGTAGCTCAGTCAGTTAAGTGTCCAACTCGGGGTTTCGGCTCAGCTCATGATTTCAGGGTCCTGAGATCGAGCCCGTGTCAGGCCCCCGCTTAAGATTCTCTCCCCTGCTCCCTCTGCTCCTTCCCTGCCCCCGCCTCAAATTTTTAAATATTTTTTTAAAAATAAAAATATCTCCCTCATAAGGAAAACAGAGAGTCACTGGTCTAACAAAAGACAGACCAAGAAAGCAGAAGAGTCAGTCCTGAAAGTCTCAAAGCAGCTGGAAATTCAGTATATGATAAAGGCAGTGAGGTAAAGACAGACTTTTTAATAAATGGTGTTGAGAAAAAAAGATGAAGTTGTATCTATACTTTCACCATACACCAAGATAAACTCCAAATCTCCAGAGATTAGCTATAAAATAAAACAGACAACACGGGCAAATTCCTTTATAATCTTGGAATGGGGCAGTCCTTCCTACGTATGACTCACATTCAGACATCACCAAAGAAAAAAATGAACATATTCGACTGCGTAAAAAAGCAAGGTGATCTTCATGGCAAAACAAAGCGAAAACACCAAGCCAACGAAAAGGCATGAAGCCAAGTCACAAGAGAAATGGCACGTCAGGAAATAACATTTGCAAACCATGGGAACGAATTACTCGAACACAGAACTTCCAGACGCTGGAAAGACCAGTAGCCCACTAGATAAATGGCCACATTATGAGAAAAGCCAACGAGAGCCTGAGGGGCTAGTTCTGACCCATCGGGCCATCAGAAGACCAGAACCTGGCCCGCATCCCCTGTCCACGAGGCTGTGGGCGACCAGCAGCCTCCCGCATTGCTGGTGGGAGGTAAAGACAGTAATAAAGGGCCGTGGAGTCAAGTCTGGTAGTGTCCACCAACACTGCATTTTCCTTTTGGCTTAGGAATCCCACCACTGAAAACTCCTCTCTCAGATACATTTGCAAAAAAGTGGCATATTCACAAGGCTGTTCACTAAAATTTAATATCAAAAGATCAGAACAGACCAAAAGTCCATCCATCAATAAGGTGCTGGTTAAACAAACTGGCCCATCCACACAACAGAATATTATATAGCTGTTTTTTAAAAAGTGAGAGGAAAAAGAAAAAAAAAATTGGGGACTACGGCCGTGATTATAAGGGACAGGGGAAAAGAAAAAAAAAATTTATAAAGTGAGAGGGAGTTCTAGGCACCAATAACGAAGGACTTCCAGGAAATTAAATGAAAAAGCAAAGTACAAGAGAAAGCACCAGTAATAATTTACATATATTTTAAGTAACTACTCCCCGCAACACAGGGCTCGAACTCCCAACCCTGAGGCCAAGACTCACATGATCTACCAACAGAGCCAGCCAGGCGCCCCCATGTTTTTTATTATAATTGCATAAATAAACGTTGTATGGACAAACAAATGAACCTCTAAGAAGCAGGATAGGGGAGAGAAGAGGTTCACGTTTATTCACACAAGTGCAGTAAACAACCTTTCCGCAAAGGGGGGGAAGGGACCGCAGCATGGCCACGTCCCTGCATGTGAATAAAAGCACCCAGGGCCCAGGCTTGTTCTTGTCCCATAAACGCAGCCCAAAGGGGGTGAGCTCAGGGACAGAGCAAGGAACTCTCATGAACAGACACTCTCAGTCACACTAAATCGCCACCGTGCCCACTGCCGCCCAACTCCTTCCTGACCCTACTGCTCCCAGAGGCCCTGGCTCCGGCTACCACGCTGTGATTCCAGACAGGACCCCGGGCACCAATCCAGCCTCCGCGCTGCCGAGACAGCTGAGTTCCTGGGAGGGAGACCTGCGTCCATGCAGGCTCCCCTCTTCCCATCCCTGAGCCCTCCCAAGGCAGCCGGGCTGCAGAGACGCAAGCCTCGCCCACCACTAACTCTAGGGTCTCCACGACGGCTTCTCATCCCCCAAAAGCGCCAAGCCAGCCGCTCTCTGCCACCAGTCTGGCCCGAGAAACGAACGGAACTAGCAGAGAGCAGGGTTAACACCTACAGACGGGAGAAAGCAGGCTGCTCTAGAGGTGGGACTGGGCCCACGTCGCTGGGAGGAGCCAGCTTCGGAAGGGCAGCACCCGGCGGAGCCTGGGCTGGCTCTGAGGTCTGGCCACCGGCAGCGGGCAGTGACCACAGAGCTGAGGAAGGAACAGGCTCCAGCATCCAGCGCTTCGGGGCCTTCCAGAGCACTGGCCAGGCCCCAGCGGCCCGTCCTCTCCTCACCGGTCTGTGCCCTTGAACCTCCAGCAAGCTGGACTGGGTTAGGACCACTCTTCCCACTCCACCTTCTCCTCTCCCCCTGGCAGGGGTGGGCATTCTCAAGAATCCACGGGGAGGCCAAACAGGGGATACATTTAGTTTGGGATCCGCAGGATGTATGTATTTATGTGGCTTCCAGCCACTTCTGAGTGTAATTACAGCCAGCCAACCCACAGACACAAATGACCTCCGGGAAATCTCCCTCTGCCCCCGGGACCTACCTACCTGATGACGGGAGGCAGCAGGAGGCAGTCGGGGCGGTGGTCCCAGTGCCCAGCGCCAGAAAGGAGGGTGGTGGAGGGCAAACCAGGTTTGAACCGGACAGTCACAAGGTGTCTGTGGCAAATTTTTCCTATCATCAGATAGGTAAATTTTCAAATAGAAGATCTGATTCTCACCAAAGTCGTCTCAAAATGCAAATTCTCTGTCAGGAACCCTACTACTTGATGATAGAACATGTAATAAATACACAGTATTTTTTTTCTCCTTCGAAGTTGTGACAAATTTATGAGAATTCCTGCGCTTGTAGGTTTTCAAGCTGTAGTCCCAGACAAGCAAGTCTGTCTGGGCAGCACCCGCGATCCGCCCAGTAAATCAGAGCATCTCATCCTGACGACATCTGGCGGTCCCAGACGTACCGATGAACCGACACACAGAACTGCCATCGAAGCAATAGCACAGCCTAAAGAAACCCGTCTTCAGGTGACAGAATTCCCAAACTGACTCATCTACAAGTCATGATTGAAAATGTGTAACCCAGGGGCACCTGGGTGGCTCAGTCAGTTAAGCGTCTGCCTTCGGTGCGGGTCACGATCCAGGGTCCTGGGGTCGGCCCCGCATCAGGCTGCCTGCTTGGTGGGGAGTCTGCTCCTGCCTCTCCCTCAGGTCGTGCTCTTTCCCAAATAAATAAATAAAATCGTTTAAAAGTCTTAAAATGTTTACCCAAATGCAACATAGAGGCAATTTTTAAAAGCATTCCAACGACCATTTTTATGTGTATAATTTCCAGATAATCCTGTTTTTTCAGAATGTTTTATCATTCAAAAACTCAAACATGATGGGAAGGAAGTATCCAGGCTAAAATATCATCATTAATAAGAAATGTATTATTTGGTCGCTCAGTTGACCAACTCTCTCAGATACACCTGGTCTTCATCCGAGGTTCTGAAAACGTGGCAGAGCCCTAACGTGAAGTGAGTTGTTATCGGAGGTGACTCACAGACCTCACCAAGGGTGCAGGCTGACTGCCAGGAGGACCATGTGATCAGAGGGCTGGAACTTTCCGGTCCCCACTGCTTATCACCCTCAGGGAGAAGGGTGAAGGTTGAAACAGCCAATGGCCAACAACTTAGTCAATCGTGACCATGTAATGGAGCCTCCATAAAAACCAAGAGGACAGCTTCTTGGTCCTTGTCAGAGAGCATCCATGCTTGGGGGCTCAGAAGGCTTCCACACGTGACCAAGCTACACCCCAACCTCCACAAGCACAGAAGCTCCTTGGCTGGGGGACCTCTCCCGACGTATCCCTTCATCTGGCTGTTGAGTCCTATTCTTTACCAGGTCCTTTAATAAGCTGGTGAACCTAAAGTGTTTCCCTGAGTTCTGTGAGCCACTCTAGCAAATTAATGAGACCTAAGGAGGGAGTGGTCAGAATCTCCA